>CAJQZJ010000225.1:518101-584927 GCA_907164525.1 Lophiomys imhausi
CACACACACACACACACACACACACACACACACACACACACACACACTTAAATTGCATAAATGTGGAGAAAACAGAACAATTATGGGTGAATATAGAAGTTCCTGCGTTGAGGACACACACGACAACAAAACCTCTCACAAGACCTAGACCAAAGCTGACCACACTGCTTGATGCTGATCGGGCTGTCATCATTCAGGGAGACGTTTCTGAGTCCCCTCCCTGTCTACGGCCATACCACCCTGAACGCGCCCGATCTCGTCTGAGTCCCCTCCCTTAGATTACCATCTTTTATCGCATTTCTCAGGATTGCGATTTGTTACTAGTTATCCAGGATGCTCCAAAACGGGAAAACCACCAGGATATGTGAATACCCAGAGGGAGATGGATTGACTTTGAGGAGTTGGCACCACGTGATCACAGAGGCTTGCCCATCCGAAATCTACAGACAGCAGGGCACAACAGGCTGGATGACCAGGCCAGAGCTGGAGTTGCAGCCACCAGACAAGCTGACTGGAAAAATTCTTCTTCAAGAACCTCCATTTTTGATGCTCAGAAAACATCCACGAGTAGCTTATCAAGAAGTCATCGGACTGAGACTGAGAGTATTGGAAGAGTTTTTATTTCTTAAAAAAAAATCCAGTTATGAGAATGTTTTTGTTTTGATCCCAGATATGGGTCTGCTTCAGTTGATCCACAGTTGTAAACTCTAAGTGTCTCATGCGCTAAGAGGGGCATGCATGGCTTAGCCAGCTGCACAAAGTTTAATTCTGAGGACTCTGGAGAGGGGTATAAATGCCAGAGCCTGAGAAGGGACAGAGGCACTCTGAAGAAGGAAGAAGTTGCTGCTCTCCCTGCTGGTGGTCCACCATACTGCTGCTGGTTCTTCCTGCTGGTGTGTTTCCTGGTTTGCTGTTTTGCTGTGTTTACTGTTGCTGGTTTACTGGACTACTAACTAGCTCAAGAAACATATATGTCCCTTTTCCATCTAACCTTCTTTCTCTCCCATCTAGTGTTGGGAGGGGGATTGGAAAGAATGAAGGTTGGCAGGGAATTAGAGGTTAAGTCCAGTAAAAAAAAAAATTAGAGTGTATAATAAAACAGAAATAAAGTCATTTACAACATGAGGGGGGGAGATTTCTATCCCTACACATACAACCCCACTTCTAATTCCTGTGCTGGTGTCACATAGGGGGCCCTTCTGGTGGCATCCAGCCCACAAGGGATAGTGTGACACAAATGACTCAGGCCTCCATCAGACCAGGTCACAGATTCCTCTAACCACCACAACACGATTCCCAGGGAACTCTAGTTCAGCTGATATCTTGTCATTGTGAACCTCTACAATCTAGAGTGGGACTAGTGACACCAGAAAAGGAGAGTGACAATGGAAACTGCTTCTGTTTTTTATGTTTATTTATTACTTGAAGTTACATCTCCATCACAAGGCCCTCTTTTCAACCCCTCCCAGGCCCACCTTCCCACTCTTTACCCCCTCTACCTTCTGTCCCACTCCTCCAGAGTGGAGTGTCCCTACATATCATTCCCCCGCCCCAGTTCAACAGTCATATGAGGGCCAAGAGCCTCCTCATGTACTGGGGCCTACATGGCAGCACCACTAGGGCAAAGTGTCTCATTGACAGGAAACAAAGTCTATGTTCCTGTTCCTTTTGGTGCATTGGTTATAGTATAGGTATCCTGTACTAAATGGCTAAAATCTGATTATATGTGAATAAATTACATGTTCATCTTTCTGAGTCTGGGTTCGCTCACTCAGGATGAGCTTTTCCAGTTCCATCCATTTGGCTGCAAATTGCAGGATTTCCTTGTTTCTGATGGCTGAGTTGAATTCCATTGTGTAGATGTACCACAGTATTTTTTATCCATTCCTCAGTTGAGGGGCATGTGGGTTGTTTCCAGTTTCTAGCTATTACAAATATGAACAGGAAACGTCCTTGTGGTTTGGTGAGGAATCATTTGGGTAGATACCCAGAAGTGGTATGGCTGGGTCTTTAGGTAGACATATTCCAAGTTTTCTAAGATATCACCAGACTGATTTCCATAGTGGTTGTCCAAGTTTGCACTCCCACCAGCAATGGAGGAGTGTGGAACCTGCTTCTTAATTGGTTGTATGCCTGCCTCCTGGGACTGCTAGAGGGATTTGGAGACCGCAAAGATCACCCAGGGGTTACAAGCATTCACTGCTCTTGCAGATGGCAAGAATTCTGTTCCCAGCTTAACACTGCCTGCAACTTCAGCTCTAGAGGATCTCATGCCATATTCTGAACTCCGTGGGCACTTGCACTCATGTGAACAAATACCACAGAGAAACTACAAATACATATAGCTTAAGTAATAGAATAAATCATTTTTTAAATAGAAGTTGACTTCCTCGAATCCAAGTCCAGCTTGGTTCAAGCTTGCGAGTGTCTGGAAGAAGCATCACTCGTGATTTTATATACATGAGTGTTTTCCTATATGTGTGTCTCTGCACCACATGTGTTCCTCACAAAGGCAAAAAGAGGGTGCTGGGTCCCCTGGGACTGGAGTTACAGATGGTTATTATCCCAGCACCATGTGCGTGCTGGGATTGAACTGGTGTTCCCTGGAAGAGCAATCAATGCTCTTAACCACTGAGCAATCTCTGCAGTCCCATTCCTGGCTTTTCGGTGTGTTTGTATGTCTATGCATATACGTGTGAAGGGGAGGGTGCGTGTGTCTCTGCTCACAGGAGCCCAGGAGGGCCATAAGGTGTCCTCCTCTATCACTTTTGGTCTGTCCTTTTGAGGTAGGTGTTGTGTAGTATTCACCAGAGAAGACTGTTCAGACATGAGTTTAAGCCTATAAAAAGTCTGTATTAGCCAACTGGGCTAATAGTGGGCTGATGGTCTGGTTAGTTCCTATCCCTATGGAATAAAGGAGCCGGGTGTCTAACTAAGCATAACTAGCAATCCTTGCCTGGGGATGATTAACTCTGTCCCCGGGGTCCCTTCCTGTGGCATAAAGTCTGATTCTCCAGGGTTTTTTTTTTTTTCTTCTTTTCTTTCTGCTTTTCAAAGGCCAGAATCTTTCAAAAAGAATTTTCAGATAAGCTTAGTTTTACAATCCAAATTTTTGCAATGGAAACTCCCTTGTGTCTGGCAACCAGGGGCCCAGCCTCAGGGCATGCATAGAATTGTAAACTTCATAATTTTATCTCAAAAGGTAATTTTTATATCTTTTTTTTTTTTGCTTCATACAACCAGACACTTAAAGTGCGCAATGAGCAAAGGTCAAGATGGAGTAGAGGGTGCTGGTCTGTAGCCACACTAGCTAAAACCTTCCCTGCATCTGTCTTTCTCAGTTTCCATCCAGGCCTGAGGGCAGTGGGGGCTGGACCATGACCCCATACTCATAGTGCAAAATAGAAGACTCAGGCAGAGGTAGAGGGGCAGGGAGTGGAAGGGCCCAGGCCCAGTAAAACCTTAATTTCAGTGGGTCCATAGTCCAGAAGAGTTCCTTTGGGTCCAGCATCTGTGGCTTTCTCAACCAGGGTGAGCTGGACCCATGGTGTAATGCTAGCTATCTTTGCCCCTATGGGAGTAGAGAGAATCACCTTGTAGGGTCCTTTCTAGGTTAGTTTCAGCCCTCTCGTACTATGTGGCTTTATTATTTCCTCATTTTATTGCTCTAGATTATTTTATGGTACTTAATCCTCTACCTCCCTTCCAAGTGTTATCCCTTCCAACCCCCCAACACTAGGCTAGAGGGAAAAGAGACATAGGTCTCTTTAAGCTACTTCCTGCTGATTAGTGTCATTTGGTTGGGGGGGCCAATACCAATCTCAGTAGTCAGGATATCCAGCAAACTAGTAACAACAAGCACAGCCAACCAGCAAATACAACAGCAGGATGAAACAGCGGCAGAACGGGGGAAGCACCAGAGGGAGAGCACAACTTCTTCCCCACCCCATTCCTCTTGGGACTCTGGCATTTATACCCCTCTCCAGACTCCTCAGAATTAAACTTTCTGCAGCTGGCTAAGCCACACCCCTGCTAGTGTATCGGCACAATTATAGTTAATACCTGTGGACCAACTGAAGCAGCTCCACACCCTAGGATCAAAACAAAAAACATTCTCATGACATAACTGGTTTATTTTTTAAGGAACAAAAACTCTTATCACACTCCCTTGGCTATTCATTTGACCCAGATGGTATCATTGGACTCAAACAGGGGAAACCTGTGGTGGACTCAGGTTGGCTTGGCCTGTCAGATGGTTTAATGAACAGCCTGTATATAGAACTAGAGGGTCTGTAGTGACTTGAGAGAGGAATGGTTGGAGAGTTCTGCCAACTCCTGGTCTCTGAACCTTGGAAGCGGTAGGGGAGGTTTTCAAGCATTATCTCATAGGAGCTAAATCCCTCCCTATATGAGGTGCAGCAGGTTGAAGCAAAGCAAAGGAAAGAGGCCTCTCCATCCTTTGATAAACTCTAATGAGAGTTTTCTTAAAGATATTTTAATGCCTTATTTTCTTTTAACCTGACCAGAACTCTGAGGTCTATATGCCCAGTGAAATTTTTTTTATTCAAGTTACATCCCCATTGCAGCTCCCTCCTCCTCCCCACCCAGTCCCACCCTCCCCCCCCACCCTCTTCCACCTCTCCCACTCTCCCCCTCTCCTCCTTTCTTCCTTTCCCTGTCAGATGAGGGGAACCCCCACATATCGACCCACCTGAGTTCATCAAGTCCCATGAGGGCTAAGAGCTTCCTCTTGTCCTGGGACCCGACAAGGTGACTCAGCTAGGGTGAGGTGTTCCACTAATAGGCAACAGAGTCCATGTCAGAGACAGCTCCACTTGTTAAGTGTTCTGCATGAAGACCACACTGCCTATCATCTCTATATATGTAGGGACCGAGGTCCAGTCTGTATATGCTTTTTGGGTTTTGGCTAGTGTTTCATTCTCTGTAAGCCTCTAGGGGCCTAGGTTGGTTGGTTCTGTTAGATTCTCCACCAAACCACAAGGACATCAGTTCAACTATGCACATAGCAGCTCTATCTGTAATAGCCAGAAACTGGAAACATTCCAGATGTCCTTCAATAAAGAATGGATAAAAAAAAAAAAAAAACCTGTAGTACATTTCCACAATAGAATACTATTCAGCTAACAAAAACAAGGAAATCATGCAATTTGCAACCAAATGGATGGAACTATAAAAGCTCATCCTGAGTGAGCTAACCCAGACCCAGAAATATACACATGGTATGTATTCACTTATAAGTGGATATTAGCCATATAGTACAGGATAACAATTCTATACAGGATAATAATTCTACAACCCACAGACCCAAAGAGACAGGAACCAAGCATAACTATCCTATGAGAGACCCACCCAGCAAAGGATTAAAACAGATCCTGAGACACACAGCCAAACATTAGGTGAAACTCTGGGAGTTGTGTATAAAAGAGGGAGGAAAAAAAAGAGGGATCTGGAGGGGACAAGAACACAATGAAGTTTTTAATCTAACTCTAAAGTTTTTATCTTAATTGAAAGATTTTGGCTTTGAAGGCTGGGCCATTGTCAGTTCTCATTGCCAAGAGGGAGGCCAAATCAGGAGACCTGTTCCTGGGGGAGCTTTTTAGCTACTGTTGGAACAGTTTCAGTCTGGGTGGGATGCTTCCACCCACTCTCAAAAGTATCTTTAAAAACTAGCAAGTACTTTTATCCTCCCACAACAGACCAGATCTTGTTGAAGCTAGTTTTTCCAGAGTTCACTAGGGTGTTGCCCTCTCATTTAGACCCCTTCCTGGGTAAAGGCTTTCTATTTTGGATTTTCTTGTGCACAAACTGGGCAAATGGCTGAGACATCCTACACTAGGTTGTTCAGTCTAGGTATAACATATCTTGGTCTGGGCAACTCAGACAGTTTTGTGGACCCTACATGAGGAGCCTCGTATAGTTAGCTACCGAAAGTCCTAACAGTTGTTTTTGGAAACTGTAGTGTGTCTCAGTGTGTCCCATACTGTCCACATTTTTTTTTTTTTGCTTGCAAATGTTCATTATAATGACTCCTTGGTCTGGTTCAAGGCCTCTGACTTCTGCTATTTTGTCATACTGGAACCTCCCTGGGACTCTTCTGATATATCCTGTTGTTGCTCTGTGTCATGGAGATCCTATAGTTTTGGGTCTGATGAACTGGGCTCTTCCTGCACTTCAGCAGTTCATCCATGGGATATATTTTGGGATGGGCCAAATCAAAGCCCTGGTTCTGAACCTGTAACCCCCCACATCCTCTCCTAGCAGGGAGAATGATCTTTCCCTCTGGTGTCCCCCATCAACCTATGGGATTGAGCTGCCCATTTCTTCTTTACCATGGAGTATCAGGAAGTACCAGGTTGTGGTATGTCATCAGAATGTCAACAAGCACTGCCCCTAGAGGCGGCTGTGTCACATGTGCATCAGTAGGTGGCAGAGAGGCTATGCCTTCATTCAGTGTTCTGACCTATGAACACCTGAATGAATTGTAGCCTAACATTCCTGGAAAAAAATAAATCTGGGGTCCAACACCAGTTATGTGCCATGGGACCCAGACAGGGAGCTAGCCTGTGACAATCACCAGTCCAGTATCAGACAAGCACCAGATGGGCTCCCAAGGCAGGAGGTAAGCCAGAGACTAGAAGAACCCGGTTTGGCCCTGGATGTGGGGGTTGTGGGTGAGCTGGCCTTGAGAGTATGAGTGTGAAAGAGGTAACTCTGCCTTTTGTCTGCTTGGTGGTGATGTTGGCAAGGAAGAGATCCCCTCCCTTTTGCCCTTACCACCAGTGATGGACAGGAGATCTGGCCCTGATGGGGTCACAAAAGCAGAAGAGCTGTCCCTGCCCCCTCACATGCTGCAGCACTTGAGAGAGAAATACAGCACAATACAGCTGGCCCTAGCTGTGGGGGTTGTGGGTGAGCCAGCCCCAAGGGTGTGAGTGTGGGAGAGCCAGTCATGCCTTTTGTCTGTCTTGTGGTGGTTGGCTAGTGAGAAATCCCCTCCACTCTTTTGCCCTCACCACATGTAGAAGGTGGGAGAGTTTCCCCTGATGGGGTCATGAATGCAGGAGAGCTGGCCCAGCCCCTTACCTGCTGCAGCATCAGGAGAGTTGGCACTGTATTTTACCTGGGTAGTACAATAGAACTGGCCCTGGATGTGGGGGTTACAGGTTCAGAACCAGGGCTTTGATTTGGCCCACCCCAAAATATATCCCATGGATGAACTGCTAGAGTGCGGGAAGAGGCCAGTTCCTCAGACCCAAAACTGTAGGATCTCCATGACACAGAGCAACAACAGGATATATCAGAAGAGTCCCAGGGAGGTTCCAGTATGACAAAATAGCAGAAGCCAGAGGCCTTGAACCAGACCAAGGAGTCATTATAATGAACATTTGCAAGAAAAAAAAATGTGGACAGTGTAGGACACACTGAGACACACTACAGTTCCCAAAATGATTTTTTTTTTCTGTTGGAAGAGATTGCAGGGGTTGAGGGCAGGTCTGAGGAGGCATGGGAGATGAGTAGGAACAAGGTGCATGATGTTAAATTCACAAGATAAAAAAACAAACAATAAAAAGAATTTTTTTTAAAAAAAGACTATCAATAGGTCCACTGGTCTTAGGGTCTTTTGTCCAGAAGCAAGTCAGAAACTCAGTAGTGAAGAACAGAAGTTTGTAGGGGAAGCCAAACAGTCTCTAGGAGAGCCAAGATTTGTTTTTGTTTGTTTTGTTTTTCGAGACAGAGTTTCTCTGTGTAAACAGCTCTGGCTGTCCTGGAACTCACTTTGTAGACCAGGCTGGCTTTGATCTCACAGAAATCCACCTGCCTCTGGCTCCCAAATTCTGGGATTAAAGGTGTGTGCC
The DNA here is from genome assembly GCA_907164525.1 of Lophiomys imhausi. NCBI lineage: Eukaryota > Metazoa > Chordata > Mammalia > Rodentia > Muridae > Lophiomys > Lophiomys imhausi. The sequence continues at coordinate 525,979 of CAJQZJ010000225.1, forward strand.
ACCATGCCTGGCGCCAAGATTTTTTAATGTCTTTTTTTCTCAGCAGTGAGAAGCCTTATTTCTCTATAGATCATACAGTGGACATGTCCGATAGTAAAAGCTTTCCAGCTGATGGTCTGTGTATATGGTGGTAGGCTTTCCTTTTCCCCATCTGAGAGCCGGGGTCAGACCAATCAGTTCTGCTCTCTGGGCTGAGGTTCCTGCTTTGAGCCCAAACATTTTGGTTAAAGTAACTATCGTAGCTCCCGCGTACCTGGTTTTATCTTTCATCTAGTTAACAGTCATGGACAAGCGCCTGCGTCATCAGGCAAGAGGGTAGCCAAGTTGACGGTGGTAGGTTTCTCAAACCCGACTTGAGGGTGGGCAGGAATAGGGCCTGGTGCTGGGTTACAGAGGCATTACACAGCCAGGTTCTAGTGTTCCTTGGAGCAGGGCCTCAGCTGTGCCGTGGAGTCTGTGAGTACAAGATCCTGACACAGAGTTTGTTTGTTTTCTTTCATTAAATCATCGGTAGCCAGCACAGCTCTTTGATGGGTGGGCCATCCTGTGGCTTCAGGGTCCAATCATTGGACAGATAGGTATGTCACAGAGCATTTCCATTGCCCCATACTTTGGGTAAAAACCCCTTTTGTCTTTTGTTTCATGGACAAACAGATGAAAAGGTTTTGAGACATCTGGAAGTTCTAGGGCTGGATTAAATGAAAGAGCGATTTTTAATGCCTCAAATGCCTTTTTTTTTTTTTTTTTTTTTTGGTCTAAGTCCAGATCAGGGCATCAGGGCCCCACTTTGTGCTGGTGTATAGAAGCCTTACTATTTACACCATCTCTGGTGTCCAGAGGCAGCAATATCCAACTGCACCCAGGAACTAAAAAAAAAAAAAATTAGCGGCAGTAAAAGGTTTCTGAGCACGAACACGCAAGGACCAAAATCATTTCAAAATCAATTGTGTAATGACTCCGTGACTATCTATACTGCGTGTGTCCTTGCTGCAAGCTTCACTCCTAAGCACAGGGCAAGCAAGCACTTTGTACTGCTAACGCCACCCTGGAGAATGCTGCCGGAACACCCTGGCTCAGTTTTTAAACTAAAGTTCATTACTTTTTAACTGTATGTAGAGGTCAAAGGACAACTTACAGGCATCAGTTATCTATTTCTACCATGTAGGGCCTGGGGGTCAAATTCAGGTCATCAGGCTTGGCCGAAAAAACCTTTGCCCAACGGCCTATGTCAGTCAATGTTTAATTTGTATATTCATCTCATCTACCTATCTACCTGGGATCTTGTAAACGTTTCACAATTTTTTTTTTAGCACAAATAGCTTTCTAGATAAACATTTTAAGAAGCCCTAACTTTATTATGAACTTCAGTGTTTTCATTGTATGTATTAAGGTTTTTTTTTTTTTTTGCTCATATAAAAACAAGAAGGTTTGATTATGGAAAAAATATTTTAAATATTTTCCAACTTTATTCCTTAGTGTATAAGTATCAAACTATTATATATTTGGATTGGATTGGTTATTCAAGCAAACACATTCATCTCATTGGCATGCAAATTTGCTTTAGTCGTCAATAAATGGTAAAATTTTGTATATACCAGTTTTCCAAAAATATTTTTTATGCTAATGGGACTCAACCCAGGACCTTGTGCATGCTGGGCAAGCCATCTACTACTGAGGGCCTCCCCTGCACTCTCTACTTTTTGTTTTGAATTGGGGATCTCACTAAGTTTCCCCAGTTGGTCTCAGTTCACTCTATAGTACAGACTGGTTCAGAATCTGTGATCCTTCTGCCTCAGCCTCCCAGGTAGCTGGGATTACAAGACCGAGTCACCAGAACCAGCTTAAAATAATTCATTGCTTAATGTCACTGAGTGTTTAATTTGTATGTTTGTTTCACCTGCCTGTCTAGCCAGGATTGTGTAAACTTTTCTCAGGCACAAATGGCTTCTAGATAAACAGTGTCAGAAGCCCCAACCTAGATATGCCGGAGCAACACATTCCCAAATGTGTGTAGGTGACATCAACATAGTGCCACAACAAGGACAAAACAGGGTCACACACAACAATAAGATTGTGTCATGTGGGGAGGCAAAGCCAGGAGGTAAGGTACCTTTCTGCAGTGGAGAGATCAAGGGTGGTGTTGTTACAGCAGCTGCTCCACTAACAGGAGGAAGCCCGCTGGAGGACAGACTAAGGAGTTTGGAAGAAGCCCAAATGATGTTTCTTCCTTCCCGGCACTGCCTCTGCTATTAACTCACAGGAACTAACCCAAGCCACCTTAACCACAGAAATTATTGAAAAGGGAAAAAATTTTCTAAGAACCAAACATATTCTATGATCTTGTTTATATATAAGTGGTCTGAATGCAAACACTTAGAACAAAACAAGAAATTAGCACAAGAAAATTTAAAAAGTCACACCTGTCACCCTGGCAGCAAAGAGATGGAGAGAGGATTGGAAGTTCGGAAGCTCAAAGTCTTCAGTTACTTCATGAGCTTGAGATCAACCCAGGCTATGTGAGACCATGTTTCAGAAGGAAAAAGAGCAACTATAAAAAAACTATTCTAAAAAAAAAAAAACCATTCTATGTTGTTATTAATAGCATTTTAATGACAAAGTACATGTTCGAAACCAAAAGTAAATACAAGAATGTTTTACTACTTTACAAACTCAATGTCAGGTTTACTAAAACATTGGTGGATTCTCACTTCTGCTGATATATTCAACTCATCAGTAGAAAGTCATGAATAAAGGGTATGAAGAAAATATGACCTCAAAGAAAACTGTATTTCGAAAAGAAGTATTTTATAATATTTTAGAGGCTTGAGCTCTGAGTGACAGATTAGAAATCACTAGGAAATCTAAACACTCTATGTCAATAAAGGCAGTGCCTGCTAGGACCAAGATGGCCAGATACTCAACTTCAGAATCAATGGACTTCTGCAAACTTGATAATCATTTGGTATCTGAAATCCACTTGCCATAATAATTCCTGATGTTCAAAGTGTCCCTCACCCTCCTTTGATTCTATCCACATCCACACATAGAATACCCATGTTCTGTGAGTTGGAAGATATGTACTAATTGTATTTACCTGTTGGCAAATTGTAGCTCTTTTTTTTTCCTCACTGTGAAAATAGGCAAGAAAACCATACAGTGGTCACTGTGTGCCTTTGTGTGACTCTGTCATCAGCTGAAATAACAAGCCAGGCCTGGTGACTTATAGACCTGTAATCAAAGAGAGCACTTGGGAGGAAGATTCAGAAAGATGATTAGTTCAAGGGTAGCCTGACCTAAATAGCTAATTATAGGCCAGCCTGGACTACATAGAGAAACTCTGCCTCAAAAAAAAAAAAAAAACAAAATCAAAAACACCCCACAAAATCCCTGTCAGGTCACAGTGCTTGTTGGTAATGACTACATTAACTACTCATTTGACATGGCAACAGTTACTAGGTCTACAGCTGGATCCTGCCATAATTTAATACATTAATAATGAAACACATAAAAATAATGATGATGAGGCCAGGCATAGTGGCTCATGTCTTTAATCCCAGCACTGGGGAGGCAGAGACAGGTGGATCCCTGTGAGTTTAAGGCCAGCCTGGTCTACAAAGTGAGTCCAGGACAGTCAAGGAAACACAGAGAAACCTTGTCTCAAAAAAAACCTAATAATAATAATGATGATGATGATAATGAAACTCAGCTGGGAATGGCAGCTCACACCTATAACGACAGCATTTGAGAGGCTACAACAGGAGAAATTGCCAGTTGATTGAGGATGGTGTGGTCTTCATGGTGAATTCTCAACCAGCCTGGTATATAGAATAACACTGTATCTCAAAATAAGTAAACCAAGAAATACAACACATTACTATCAAAGTTTTAATTTTTATTGTTTTATCTTAGTTAATTTCCTTTCTTTTTATTTTGTGCATTTTAAATATTTTCTAAACTGAGTGGTAGTTGCACACATCTTTAATCTCAGCACTCAGGAGGCAGAGGCAGACAAATCTCTGAGTTCAAGGCCAGGCTGGTTTACAGAACAAGTCCTAGGACAGCCAGGGATACATAGAGAAACCCTTTCTCAAACAACAACAACAAAATTATTCTGAGAAGGAACCAAAATTATGATGTTTGGGGTTGGTGAGGTGGCTCAGCAAAGACACTTACAATCAAGTCTGACCAATCCCCGGGACCCACATGGTGGAAAGACAGAACTGACTCCCACAAGTTGTTCTACATGCATGATTTGTGTTGCACATGGGAACACACAGACACACACACACAAAAAAATTAACAAGTGTAATTTTAGAAGTTAGATATATTGATCTTTATTTTATGTGTATGGGTGTCCTGCCTGCATGTGTGTATGTGCACTATATTCACACAGGGCCCACAGTGGACAGGGTAAGGTGTCAGACTGATAAAATGGCATTGCATTTAGTTTTGAGCTGCCACATAGGTGTCAGGATCTGAACCTGAGTCCTCTGGAAGAGCAACAGTGCTTTTAAACATTCATTCCCCCCCCCCCCTTTTTTCAAGGTCTGATCATTTATTTGTTACTCTTTTTTTTTCCCCGGTTCCTTTTCTTTTTTTTTTTCCTTTATTTTTTATTTCTTCAAGTTACATCTCAATCGCAGTCCCCTCCCTATTCCCCCCTCCAGTCCCACTCTCCCACCCTCAACCCCCCATCCTCTTCCCTTTTTTTTAAGTTTAAGGTATATCTTATTTCCCCCTACAGTTTCCCTTTCAGTCCAACAAATGGCTCCTTCTCTTATAATAATAAATACGATACAAAACAACACAGGTAATTAGGCCACAGTTATGAGGGTTATATGGCTTAGCATACATTCCCAATGTCCAGTCCATATGTATTTGGCACCTGACTTTAACATTCTACTATCTAACCATCTCCATGAGTTTAAAGTTCTATATCTAACTCAACATTCAAACTAACTTGCAACACAATTTTAAAAGCATCTTCTTAGATCTATAACACTCTCTTGACTCCTAAACCACTCAAAATTTAATTATGAGGCTCTAGCTGTCTGTTCTTCAACCACATCAGAGACCTGAGAGGGATAAATATATCTGATTTTATAGGAAGTACAGGGCCTGCAGCTTCCAAAACTAAGAAATGACATACCAGTGGCTGCCTGGACAGTTCCCATTTTCTCTCCTTACATTACAGCATCGATCTTCAGTCATTTGGCCCCGTTTCTCTGACAGACATTGATAGTAGAGCAGGGGTTATGAAGGACTTGCCTACCCTGTCTTGGCAGAGCTAGGCTGTCGACTTACCTGCTTCCAGGTTTTGTTCTTTTGGGACAGCATTCTGTCAACAGTTGGAGCAAGGGGCTTTTCCTACCAAGAGATAGGCTTGCGACTAATTCAATCATCTCCCTCTGGAGATTCTTCGATGCTCATCTTCTACTTGGAGTAGAATAGGGGGTGGTGTCAGGAGTTGATATGTCTCGATATAAAAAAATCTAAAGTTACGAAAACATCTTTGAATGCCATATTCTGCAGATCTCTTGAGGTTTTTGAAGAGGCCCTATCTATCTCGTATATTAGGGTAAGCAGATGTTGCTTGTCTCTTAGCAGCTTTATTTCTGATTAGCTTAGAAAATAACTATAATAGGCTGTCATAGTACCTAACAAAATGACAGGCTTGCATAACGATTATCCTAAACAGTTTATGACAATTAGTAGTAAAAGGCCGAAACATCACATTTCATTTTTTTTTTCTTTACCTCCTATCCCTTCTATCCCATTTCTCTGGGGTGGGGTGTCCTTATATAACAGTCCCTCATCTCATTTGATAGGTCGTATGAGGGCCAAGAGCCTCCTCATTCATTGGGGGTCTACGAGGCAGTACCATCAGTGAAAAGTGTCTCATTGCCCAGGAGAGAGAACTAAAAAACAAACAAACAAATAAGCAGACAAATAGATAAAAAAGACTAAAAAATAGAAGAAAAATATTAAAAATATATAAAAAATAAAAAGTCTAGTCCAAAGTTCCCTTTGGTGTGTTAGCTGTAGTATCGATACTTTCTACTATATAGCTAAAATCCTACTATAAGTGAATAGATGCCATATACATCCTTCTGAGTCTGGGTTAGCTCACTCAGGATGAGCTTTTCTACTTCCATACATTTGGCTGCAAATTGCATAATTTCATTGTTCCTGGTAGCTGAATAATATTCCATTGTGTAGATGTACCACATTTTTTTGACCCATTCTTTGGTTGAGGGACATCTGGTTTGTTTCCAGTTTATAGCTATTACAAATAAGGCTGCTATAAACATAGATGAGGAAACTTCCTTATGATTCTGTGAAGAGGCATTTGGGTGTACACCCAGAAGTGGTATGGTTGGGTCCTGAGGCAAAGCTCTTCCAAGTTTTCTAAGATATCTCCAGACTGACCTTTATAGTGGTTGCAAAAGCCTGCACTCCCACCAGCAATGGAGTAGGGTACCCCTTTCTCCACACCCTTGCCAGCATGTGCTGTCATTTGAGCTTTTGATCTTAGCCATTCTGACAGGTGTGAGATGGAATCTCAGAGTCGTCTTGAGTTGCATTTCTCTGATGGTTAAGGATGTTGAGCAATTCTTCAAGTGTCTCTCAGCCATTAGGGATTCCTCCTTTGTGAATTCTCTATTTAGCTCTGTCCCCCATTTTTTTATTGGATTATTTTGTTTCTTGGCATTTAATTTCTTGAGTTCTTTGTAGATTTTGGATATTAGCCCTCTGTCAGATATGGGATTGGTGAAGATTTTCTCCCAGTATGTAGGCTGCCACTTTGTTCGAATGACAGTGTCTTTTGCCTTACAGAAGCTTTTCAGTTTCATGAGGTCCCATTTATTGATTGTTGATCTCAGGTCCTGAGCTGTTGGTGTTCTGTACAGGAAGTTGTCACCTGTGCCAATGAGTTCGAGGATTTCTCCCACTTTTTCTTCTAGTAGATTTAGTGTGACCAGCCTTATGTTAAGGTCTTTGATCCACTTGGACTTAAGTTTTGTACAAGGTGATAAGTATGGGTCTAATTTCATTCTTTTACAAGTGGACATCCAGTTGGACCAGCACCATTTGTTGAAGATGCTGTCCTTCTTCCATTGTGCGCTTTTGGCTACTTTGTCAAAAATTAGGTGGCCATAAGTGTGTGGGTCTATTTCTGGATCTTCAATTCGATTCCATTGATCTACTGGTCTGTTTCTATATCACTACCATGCTGTTTTTACAACTATTGTTATGTAGTACAGCTTGAAATCTGGGATGGTGATAACTCCAGATGTTTTTTTATTGTACAGGATTGATTTAGCTATTCTGGGCTTTTTGTTGTTCCATATGAAATCGAGAATAGCTCTTTTCAAGTCTATAAAAAATTGTGTTGGTATTTTGATAGGAATTGCATTGAATCTATATATTACTTTTGGCAGGATGGCCATTTTTATTATGTTGATTTACCTATCCATGAGCATGGGAGATCTTTCCATCTTCTAAAGGCCTCTTCCATTTCTTTCTTCAAGGGCTCGAAGTTCTTGTTGTACAGGTCCTTTACTTGCTTGGTTATAGTTACCCCCAGGTATTTTATGTTGTCTGTGGCTATTGTGAAGGGGGTTGTTTCCCTTATTTCTTTCTCAGCCCATTTGTTTGTTGTATAAAGAAGGGCTTCTGATTTTTTTGACTTAATTTTGTATCCAGCCACTTTGCTGAAGGTGTTTATCAGCTGTAAGAGTTCTCTGGTGGAATTTTTGGGGTCGCTTATGTATACTATCATATTATCTGCAAACAGGGATAATTTGACTTCTTTGTTTCCAATCTTTATCCCCTTGATCTCCTTTAGTTGTCTTATTGCTCTAGCAAGAACTTCAAGTACTATATTGAAGATGTATGGTGAAAGTGGGCATCCTTGTCTTGTCCCTGAGTTTAGAAGAAATGCTTCAAGTTTCTCTCCATTTAATTTGATGTTGGCCACTGGTCTGCTGTATATTGCCTTTATTATTTCTAGGTACGGTCCTTGTATGCCCGTTCTCTCCAGAACTTTTAGCATGAAGGGGTGTTGGATTTTGTCAAATGCTTTTTCTGCATCTAGCAAGATTATCACATGGTTTTTTCTTTCATCTTGTTTATATGGTGAATGACATTGATAGACTTTTGTATGTTGAACCATCCCTGCATTCCTAGGATGAAGCCTACTTGATCATGGTGTATGATACTTTTGATGTGTTCTTGAATTCAGTTTGCTAGTATTTTATTAAGTATTTTTACATCTATGTTCATGAGGGATTTTGGTCTGAAGTTCTCTTTCTTTGTTGGGTCTTTGTGTGGTTTAGGTATCAGGGTGACTGTGGCCTCATAGAATGAGTTTGGCAATATTCTTTCAGATTCTATTTTGTGAAAGAGTTTGAAAAGTATTAGTGTTAGCTCCTCTTTGAAGGTCCGGTAGAATTCCGTGCTAAAGCCATCTGGCCCTGGGCTTTTTTGGTTGAGATATTTTTAATGACTGTTTCTATTTCCTTAGGGGTTATAGGGCTGTTTAATCTGTTTATCTGATCTTGATTTAGCTTCGGTAGGTGGAATCTATCAAGAAAATTGTCCATTTCACTTAAGTTTTCAAATTTGGTGGAGTATAGATTTTTTAAAATAGGATCCAAATATTCTCAGGATTTCCTCAATGTCTGTTGTTATTTCTCCCTTTTCATTTCTGATTTTGTTGATTTGTGTTTTCTCCCTCTGTCTTTTAGTTAATTTGGCTAAGGGTCTGTCTATTTTGTTGATTTTCTCAAAGAACCAACTCTTGGTTTCATTGATTCTTTGTATAGTTCTTTTTGTTTCTAAGTTGTTGATTTCAGCCCTAAGTTTGATGATCTCCTGCCTTCTGCTCCTCTTGGGAGTGTTTGCTTCTTTTTTTCCAATTCACCCAGTTTAGCTGTTAATTCGCTAATATGAGCTGTCACAATTTTCTTTTTGAAGGCACTAAGTGCTATGAACTTTCCTCATAGCACAGCTTTCATTGTGTCCCATAGGTTTGGGTATGTTGTGTCTTCATTTTCGTTGGATTTTAAGAAGTCTTTGATTTCCTTCTTTATTTCTTCCCTGACCCAGTGGTCCTCTAGTAAAGAGTTGTTCAATTTCCATATGAGTGTAGACTTTCTGTTGATTCTTTTGCTATTGAAGTCCAGCTTTATTCCATGGTGGTCTGATAAGATACAAGGGATTATTTCAATTTTCTTGTATCTGTTGAGGCTATCTTTGTGTCCAACTATATGGTCGATTTTGGGGAAGGTTCCATGAGGTGCTGAGAAGAAGGTGTATTCTTTTGTGTTTGGGTGAAACGTTCTGTAGATATCTGTTAGGTCCATTTGGTTCATGATCTCTGTTAGATTCATTATTTCTCTGTTTGGCTTCTGTCTTGATGATCTGTCCATAGTTTTGAGTGGGGTGTTGAAGTCTCCCACTATTAAAGTGTTTGGATCGATGTGCGATTTAAGTTTTAGAAGCGTTTCTTTTATAAATGTAGGTGCCTTTGTATTTGGGGCATAGATGTTCAATATTGAAATGTTCTCTTCATGGATATTTCCTTTAACGAGTATGTAATGCCCTTCTTTGTCTTTTTTTATTAACTTCAATTGGAAATCTATTTTGTTTGATATTAGGGTGCCTACTCCAGCTTGTTTCCTGGGTCCATTTGCTTGGAAAACCTTTTCCCAGCCCTTTACTCTGAGATAGTGTTTATCTTCAATAGTGAGATGTGTTTCTTGTATACAGCAAAAAGATGGGTCTTGTTTACGGATCCAGTCTGTAAGTCTGTGTCTTTTTATTGGTGAGTTGAGTCCATTGATGTTGATGGATATTAGTGACCAGGTGTTGTTATTTCCCATTATTTTGGTATAGCTGGCTGTCTTGTGTTTCATTGCTGTGGAGGTTTCTATTTCCTTTGTTTTCTTGGGTGTAGTTATCTTCTCTGTGTTGGAATTTTCCTTCTAGGATCTTCTGTAGGGCTGGGTTTGTGGGGAGATATTGTTTGAATTTGATTTTGTCATGGAATATCTTGTTTTCTCCATCTATGTTGATAGAAAGTTTTGCTGGGTATAGTAGTCTGGCTGGGCACCTATGTTCTCTCAGGGCTTGTAGGACATCCGTCCAGGCCCTTCTAGCTTTCAAAGTTTCTGAGGAGAAGTCAGGTGTGATTCTGATGGGTCTGCCATTGTATGTGACTTGGCCTTTTTCTCTTACAGCTTTTAATATCCTTTCTTTGTTCTCTACATTTGGAGTTTCTATTATTGTGTGGCGAGAGGAGTTTCATTTCTGATCTGGTCTGATTGGTGTTCTGTAGGCCTCTTGGATTTTTACTGGCATCTCTTTCTTTAGGTTTGGGAAGTTTTCTTCTATGATTTTGTTGAAGATATTTCCTGGACCATGGAGTCGGGAGTCTTCTCTTTCCTCTATGCCTATAATTCTTGGGTTCCATCTTTTCCTTGAGTCCTTGATTTCTTGGATGTTGTGGGTGAGAGATTTTTTAGCTTTCTCATTTTCTTTGTATGTTGTACTGATTTCTTCCATCGAATCTTCCATGCCTGAGATCCTGTCTTCCATTTCTTGCATCCTATTTTTGATACTCACATCCGTAGTTCCTGTTCTCTTCCCTTGATTCTCCATTTCCTCTTTTAACTCTGACTGTGTTTTCTTTATTGTTTCCGTTTTTATTTTCATGCCATGAATGGTATTGTTCGTTTTGTGTATTTCCTTCTCCAGTTTGCTTGTTTTTGCCTGGAAATCTTTCATTGCTCTGTCCTTTTCCTGTTCAAGCTGGGTCACCTTGGCTTGGAGCTCTTTAATAGTGTTATTCATTGTTTTGACTTGCAAAATTGTGGCTTCTTTGAATTCCTTCATAGATTTAAGTTCTTCTTGAAGGGACTCTATCACTTTCCATAATGTAGAATTGTCATCGTTTTCATGTGTTTCAGCTGTGGTGAGGTGGTTCAGGCTGGGTGGAATAGCGTTGCTTTCTTTTGTTGGAGTCATTTCGCTCTGGTTTTTTGTTTTTTTGTTTTGTTTTGTTTTTTTGTCTGGGGCCTCTGGCCATGTGGAATTTTTTAGCAGTCTTCTGGACTTGGGTCCAATGGGGGCGCTTTGGTGTAGGATTCGAGTTGCCTTACTCCACCCCTATAAGGTGAGTCATTCAGCCCCGCCTCCTAGGTGGAGACCTAACTAATCCAGGTGGTGGATCTGTGTACAACTAAGCTCTGGTTCCCCGCCGGAAGGGCCAGTACTAGTATAAAAGTCCAATATACGACAGTTTCAAATATCTCACAGTTTGCCCGGGGTTGGTTCCTGTGGTGGGTAAATCTGCCCTTCACCCCCAATAGCCTTGCGGCTCCCGCAGCTTGGAAACTGACCAGTGACGTCACAGCAGTGGGTTGCGACCTGCAGTCTGAAGGCACTTTGCAGCCAAGCTGCGCTCACTTCCAAGGGTCGCAACCTTTAGCCAGATAGCTGCATCGTCTGTGCGAGACCTGGGGGTGCCCAGCAGGGTGGGGATTATCTCTGCGTGGGATCTGAATCCTCCCACTGGGTGTTAGATTGGAACTTACCCGGAGTCTCTCCTGATGGGAGATGGGGGATCCCGATTCCCAAGTCTCGCGGCTTCCTTACATGTCCGAGAGTGGGAAGGAGCATCCTGCCCAGGGACCCTGGGTGGTTGGGTGAGATTTAGAAGGGGTCGAGCCATTTGTACAGCATCCTGCAACACTCGCTGCCCTGTGACTGCTAACCCCGAAATCAAAATACATCCACGCAGGCCGCCGCCGTCTTATATCCCTCCTATTTGTTACTCTTAAAGACTTATTTTTGACTGGACTCAGACTTAGAAGTGGAAGGTCTCAGAGAGGACAGCCTATGTCTTTTGGCAATCTGTTCCTGCCACTTTTCTTTGGCTTCCTTCATTCTCTTGGCCAAAAGTTTGGCATATTCTGCAGCCTCCTCCTTGTTTTTCTTAGTATGTGGTTTCTTCAGAGCAGTACCTAGGCTTTTGTGTTGCAGGACATATGGAGTGACAAGACGCTGAATCTTGGGTGCTTTGGTTCTGGGCTTCTTACCTTCCTTGTCTAAGGTCTTTCTGACAACATGTTGGCGGACATCATCATCTTCAGAGAGATTAAAAAGCTTTCGGATCCTACTAGCTCTTTTAGGTCCCAACCGAGGAGGTACAGTAGTATCTGTTAGCCCAGGAATATCCTTCTCTCCTTTTTGTACAATAACCAAATTGAGAACACTCAGATTGGCATCCACAATGGTTCCACGAGCAGACATGCGCTTCCTCTTTCCTGTTATCCTTGGTCTATAACAAGAAGGTTTGTTACTCAACAACAGGAGCACTCGGTCATGCATCAAAATGCCTTGCTTCATGGGAAAACCTTCTTTGTTGGTCCCACCATTGATTTGGACCACATGACCCCTCCACTCTTCACCTGGGTCATCAGCAGCTACTTCTGTGGCCATGCACTTCTCATAAAAGGGCCAAAAGTTCCGTTCATCATCCACTTCAGTGAGTTTCTGACAGCCAGTGACAAGCTCCACAAAAGAGAGCACATTGAGCCTTTTTTTTTTTTCAGCCTTCCCATTTTATTTATTTTTTATTTTTTCGAGACAGGGTCTCTCTATGTAGCCTTGGCTGTCCTGAAACTCACTCTGTAGACCAGGCTGCCCTCAAACTCAGAGATCTGTCTGCCTCTGCCTCCAGAGTACTGGGATTAAAGGCATGCACCAGCTCACCCAGCTCCATTTTACTTTTTCTTATGAGTTGGATAGACTAACGAAGAAATCCTTGGACCAAAAATGTTGGGGAGGAAACTGCATCCTCCCACCATACTGGTTTTCCTGGATGGACACTGCCCTGAATTTTCACAAAGGGTGAGGAAGCAGTGCTTGACAGTTCCAGGGAACAGCCAAACCATCAAGTCAGAAGACTGTGAACAAGCTGCTTTATCCGGAGGTATCACAGAAGCAGAGCCCAGGGCCAAAAAGCCAGGACAACGGTGAATGCAAAAAAACTTATCACAGACCTGGGCATGGTCAGCTAAACTAAAAATAAAGCTACAGATGTGAAGTCAATAAATGTCTAATTAAATATTCAAACAAATATCATATGCTGGGCCCATATTTAATCTGTTACCAGATTTAATATTCATAAATACTTTTGCATTTGGAAAAAAAAACACACATCAGATTTTTTTCTCACTTTGCAGGCAATTGAAAATAAACACTTGTATGAAGAAAGACAGAACAGATTTTTTTTAATTGCAGCCAGACAGTCTCAAAAGCAGAATTATGAAAATACGTCAAATATTTTATCAGAGGAAAGCTACACTTGCATAATGTGGAATATCACGATTTCTTAAAATATCTGAGAGGGTGTGAGATGGGAATAGAAATTAAGGGTGGATCAGGTCTTCAAAATTGCCAAGCCCAGCTGACCAAAGCTATTACTTGTCCTCTTGCCTCCCACAAGCAGCAGGACTACCAGCCAAGGGTGCTGAGTGTTTTGACACTGTGATGTGAAGACAAAGTCTGTAGAGCTGCACACACAGCCATGCTGGGATAAGAGTTTTCTTTCTGATGCTATAAGAAAATACCCTACAAAAAGCAAAACCTGTTGTGAGGTATCAACCAGAGAAGACTGCTTGGACATGGGTATAAGACAATACAAAGTTTTTATTAGCCAGTGCAACTACACTGAGTGTTTGGGATCCCAGTGTAACCCTGAGCATTCCTCAGAGTGAACTTTTGAGCACAGAAACCATGTCCTGGGTTGAAATACTTTAGTTAACAAGAGCAGTTAGCCAGAAGCAGAACTACAGAAGCCAAAAAGCAAGATTAGTACATTTAGAGACTTTCCCAGATTTACGGACTTTGATGGTCTTTGTTTTTGTTTTGGCAGTAGTGTCAGCATGCTGAGTTTTGTGGCCTGAGTGGTACTTCTATCATGGAGTCAGTTGTGCTAAGAGCCACAGCCTTATTACGATATCCCCTGGTCTTATTAAATTAGTCAAACTGTGACTCCTCCTTCACGTAATTGGTCAAATAGTTTAAGATGCAGAGCACCACAATTAATCAGTCAGAATGAGAATTAAAGCCCCAATCAGTGCTTGATAGGATAGTAGCTAAGGTGACCAAGAGAGCAGAGACTGGCATCAATTATCTGATTTATGTCTTTGTCTCTTTCTCTTTTTGAGGTTTTACCCAACCATGGCAAGATTATCTGTATTCCTGATCAATTAACATAGAAACAACAGGTCTTCGGGCGTGGTAGTGCACGCCTTTAATCCCAGCACTTGGGAGGCAGAGGCAGGCAGATCTCTGTGAGTTCGAGGCCAGCCTGGTCTATAAAGTTAGTCCAGGACAGCCAGAGCTGTTATACAGAGAAACCCTGTCTCAAAAAACAAAAAAAAAAAAGAAAAAGAAAAAAGAAACAACAGGTCTTTCCCAAAGCCATACATAGCCCCATCCCCCTTATCTCATGAGAAGTAAGTTTAAGTCTCTCTGAGTTTGTAGGAACATTTCTGTGAGGGAATCTAACTATTGTTTCAGTTCAGTAATGGAAACATTTAATACCTGTAGGTCCTGATCAACCTGCCTACTTAGTTTTTAAGTTTTGAACTCCCATGATGAAGGCTAGTATGTCTACGCAGCCATCCATGAGTGGGATGATGACAGGAGCTGCTCTTTTTTAAAAAAATAATAGTCCAGAGTTCATATTATATTGGTATACCTGGGGGTAGAGTGCATACTAAGATGCATAAAAGGGAGTTCTCAGTTTGAAAACCATTAGAAGGGGCACCTTTAGTTAATCCCTTAATATGTACCTATCGGGCACTCTCACGGGGCCAGAAATACTGCCATTGTCCAGATAAATTAACCTGCAATGCAGAATAGCAGGCAACAGAATAAGAAGTGCCTAGGCTAAAAAGGTTTTGGATAGTGCACAAGTTTTAACTCACTGTAAGCCCTCTAATGTTAGCTTGGGCTGTTTGGAGTCCCAGTGAGTTTTGTCAGTCAATGGCTGACACTGGGTAGTTCCTCTCCCTGTGTAGTATGGGAATTGGAGGTTTAAACATAACAAACAATCCTGGCTAGCTTCTGGCTGGGATGATTACCTAGGTGGTGGACCATATCAAGAATGGAAAACAGTGATGAGGACCCCTCAGCTTCCTGGATGGTTGGAGGTGGGGCTCTGGCCCTAGCTGTGTTAAATGCTCTGGAGGGGAGAGTTGGCTGGGGCCTTGGCATGGGTGGGATATTTCTGTTAGAACCCAAAGGTCTGGGGACCTCGAGATCTGGTTCAAATCTATCCCTAGGGTCCCTTCCTGTGTCATAAAGTCTGATAAAGCAGGTTCTCCCTGCTTTTCTTAAGGAATTTTCCAGGAAGCCTCAGTTTTTGCACAACCCCAATCTTTGCAATAGAAACACTCTTGGCAACTTGGGGGCCCAGCCGCAGGAGATGCATAGAATTGTGAACTCTGTATTCCTATCTCCAAAGATAAACTTCCATATCTTTCCTTTTCTCCACACAACCACACACTTAAAGTGGGCATCAGTAAGCAAAATTCAGGACAGAATATGAGTTGCTGGTCTGTGGTCATACTAGCTAATACTTTCCCTGTATCTTTCTCAGTTCCCAGGTCCAGGCATGAGGGTGGTGGAGATTGGTCAATGACCTAATATTCATAACCATAGGGCAAAACATGGAAGTCTGGAGGAGGTAGAGGGGAAGGGACTGGAAAGACCTGGAGCCCAATGAAACCTTAATTTCAATTGGTCCATAGTCTAGAAATAGTCCATTTGGTAGTAGCATCTGTGCCTTCTGCTTTCTTGACCCAGGTATGATGGATCCATGATGAAATGCCAGCTACTTTCATGGCCATAGGAACAGAGAGAATCACAATGTAAGGTCCTTTCCAAGTCGCTCCCTGTGCCTCTTTGGCTACCTTCATGACCCTGACAGTATCACCATACTCAAACAAGGGGAAATTGGTGGTGGACTCAGAGGTCAGCTGGGTCTCTCAGATAGTTTGATGAATAATCTTTATGGAGTACTGGAGGGTCTGTAGTGATTTGAGAGAGGAATGGTTGGAGAGTTCTGCCAACTCCTGGTCTCTGAGCATGGGAAGTAGTAGGGGAGGTTTTCAAACATAACCTTATAGGAGGTAAATCCCTCCTTTATATAGGGTATAGAACCCCCCCCCCAAAAAAAAAGACAAAGGAAGGAAGCCTATCTTCCCTTCATTTGGGCTCTTATAAGAGTTCTGTTAGTTGTTTTTAAGTCCAGTTCATTCTTTCTACCTTCCCAGAACTCTAAGGTCTATATGCACAATAGAGTTTTCAATCTATGTCTAAAGCTTTAGCTACTGAGAGGTGTTGGCTATGAAAGCCAGGCCATTGTCAGCCTCCATTGCTAGGAACAGGGTGCCTGTTCCTAGAGGAGGTTGTTAGCTACTCTTTGAGCATTTCAGTCCAAGAGAAAAATGCCTCTATCCTCCCAGAATGGGTATCTAAAACCTAACAAGTACTTGTATCCTTCCCTGGCCTACCAATCTCAATGAAGTAGGTTTCCCAGAGTTCACTGGGGTTGTGGTCTCTCATTTGGATCCCTTCCAGGGTAAGGGCTCTTGGTTTTGGATTCACTTGAGCACAAACCTGGCATCTGACTGAGACGTCCCACACTAGGCTGTCTAGTCTAGGTATAACATACCTTGGTCTTAGAAACTCAGAAAGATCTGTGGACCCCAGATGAGTAGCCTGGTAAACATCAGTTACCAGAGTCCTGCCGGTTGTTTCTGGGAGAGTGATCTTTCCCTCTGGTGTCCTCCATCAACCTGTGGGTCTGAGCTGTCCATTCCCTCCTTTTGCACCCTTCATGTCTTCTTGGTTGTCTCAGGCAGCACTAGATCAGGGTATATCCTCAGAATATCAACGGGCCCCACTGGTCTTAGGGCTACTTGACGAGCAGCCAAGTCAGTGGCCCGGCAACCTCTTCCCTCAATGGAGTCACCATTTTTGTGTTCTCAAAGTGGAGCAGTAGAGGATAGCATTTCATAGGTGACACCAAATACCCTCTAGGAAGACCATAGTTTATTTTTAATATTCATTCCCTCAGTGGGGAGAAGCCCTTGCTCTCTTTTGCTCATACCACATACATGTATGATACTAAAAGCATGCCAACTGATGGTCTGTGTATATGGTGGTGGACTTTGCTTTTTCCCATCTGGGAGCCCAGGTCAGATCAGTCAGTTCTCCTCTCTGGGCTAAGGTACCTGGCTTGGTCCCAAATCATTTGGTTAAAGTAACTACTATATCTTCTGCATACCTTGTTTCACCTTTCATCTTGTGACAGTCATGGATGAGCACTTGCGAGTCCTCAGAAGGCAAGCAGGTAACAGGATTGATGGTAGTGGGTTTCTCAAACCAGATTCAAGAGTGGTCCAGGGGTAGGGGTTGGTACTGGGTAACACAGGCTATAGGCAGTCATTGTTCTGGTGTTCCTTGAAGAAGAGCCTCAATGACATGGGGTCTGTGAGTATAAGATCTTGACCAGAATTAGCCTTTTTGTTGCTAGGCCCACCCACCTCCACACAGGGACCTGGACCTGAACATTCATACACCTGAAAGAGACAGGTAGAATCCAGTGACATCTCACACAGAGCCTAGACACCGATAAAAGGCCATGCCTGACCTCTATCTGTGCCCAAACAGAAAATCCCTTACCTAGACATATCCAGAGTCGACAGATTAGGCAACTTTCTAATGTGTTTCCTTTTAGAGTGGAGGTATCAAATTCTTCTGAAGTGTTGTTAGGCAGGGATTGATCAAAGGGATTCCTGGGAACCTGGAATATCTCAGGTTTTACACCTCTAGGAGTCTCATGACCAGCAAGCACTCTCCTCCTTATTCCAAGGGGCTCTGAGACCCCAGTGTCTCAAGTCTGTGTGGCGAGCCACAAAACTGTGGTGAGCCACAACCCTAAGATGGCGCCTGGCTTAATGCCAGAAAGCTCAAGCTTAGCTGTAAACTAGCCTTATTTGGTAGCGGCTGCCTAGCCCAGTGTGCTTCCTCCTTTTGTGAGCCTATCTTGGATCGCTAGGTGGCGTGATCTGATTGGGTTTGAGTAGGCATATAAGGGCTTGGGGGAGGAGAATCAGAGACACAAGCAGAGAGAGACACAAGCAGAGAAGCAGAGACATAAGCAAGGATTCAGAAGACTGTTTTCAAGGGACCTGAATAAACTGCTTGAGAAGAGCTTTTGCGAGTTGCGTCATTCTTGCTGGTCGAGGGGGACACGACAAGTGGTGGCCCGTACGGGGAACCAGAAAAGACTCAAAACTCTTGCAGTCAGGGGCAGTGCACTGGTAAGTTCCCGGGATAAATTGGGACAATAAAGTTTCGCGGAAATTGCGAACTAAAGGTAAAGTTTCGCGGGAAGTTGCGAACTAAAGGTAAAGTTTCGCGGGAAGTTGCGAACTATAAAGTCTCCGGAGGGAGCAATAAGGACCTCGGTAAAGAGGCAATAAGGTCTCCGGAGGGAGCAATAAGGACCTCGGTAAAGAGGCAATAAGGTCTCCGGGAGGGAGCAATAAAGTTCCGGGATTCGGACGAGTAGAAGACACAACTGGCAGAGCAAGGTGAGGAAAGCAGAGAGTGCCTCACAGAAATGGAGCGAATGCTGGCCTTGCTGGCCTTTATCAGTTGCTGGGATAAGCTTGGGAGAGATCTAGATTTTGCCTGGGAGCAAGGTACATTGCAGGGAGGAGCACGGCCTATTTGGAGACTTGTTCGTAGTTGTTTAGGAGATCAGAGATATTGCAAGGCTGTGGAAAAGGGACAAGAGGCATTAGAGCAGTTAAAAGAGGAGCGCTTGGTCAAATCTGGGAAAGATACTTTGGAAGAGGATAGCTCAGAGTCTGAAGAGGAACTTGAAATGTTAGCAAGGGAAATGGAGAAGTCATCTTTGAGAAAGAGTTCTAACTGCACCCGGATAGAGCCCTCAGGTCCGGGGCCACCTGTGTTGGCGCCACCTTCATATAATGAGACTTCCCCTCCAAGTGGTCCTAGTGGGCGGTCATTCTGTCCAAATGTCTGGAGGGAAGTGAGACATGAGCTGTACTACCCTGTCTTTCGGGATGGAGGGGGAAATCGTTATCATGAACCTCTCGATTTTAAGGTAATTAAAGCACTCGCCGAGTCTGTCCGCACTTATGGGATTAATGCTGCTTTCACTGTAGCTCAGGTGGAAGCTCTTAGTCGTTATTGCATGACTCCTAGTGACTGGATGAGCTTGGCACGTGCCTGCCTGTCCTCTGGGCAGTATTTAGATTGGAAGGCTTTCTTGATTGAGTTTGCTAATGAACAAGTTGCTGCTAATCGTGCAGCAGGAAACCCAGCCTGGGATGCGGACATGCTTCTTGGGCAAGGTCGATTTGCTCAACAACAAACTGGGTATCCCGCTCAGGTGTTTGAGCAAATCAATTTAATCGCAACCAGAGCTTGGAAATCATTGCCTAACAAAGGGGAAGTGAATGGCAATCTAACTAAGATTATTCAGGGTCCCCTGGAGCCTTTCTCAGACTTCGTGGCTAGAATGGTTGAGGCCGCTGGAAGGGTATTTGGAGACCCTGATTTGGCAATGCCCTTAATTAAACAACTTGTGTATGAGCAATGTACAAAGGAATGTAAAGCAGCTATCACCCCTTATAAGAACAAGGGGTTGGAAGCCTGGATGAAAGTGTGTAGAGAGGTGGGGGGTCCTTTGACTAATGCAGGTCTTGCAGCTGTTATAGTGTATATTACACAAAACAAGAAAAGAAGTAATGGTGCCTGTTACCATTGTGGAAAGATGGGGCACCTTAAAAGGCAATGCCCCGAGAAAGGAAGACAGAATGAAACAGGAAGTGGGAACCACCCTAAGCAGCCTGGTCTTTGCCCCAAGTGCAAGAAGGGAAATCATTGGGCAAATGAATGTAGATCTGTTAAGGATATTAATGGTCAGCCTTTAACACAAGGTTATGGAGGAACTCGTCCAAACAACGGGCAGAGGGACCCTCGCCTTCAGGGCCCTCAAATATATGGGGCAATGGAAGACCCTCAGGAAGAGAGGTGGCCAACTCTGAGATCTCCCACACAACGCGGAGTGCCACTCAGGGCTCAGCAGGATTGGTCCTCTGTTCCACCACCAGGGCTTATGTGGCCCTTGATTTGGAACAGCATCCTCTGTTAGAATTGGTAGTGAATGGAAAAAGGCCGTTAGTCTTGCTGCTGTGGGGGCTACCACAGCTGCCATTGCTATGCATTCTATGGTACAGACTACAGCTGCCTTGAATAATTTGTCAGCCAATGTAGCCACGGCCTTGGATGTATTGTGGCAGGTGGCCCAGATTGGCTGTGAGTGGAAAATGACTGGATTGTGTGTGACCCCTGTGCCATATCAAAATTATATTGTAGCTGAAAATTTGTCTAAGCAACTCTCTCAGTATCTTACAGGAAATTGGTCTGGCGAGTTTGATAAGCTGATACAGAATCTGAGAATTGCCATCGTGCATGTGAATTCCACCCGGGTTGATGTCTCTGTTCCTGAAGGACTGTCAACATGGATCCTCCGAGCCATGAATCATCTGAAGGAATGGGCGGGAATGGGTGCCCTAGGAGGCATGCTCTTCCTAGTCAGTTTCATTGCCCTATGGTGTATCTGTAAGATGAGGATTTCACAGAGGAGAAGTAATGCCATGCTGGTGCAAGCCTCTGCTGCCTTGGCGGCTGGACAGCCGCAAGCTTGGTTGACTGTCCTAAAGGACTAAGCTATCATCACGCTCAGGATGTGAGGCTAAGCACTGCACTTGGGGTCAGCTTCTAGCGACTTCAAGAAGGGCATGTTTGATTGCATATGGGTTGGTATCCTAGTTTCCCATCTCTGAGAAAAAGATACCGGACAGGTATGGCACCAGCCTGGTTGGCTACTGGGCTTGGGGTCATTACAATGTCCTTTACATGCATATCAGAGATCAGACCTCTACCCTTGCCTGTTGCATTTTAAAACAAAAAGGGGGAACTGTGGCGAGCCACAAAACTGTGGTGAGCCACAACCCTAAGATGGCGCCTGGCTTAATGCCAGAAAGCTCAAGCTTAGCTGTAAACTAGCCTTATTTGGTAGCGGCTGCCTAGCCTGGTGTGCTTCCTCCTTTTGTGAGCCTATCTTGGATCGCTAGGTGGTGTGATCTGATTGGGTTTGAGTAGGCATATAAGGGCTTGGGGGAAGAGAGAGAAGAGAAGCTGAGGAGAAGCGGATGTACAAGGTTGCTGAATAAACTGCTTGAAGAAGAATCGTGGTTGTGTCTTTCCTGCTGGTCAGGGGGACGCGACAAGTCTGGTCTCTGGGGATCTCTGTGGGACCTCCAAAAATGTTGTGAGGTATCCACGAGAGAAGACTGCTCAAACACAAATGTAACCTAATAAATAAACTCCATGGTTTATTTCTAGACAGCACCACCTACCAAAATAAAAACAAAGACCCAATCTATCAAAGTTCATAGTAATAATAAAATATCTAAATGTACTAACCTTGCTTTTTTGGCTTCTGTAGTTTCTCTTCTGTCTGACTGCTCTTGTTAACTGAAGTATGTCAACCCAGGATATATTTTTGTGTGTGCACTTAAAATGCTTGGTGCTATATGGGATCCTGAACACCCAGTGTAGTTGCTGGCTGACTAATATAGACTTTCTATTGGCTTAAACTCATGTCCAAGAAGGCTTCTCTGGTGGACACCCCACAATAATAGATTGGCTGAATCTTCACTACCCAGACCGATGACCCTTCAGTGGAGAATATCTTGCCCTCTACAAGTTGGGATTCCTCTGTGTCCTCCCTCCAGGCCTTTTTCTATCAGAAATGCTATTTATTTGTTCCTGAACAAGTCCAAACAAATCCACCTTTGCCACCTCCCACAGCGACTAGTTCTGGTGACGGGACCATTGGCTGTGCCTGTATTTCCTCCACTTGCTTGTTCCCAGTGGGCTCCCTCCCTGCTCACAGTTCTCTCTAGGCAGCATTAATAAAATGCCCTTGTTGTGGGTGAGATAGAATATGGCCTCAACTGTGTGTGGAAGGCTTGCTTCCCAGCTGTTACACTATTGAGAGTCAATCAGATCACAAGTGTGCTAACCACAGGGATGGGTGAGTTTTCTGGTGAATTCATAGCTCTACTGGCTGTTAGCAGGTGGGGTCTTGTTGGAAGAATGTTGGGCATACTGGAACTGTTAAGATAGGGGAGAGAAGAAGAGAGAAGAAAGCCTGGGAAGAATATGGAAAAGTGGAGAAGGGGAAGGTCAGATAATACTCTGGCATCAATTTCTTATTTTTGTAGTGTGTGTGTGTGTGTGTGTGTGTGTGTGTGTGTGTCTGTCTGTCTGTCTGTCTGTCTGTCTGTCTGTCTGTCTGTGTGTTCTATGTGTGTGTCTATCTGTGTCTGTGTTTGGATATGTACATGTGTCCTGGCCCTCAGAGGCCAGAACAGGGTGTCAGATCCTTGGAGCTGGAGTCACAGGCATTTATGAGCTACCTGACATGGGTCCTGGAATCATAACTTCAGTCCTCATAATAGAGTTCAAGGGCTCTTAATGACTGAGCCATCTCTCCAGCCCCCAATATCTTCATATAGAAAAGGTGAAAGATGGCAATTCGGAACACAGTACATGCCTTGCCTTACAGTTCTCAGCCTCCGCTCTTGTATTCTTGTCTTTACCAGTTTCTGCAACCTTTTTTTTTCTTCATTTTCTTTCTTTTAGAGGTGCATTGGGGTATTGAGATAGGGGCTTACTCTGTAGCTCAGACTGTCCTAGAACTTATTATGTAGCCTAAGATGCCCCTAAACTTGCAGTGATCTTCTGGCCTCAGCCTCCTAGATCCAGGAATTATACAAGTGTGAGCTACCACCACACTGAGCTTCTGAAAATGTTTTCTAAAAAGAGGCTGAGCATGGTGATTTCCACCTATAATCCCAGCACCAGAGAGGCAGAGGCAGGCAGACATCTGTGAGATCAAGGCTAGCCAGGGCTATGGAAGAGACCCTGTGTAGGGGAAAAAAAAGTCAGATCCATTTACTGTTCTCAAAGACCCACTATCAGCCAGTCTTGATGGTCCAGCACTCTGGAGGCAGAGGCTGGAGATCCCCATGAGTTCAAGGTCAGCCTAGTCTACAAACCTAATTCTAGGTCACCTAAGACTACACAGTGAGACCTTGTTAAAAAAAAAGTCACCTGCCCCTAGAGGCATTGCAGATGTGATTGCTGTGTCACATGTGCATCAGTAGGTGGCAGAGAGGAGAGAGGCTATGTCTATATTCAGTGTTCTGTCCTATGAATACATGAATGAATAGTAGCCTAACATTCCTGAAAAAAAAAGCAAGCTGGAGACCAACACCAGTTTGGGGCCATGGGGGTCAAATAGGAACCTAGCCCATGTCCACCACCAGTCCAGCACCAGACAAGCACCAGATGGGCTCCAAGGACAGGAAGCAAGCTAGAGACTAGAAGAACCCTGACCCTGGGTTTAAGGGTTGTGGGTAAGCCAGCCCCAAGGCTGTGCGAGAGAGCCAGTCCTGATTTTTGTCTGCTTTGTGGTGGGTGGTATTGGTGAGGGAGACATCCACTCCCTTCCCTTTTGCCCTCACCACCAGTATTGGACAGTAGATCTGTCCCTGATGGGGTCACAAGAGCAGGAAATCTGTCCCTGCCCCTCATGTGCTGCAGCACTCGGGAGAGCAGGCCCTACATTTCACATGGACATCATAGTACAGCTGGCTCCCATGTGGGGGATGTGGGTGAGCCAGCCTAAAGGGTCTGAGTGTAGGAGATCCAGTCTTGCCTTTTTTCTGCTTTGTGGAAGTGTTGGAGAAAGAGAGAGAGAGAGAGAGAGAGAGAGAGAGAGAGAGAGAGAGATCCCCTCAACTCTCTGATGTCTTCACCACAGGTAGCAGGCAGGAGAGTTGGCCCTGATGGGATCATTAGAGCAGGAAAGCTGGCCCAGACCCTTTCCTGCTGCATCATCAGAACAGCAGGCCCTGCACCTTACCTGGGTAGCACAGTAGAACTGGCTGGGGATGTGGGAGTTGCAGGCCCAGAACCAGGACTTTGAGTTGGCCCACCCCAACATATACCCCATGGATGAACTGCTGGAGTGCATTAAAAGGCCAGTTCCACAGACACAAAAGTACATGATCTCCATGACACAGGACAACAACAGGATATCTGAGAGGAAACCGAGTGAGGTTCCAATATTGACAAATTAGCAGAAGCCAGAGGCCTCACACCAGACCAAAGGGTCATTATAATGAATATTTGCAAGCAAAGAAGTATGGACAAAAGGGAATATTGTGGGACACACTGAGACACACTACAGCTTTCACAATGAGTTTTTTTTTTTATGTTGGGATAAGTTTCAAGTATGGAGAGTGGGTCTGAGGGGAGGTGGCAGATGAGAGGGAACAGAGTCCATGATGGGAAATTCACAAAATAAAAAAATAATAAAAAGAAAACAAAAAAAAACCCCAAAAGTCAGAGAGACTGAGGCAGGAAGATGGTGAGATTAAAGCCAGCCTGAATTCATAGAGTGCTATCGAGAAATATATATATATATATGTGTCTCCAAAAAAGTTCCTTTATGTTGGAGCTGTTCTTAGGGCTAGACAGAGGGCAGTGAAGTAAACAAGTAAGAGTCTCTTCTCTCAGGCAGAAATGTGATCAGTAATACATAACCATGGGCACAATGTCAGGGCAAGTTTATTTCCAAGAGGAAATAAAACTGTAGGCAAGGAGCCCAAGAGCCTAAAGGGGATGTTACTGGGTAGACAAGATATCTTAGAGGATAAAGACGCCTGTCACCCATCCTAGTGACCTGAGTTCAGCACTCAGACCCCATATGGAAAACTGCCTCTTCCAAGTAGTCTACATAACAACAACAACAAAAAAAATACATATTAAAGATGTGGTTTACAAGGTGGCTTTTCCTTGTGCTCCTAGGAGGCCAAGTGAGGGGTGGAGAAGATGCAAATCATCAAAGGCTTGGGATTGGAGAACCACCTCGGGAAATGAATGGGTGGAGGAAGCAGCCTAGCACAGTTTGTTACCCAGTCATGTTGCCTTGCCCTTTGTTCTCTGCTTTCAAGAGTTCAGTTTGTTTGTTTGTTTTTTAAGATTTATTTACTATGTAGACAGTGTTCTGCCGGCATGCCTGCAGGCCAGAAGAGGACACCAGATCTGATTATTGATGGTTGTGAGCCACCATGTGGTTGCTGGAAATTAGACTCAGAACCTTTGGAAGAGCAGCCAATGCTCTTAACAGCTGAGCCATCTCTCCAGCCCAAGAGTTCAGTTTTTTTATGTTCCACACATAAAGTGAAATTTGGTGGAATTCGTAATCCCTATAAATTCACATATTCACATAGGGTATTGTAAATACTAAAATTTCCCTTTTGGCTTTTGTTTGTTTGCTTTGTGTTGTTTTTTGGGGGGGTTTGTTGTTGTTTTGTGGGTTTTTTGCGGTTGTTGTTTGTTTATTTTCAAGATGGGTTCTCAATATGTAGCTCTGGCTGTCCTGAAAGTCCTGGAACTCACTACATAGACCAGGCTGGCCTCGAACTCACAGAGATCTACTTACCTCTGCCTCCCAAGTGCCAAGATTAAAGATGTGTGTCACTATGCCCTACTTGGCTTTCCTTCTTTTTAAAGGCCGACTAGTATTTCATTATTATAGACACAATGTGTAAAGAGCCTGTAAGCAGCTCAGCCACAGCCCAGCTGCGGCCCAGCTGTAGGAGATAGATAAAGAAGTAAGTGCCGCACATATGCGGGTGATGATATGCTAAAGTATGCTAATTAGAATAAAAGGAAAGTATAAGAAGCCAGAGCAGACAAGCAGTCAGCGGCGATCAGTCTTAGCACTGACGTCCTGCCTCTGCCCTACCCTCAGGCCTTGTACTGAGATCCCTGCCCCTGCCTCAGGCCTTGTACTGAGATCCGTGCCCTACCTTCAGGCTTTGTACTGACCTCAGGCTTTGCACTGACGACAAGAAGAGCAAGGACGTCGGACAGGTCATATAAGTTGTGTGCCGTGGGTATGAAGTTAAAATGTGGTGGATGTATATGATAGCTTTAGTGATAGTAGGAATACTGTGTATTAAGTGTTTATGTGTGATGTATTATGCTCCTGATGTAGTACCATCTGTAGAAATATTAATAGAATAATAAATATAGATATTTAGTATAAAGCTAGCTTGTCTGTGTTTTCCATTTGGTCTTAGTGGGTGGCGAGTGCCGTCACCTGACCACACGACTCCCTTCATAAAAGAGAAGGAGGTGTCGAGATTTGGATACCTTAACCACGCTCTCAACACAATGTGACCCCTCAGCTGCCTCAGGCTCCTGGGGCTGTGATCTCCCCACCAAGAGGGACGATAACTTCATACTATGAACCTTTCTCCTTTATGTTGTTTTTGGGGGACATTTTATTACAGCAAGGGAAAAAGTAACTTAAAAAGATACTGTCTTTTAAACAATGTCCACCATTGCCTTTGTCTATCCTTAGATTATTTTCTTGGCTACTGAGTTGTTCAAGGCTCTTTTATATTTTTATATTAACCCCTTTTCACGTATATGATATGCTAATTTTTTTCAAAAGGACAAAGGGTATCAACAACAGCCCTGTCCTCTACATTTTCACCTACAGAAGAATGACTGTTACCAAGTGTGGTGGTACACACCTGCAGTCCCAGCAAGGGGAGGCTGAGCAGGAGGATGGTGAGATTAAATAGAGAGACCTGTCTCAAAAAAAAAAAAGTGGGATGGTGGGGTAGGGGTCTCTGTAATGAAAACAAATGAATTACATTACATGGCTTCAAAAGAGCATGGCCGATGGCCAGCATGCTTTGGCAGTGTTACAGCCAGCAAAGTTTTGAGGGGGGAAAAAATCCTCCTATAATCTAACTGTTCAGTAAAGAGGACTCTCTTCAATCCTTTGGTACGAGTGCAGCATTACTTGTTTTAGTGCACACTGTGAAATGCTTCCCCTGTCCTGAAAAATCTATGTTACCCCTGTTTTTCCTGAAACTGATTTTTCTCATATCTTGCTGCATTCTGGAAGATTAACAAATAAGCCTTGTTCTCTTCATATACCTTAGCATCTAACAAAATATCTAGCCTGTGATAGGTATCCTACAAGTAGTTCCTGTTCAATGCAACCAGATGACCAAGTACTTCCTCCATAGAAGGCACAGGTGGTTTTGACCCACACTGGTTCATTGATTCTGTGGGTCGGCTCTCAAGAGCATTTTAAGGGCAGTAGATGGTAACTAAAACAGGTAGCACATTTAAAACGACCCCATTGGTAGGTGTGCACAGAGCTGTGCCAGAGCCAGCTTCTGATGGCTGAGGATCATTTAGCATTTCTCTCCACTCACTCTTCAGTGATGTCATATAAATGGTCCAAAACTGACTGTGTTGCAAACATCTGAACCAGGAAACTAACAAAGATTATCAGTCAGGGCTCTTCCCCATTCAAAAACTTCATCACACACACATAACCTCTCTCTCTCTCTCCCTCTCTCCTCCCTCTCTCCTCTCTCTCTCTCTCCCTCTCTCCTCCCTCTCTCCTCCCTCTCTCCCTCCCTCTCTCCTCTCTCTCTCCCTCTCTCCTCCCTGCCCCCCCCTTTCTCTCTGTAGGCATTTATAAAGTTTTAAAGACTAGATAAGCACTGTGCATAAGGCTGTTTCTTTGGTATCTGCTGCTGGTGCCTGAAGTCAGCAAGGGTAGTCCGGGAGAGATTTGGGGAGCAGGGTAGAACTGCTGATGCAAACACCACGTAGCTCTCACCTCAGGGGGATAAGAAAGAATTTATTCTGGAGTCAAATAGGAATGACCATGGCCCAGGAACACAGGTCCCATCGTGGTCACAGTGTCATGAGACTCTTAAAGTAACAGAACAGAGACAGTCATAAATCAAGGTACCTTAGAAATATGTTTGTGGGCCGGGAGCAGGAGCCGAAGCCAGAGTGGGCGCCGGAGGCCGGAGCTGCGAGCAGCAACCATGTTGGTGCTTGGGAAGCTGTTTCGGGACTGAAGTGGGTAAGGCAGGCAAGGGTGGCCCGACCCCCACAGGAAGCCATCCAGCGGCTTCGGGTCACAGAAGAGGTGCTAAGCAAGAAGCAGGAGTTCCTGGAGAAGGAGACCGAGCAGAAGCTGACGGCTGCCAAGAAGCAAGGCACTAAAAACAGACTGCAGGCTCTGAAGCAAGAAGAGGTACAAGAAGCAGCAGTCACAAATTGTTGGCACCCTGTCAATCATTGAGTTCCAGAGGGAGGCCCTGGAGAATGTCAGCCCCAACACGGAGGTGCTCAAGAACATGGGCTGTGCCGCCAAGGCCATGAAGGCTGCCCACGACAACATGAACATTGATAAAGTGGACGAGTTAATAATGCAGGCCATTGCTGACCAGTAAGAACTTGCAGAGGAGATTCCTACAGCTATCCCCAAACCTGTAGGCTTTGGCAAAGAGTTTGATGAAAATGAGCTCATGGCAGAGTTGGAGGAACTTGAACAAGAGGAGCTAGACAAGAATTTGCTGCAGATCAATGGGCCCGAAATAGTCCCTCTACCAAATGTCTCCTCTGTAGTCCTACCATCCAAACCCACCAAGAAGAAGGAAGCCGACGACATGATGGAATTGGAGAACTGGGCTGGACCTGTGTAACTGGTCCACCATAGGCTGGGCCCAGACAGACTCTGGTGGCCTGAGTGTTGGGCAGGCATATGCGTGTGCAGGGCTGACAGGACTCTGGCAGGCAGCCTCCATCACTCAACTGTCAACCAAAGCATTGGGTCACATCACTGCTCACTCTCCCATAGCATGGTCTGTGCCCAGGGTCAGGTAGGAGGGTTGGGGGGGAGGAGTGGGAGAGGGATGGGTGGGTGGGAGGTGCCTGCTGTTTACAATGTTGAATTTCTGTAAAATAATCTGTGTGTGCAAGTCCAAAATAGTAATAATAATACGTTGGTGGTACAAGAGATCATTATCAGCTCAGGATCCCCAAGACCAAGTTTTCAGCACAAAGATTTATTTGCCTTAAAGGGACAGAGGCTAGGTAATAAGACAAAGGCAGTAGACAGGGGACTAGGAAAAGGGGAAGGGAACAAGGGAGAGAGGGAAGGGATATTTGTCCGGAATGGGACAAAAGGATTGCCTCTGGACGAAGAGAAGACAGAAGTGGCCCATAGGCAAATGGCGTTTATAAAGTAAAAGAGGAAACCTCATGTTAGGATGAGGCCTTTAATTTTGACTGGGTATGTTAATTAGGTGAGCCAACAGGGGCTGTTGATTGCTGGACTTCAATAGCTGGACCTTGGTGGTCAGCCTCAGGAGGAGGAAGTGGCCAAATACCAGGAATAGACCTGGGTGTTAGCTTCAGGAATGCAACCTAACAGTTTTTAGCAAGGCAGAGGGAGTGGAGGAAAGGTTGACCAGAGTCTCTTCAAGTGGAAACACCAGGCAGGTGGGTTCCAGCAAAGCAGGTGCTCTCTGTTCTAGGTCTCTATGCCATCTGATGACATTCTTAGCTTGGGTTGGTGGAAGTCGGGGCAGGTGTCCTTTTACATTCTAAAGTGATATACCTAAAAGTCAGGAAGTGTTACCGCAAACCGAGAAGTAGACAACAGAGGGCTGCTTAAGGGCTGAACATAGCCCAAGATAAATTAGCCAGTGCTCTGGCTCCGCAGTCACAGAAATTCTTAGCAGTCACTCTGCTCTGCAGACTCTTGACACAGGTGTGACACCCCCCCCCCCCCGCCGCCGCCCCACTCCCACCCCCAGGCCCTGGAACTTCACATCGGAGAAACTACTCGGCAGAGCTGAAGACCAAGGGTGTGTGTAACACTGCGATGCCCCTGTCTTCAAGCCCCCATACTGAGGATAGGTAAATAGCCCCAAAAGAGAAGCCCTCTTCCATCACAGAGCCCAGTGCACCCTGGCCCACGATGCCAACACACTATGGGAGGAGTCAACTACAGCTGGAGTGGTTGCGGGTCCTGCCACTGCCAAACACCAACCAGGTGATCCAAGAAGTGAGAAGGGAGACCACAGGTAAATGATTACACACATAGCCACACCACCATGTTCTGCCCTGTTTGGGGCTTGTGTATGAAAATCAGTAATCCCCCCTCACTTCTGCCTTCCAGGGCTCAGCAGTATGTTCTATGCCCCAGGTGACCTTGGGACTCTGGAAGGAAGAGACTCTGGCAAATGTCACTCTAACTGAGCTCAGCTGACACAACACAGATCCAGTGCGGTTAAACAAGGGAAGAAGCAGTGTCTGGAGAGCGTGATTAATTTCCAACGAGATGGTCAAGGAAACATTTACTATTAAGATGACATTTTAGCCAGGCACGGTAGCCCACACCTACAACCCGAGACTTGGGCAGGCCTCAGCAAGATGATCAAAGGTACAAGGTTGTCCTTGGCTACATGGTGAGCTCAAAACCAGGCTGAGCTGCCTTCTAGAACATAGCTCTGTCTTAAATGGGAGCAAAGGGGCTGGCTACCCCTGCCAGTGCCACCCAAGCAGCCCCACTTTACCTCAGAGGTGGCAAGTTAAGTCCTCAGTAGTGGCTAAATCCAATTTGTAGTTTCTCTGGGGCTTGCCTGTGCTTCTTCAGAGACACTAGTATCATTTAGGCCCCCTTTAAATTTTGCTTATGTTTTGAGAACCCTAACCTCTCCTCTTCCCTCCCCCAGGGCCAGGGATAATCACTGTTTCTTTTAGTTGCTTCTGAAGGGCTAAAATCAGCAAACACAAGCAGGCTCCATTTTACTCTCAAGTTAGGTTCTGCTTTAGGTCAAAGTTCCAGTTTCTGGAGAATGATTAAGACCTATAAGAGAAAGCATGAGCTGCAGGTAGCCAATGAGAAAATGCCAGACCATCTGGTTTAAAGTTAAACAGGAAGATTATATTTGGCTATATTAGTATTGGTGTTTGTGTATGGGACTTGTGTATGAAAATCAGTAATCCCCCCTCACTTCTGCCTTCCAGGGCTCAGCAGTATGTTCTGTGCCCCAGGTGACCTTGGGACTCTGGAAGGAAGAGACTCTGGCAAATGTCACTCTAACTGAGCTCAGCTGACACAACACAGATCCTGATACAAAATTAATATTATATGTGGCTACATTGGTATTTGTCTTTGTATATTGATACAAAATTAAGGTTAACCCTTTTTAAGGTATTGTATCTAGGTAAAATTTAAAAATGCAATGTGAAGTTTTGGCCTTTTGATAGCAACTATCACAAACCTTTTAGGATAATTAAGAAAGGCAAACTAATAGTCATTCAAACATGTCATTTTGTTAGGTACTAGCATAGTTTATCACAGATGTTTTCTAAGTTAACTGGAAATCAAGTTGCTAAGAGACAAGCAACATTTGCTTATCCAATTATACAGAGATAGGTTCAAAAACCTCAAGAGATTTGTAGAATATGGCATTCAAAGATGTTTTTTTTTAATTTAAGAT
The DNA here is from genome assembly GCA_907164525.1 of Lophiomys imhausi. NCBI lineage: Eukaryota > Metazoa > Chordata > Mammalia > Rodentia > Muridae > Lophiomys > Lophiomys imhausi. Next base: position 557,580 of record CAJQZJ010000225.1, read on the forward strand.
TTTTTGATATTGAGACATGTCAGTTCCTGACAGCACCCCCTATAATACTCCAAGTAGAGGATGAACATCGAAGAATCTCCATTTGGAGATGGTTGCATTAGTGGCAAGCTTCTCACTAGGCAAGAAAAATCCCTTGCTTCAACTGCAGACAGAATGCTGTCTGAAAAGGACAAAACTTGGAAACAGGTAAGTCAAAAGCCTAGCTCTGCCAAGACAGGGTAGGCAAGTCCTTCATAATTCTTGCTTTACAGTTAATGTCTGTCAGAGATACTGGGCCAAGAGGCTGAAGATAGATGCTCTAATGTTTGGAAAGAAATTGGGGACTGTCCAGGCAGCCAATTGTCTGTCATTTCTTAGTTTTGGAAGCTGCTGGCTCTGCACTTCCTGTTTATTCAGATATATTTATCCTTCTGTAGTCTCTGATGTGGTTAAAGACTAGATAGTTATAGTCTCACAGTTAAATTTTAAGTTATTTAGGAATTAAAAGGATGTTCTAGGTCTAAGAAGATGTTTTTAAGTTGGTAATGCAAGTTAGGATGGAAAATGAGTTAGTTTAAACTCATGGAGATAGATAATAGAATATTAATATCAGTTGCCAAATATATATGGACTGGACACTGGGAATGTATGTTATACCTTAAAATTTTCATAATTGTGGCCTAATTAATAAAAAAAAATTATTATGAATTCTGGGAGAAGGGGGAGAGGGTGGGAGGGTGAGGTGGGAGGGACGGAGGTAGGGGACTTGATGTAACTTGAAGTAATAAATAAACATTTTTTTAAAAATTAAATTAAATTGGGCTGGAGAGATGGCTCAGCGGTTAAGAGCACTGGCTGCTCTTCCAGAGGTCATGAGTTCAATTCCCAGCAACCACATGGTGGCTCACAACCATCCATAATGAGATCTGGTGCCCTCTTCTGGCCTGCAGACAGAACACTGTATACATAATAAATAAATCTTTAAAAAAAAATTAAATTAAACAGGATGTAAAGCAGAAATGACCTTAGCCCATGAGTATTCCTACCCCAGGAAAGCTCAAGGCAAGTCTGAGCCAATCAGCTTGTGCCTTGTGTGATTTCTTTATAGCTGCCCAATCAGGATAGAGATTAGCTCATCCATCCATGATTCCCTTTAAAAGGCCTGCACACCTTTGTTTGTGGTCACCATTTTGTATAGCTGGTGACCCCTGCATGCTGGTCATTTCTGCAGAATAAATGCTCTTTGCTTCTTCACACTATTTGAGTCTAGGGTCTTTCTTCAGTGATTCTTGGACCCTTACACTTCCTCTCTGATAATTTCAATAACTTGATACTTATTTCGATTTTTGTTTTGTTTTGTTTTTTGAAACAGGGTTTCTCTATGTATCAATGGCTATCATGGATTCACTTTGTAGACCAGACTGGCCTTGAACTCACAGAGATCCACCTGCCTCTGGCTCCCTAGTGCTGGGATATTTTTGTTTTGTTTTTTTGAGACACGGTCTGTCTATGCAGCCTTGGCTATCCTGGAACTCACTCTGTAGACCAGGCTGGTCTGGAATTCACAGAGCTCTGCCTGCTTCTTCCTCCAAAGTACTGGGATTAAAGGCATGCACCACCATGCTCAGAGGAAAAATTACTTTTATTAAACTCTGACCTTGTAAACATCAATAACAAAGGTGACATTTGAACATTGAAAGGGAAGTTGGGGTGCAAACACTGGGGACTTTATAGCAAGAGAGTTCTGAGTAGAATAATAGATGATGGCTCTGTCACGAGAACAACTCATAGAATGGCAAAGATGATGGGTAGCTGTAGAGTGCAAATAAGACAACAGGAGGGGCCAAGCATGGGAGTGAGGAGAGGACATTGTCGAGACTTTGACTTCTACTCAATGGGATAAAGATCCACTGGACGATCTCAAACAGGGAGCAACAAACAAGTTTCATAGTGATTGCTCTGGATGCCATATTAGAAACTACACAAAAAGATCCATGAATGGAGATAACTTGGTTCTTGTAAAAGTCTGCAGAGTAGCTAGTTCCCACCAAGGGAGTAGCCTGAGGGTGGTGCACAGAGGATCCTGGGAATATTTTGTAAGTGGAGTCAATGGGGATTGGACAAGACATGGGATATGAGAGAAAAGGAGAAAGAAAAGGTGATGACTGATTTGGGAGCATTTAATTATTATTGGCTAAATTTGAAAAACACAAAAACATGATTTGGGTGGAGTGGAAGGAAATGGGGGTTCAATTTAGATGGAATAAGGTTAAGTTCTTATGTATATGCTGTGGTGGTTCATCTTTGCTGTGAATTTAACTTGATTTCTAATCACCTAGGAGACACACCTTTGAGCATGCCTGTGGGATTGTTTCCATAGAGGACTGAGTAGGGAAGACTCACCCTGAACATAGGTGCTGTTTTACTGGCTGGGATCCCATTCTGAATAAAAATGGGAAGAAAGAAGAAAGCAAGATGAGCATTCAATTCTGCTTTGTGGTTGTAGATACAATGTGACCAGCTGCCATACACTTACATTGCCATACTGTTTGACTGTATTCCCTCAAACCATGAGCCAAAAGTTGATTTTTGTCAGAGGTTTGTCACAGCAATGAGAAAAGTAGCTAACAAAGTAGCCTAGTTGTTAAAAGGTTAAGTCCATGCATGGTGGCACTTGAGGCCTTCCTTCAAAACCATCCCTCAAATTCTTAATACTTCCACCACTTCTACAGCCTTCACCTCTTGGCTTAAGCACCACCTCCTCCAAGGAGCACTCCTGACTTCCAGTGTGAGCCAAGTGCCCTCACCCAGGGCTGCCAACACATCTCTCAGTACTCAGCCTATGAAAATGCTTAACAATTTGGCTGACATTAGTTGATATCTATATCTGATTAAACAACGTTTGATGATATATTGTGTGATACCTACAGCAAGTAAGCTGTTTTTTTCCTGATAACTCTTATTAAGATGATATAATTTGAACGTGAATAGAGGAGGGCACTCCTCAAGACTCTGAGACATCAAGAGAAAAGGAGACAGTCAGTAACTCAGCCGTCCGGGTATGTGATCCATTGCTGTTTTATTTCGGTAGTTTATGATAGTATTTCTTTCCTTTCCTCCCTCCTTTTCTTTCTTCCTTTTTCTAAATTTTATTTTATGTTGATTTAATACTTCAAGTTACATCTCCATCACAGTGCCCTCTTTCCACCCCTCCCAGTTCTATCCTCCCATCCTTTACCGCCCCTCCTATTCTACTCCTCCTGAGTGGGGTATCCCTACATAGCAGTACCCCCCACATACAAGTTCAGCAGTCATATGAGGGCTCATATGCTGGGAGCCTACATGGCAGCACCACTGGGGCAAAGAGTCCCACTAACAGGTAATGAAGTCTATATTCCTGTTCCTTTTGGTGTGTTGGTTGTAAGATAGTTATCCTGTACTAACTGGCTAAAATCCAGTTATAAGTGAATAGATGTCATGTGCATCTTTCTGAGTCTGAGTTAGCTCACTCATGATGAGCTTTTCTAGTTCCATCCATTTGGCTGCAAATTGCATGATTTCCTTGTTTCTGATAGCTGAGCTGCACCATCTCCAGTCTTACTTTGCCTAGAAGAGAAGAAATGAGAAATTTTGATAATGCAAGAGGAAGCTCTTAGCTCTCATATGACTGATGAACTGAGGGGGGCTGATATGTGGAGGCACCCCACACCAGAGGAGTAGGATAGGTGGGAGAGGGGGTAGAGGGTGGGAGGGTGAGACCAGAAGGGGTGGAGGGAGGGAGCTGTAGTGGAGATGTAATTTTAAGTAATAAATAAATGTAAAAAAATGATATAATTTATATGCTATGTAATTTACTCTAAGTGTGCAATGTACAATGACTCAATGTATTTACAGTTTTTTAACCATAACTCAAAAACATTTTAGGATTCTCATTACCTCCCCCCCAAAACCCTATAGCATTTAGCTATCAACATTCCATTTCCTCACACTGTCCCCAGCCCTATATAGCCTAAATCTCTTGTCTGTCTTCATGGAGTTCCTACTGTGAGCATTTTATATAAATGGAATCATATAATATGTGCTATATTGTATCTGGACTATTTCCATTATCATGCTTTCAAGATTCATCCACATTGTTGGATATAGCAATACTTCATTTCTTTCTATTGCCAAATAACATTATTTTACACAGACAGGCCACCTTCTCTGGATCACTTCATCAGTTAATGGGCATTTGGATAATGGGCAATGAGTTTTGTTCTTTTTTTTAATGAGATAGAGTCTGTGTAGCCCACAGTGGCCTTGAACTTGCAATCATCCCACCTCAACCTCCTAAATGCTGGGATTACAAGCAGGCACCACCATGCCTAGTTTGTGAAAATTTTTGTACAAATCTTTATGTGAATATTTCTTTTTGTTTCTCAGAATCTACCTCGGGGTATAATGCTGATTACATGGTAACCTTGTGGTTAACCTTTTGAATGGATAGATTACAGCAGGCGTATTTTTCCATTACCCTGGCAAAACTGTGTTCCACAGTGTGGAAGATTGAACCCAGGGCCTTGAGTGAACAAGTACTCTACCACTAAACCTCCTCCCAACCCCCATCCTACAGAATTTGTCTTTACAGAGGATCATGGTTGTCTGGAGATCCTTATGAAAGGACTTTAGATTAGGGTAAACTGACCCTTTGAAGGACCAGGTTTTTATAGTAAACACTGCCCAGCTGACACACAAGGAGCTACAGCAGAAACACTTCAGCCAGCAAGATAACAAGTAAAGGCACTTGCCACCAAGCCTTACAACATTATTTTGATCCCTGAGCCCTATAGGATGGAAGGAGAGAGCTTACCCCTCCCCAAAGCAACACTCTACACTGGATACTTAAGGTGGGAGTTGGAATCTGACTTCTACATGATATCATTATTATTTTCAACTTTTCTCATCATCTAATCCACAACTAAAACTTAATTTTTAAAATTGTGCTTTTAAAATATAATTTAATATAATTTTAAATGTATTTAGCCATTCAATTTTAAGTATGTACTGAATTTACTGTTTATATTTGAATATATATATATATATGGTGGCTGCAGGTAGTATTTTATGGTGTTTAGATGATTTGTAAAATATTTTTTACATATTTATTTATTTAGAATGTATATGTGGAGAGCAGAGTTTTGTAGGAATTAATTATTCCAGGGATTTGTTATGCTCCTTAAAAACCCTCTGTTTCCCAAGTGAATGACACAGAAATACTATTCTATTAATGAGCTGTAGCATTTAAGATGGGCAGCTTCTGAGCTATAATAATCCTACCACTCTTAAAAACCCAGATAAATGGACCAGGTGTGGTGGCTCACGCCTCTAATCCCAGCACTCAGGAGGCAGATGCAGGTGAATCTCTGTAAGTTCAAGTCCAGCCTGGTCTACAAAGTGAGTCCAGGACAGTCAAGGATACACAGAGAAACCCTGTCTTGAAAAACCTAAAAAACAAAAAAACCCAGATAAATTCCTGTCACTTGCCAATCCAGTAACTCCTAGATAGCTGCTGCTCTATCAGGCCAGTCCTCAGAGCAAGCTGCTCTCGGCCACGTGTCCATGTCTAGCCATGGTCCATGCCTCCCCAAGGCAACCTCCTGTTCTCTCCGTGTCCTCTTTCTCCCCTCCCCACCTGTGGCCTCCTTTGAGATCCACCACCTAATTCCAAGTCTCATCTTCCTGTTGTCTCTGTGCAACTACAGGCTGTCAGCAACTTTTATTAACCAATCAGAGATAACTGGAGAGCAAGGTTTACACAACATCATTTTGTGTACATGAGGGCCTGCTCATGTGACAGTAAGGAGATCTTGGGGGCCATCAATTAGCATTTCAATACATAGCAGCTCCAGACCAACCCCCAGCAACAGAGGCACACTTGTGACAAAGCATGAATGTGGAGGTCAGAGGAAATCTTGTAGGTGTCAGTTCTCTCCTTCTACTATGTGTGTCCAGAAGATTGAATTCAGGTTGTCAGGCTATTTTGCTGATACTATTCTCTCTCTCTCTCTCCTTCCTTCCTTCCCTCCCCTTTCCTGTTCTTCCTCCTCTTCTTCTTGTCTCGTGTAACCTGAAGGTGGTCTCAAACTCTGTAGCTGAGGATTGCCTTGGATTTCTGATCCTCTGCCTCCACCTCCTGAGTGCTCAGTTTTAGTGACACTTGGAATCTATCCTAGGGCTTTACACATAGGAGGCAAGCTACCAGCTTAGCTATATTCCCTATCAGTGTTAACTGTCAGCTTGATAGAATATAGAATCACATGGGATGAGGAGCCCATAGTCATGCCTTTGGGAGATTATCTTGATTTCACTAACTGAGGTGAGAAGTCCCATCCACTATGGGTGGCATCATTCCCTGGCAAAGATCCTGAATGGAGAAAGAGAACTGAGTGACAGCATGCCTTCATCCCTTTCTCTTTCCTGATTGTGGATGTGATGTGACCAGCTATTCACTCTCCTGCTGCCTTAACTCCCTACCATAATGAATGGCACCCTTCAACTGTGAGCCAGAGTAAATCCATTCTCCCTTAAGTTGCTTTTGTCAGTGTGTCTTATCACAGCAGTAGAAAAACACACTGAGATAGCCTGGATGATTTTTTTCCAACATAATATTTTTATTGATTCTTTGGGGATTTCACACCATATACCCCAATCATACTCACCTTCCAGTCCTTCCATTTCTGTCCCCTACTGTTGTGACCTTCCCTCATTGTGACCTTCACCCCCCCAAAAAAAAGAAATAAAAATAAATTAAAAATTCAAAACAAAAGACCAATTTGTGTTATCTATATACTCACTGGAGCATGGTCAAACTTTCAATGGTCTTCCCCTTAAGTAGAACTTAAGGAGTCCTTCCCCTCCTTCACTCCCGCCAGAAGCCATCATTTGTGGAGAGCTACACTTCAGCATCCTTATCGCATTTTTTTAAGAGTTCTGTTGAATGGCTTCCTGTTTAGGCTGCTACTTTTGGGGGATGGGCTGGGGGTAGGGGTTGTCACAGGCTTTCCATGTCTCTCTTTCTCAACTGTACTTCTGCAGTCATTTATATCACAGTAAAAATAGTTTCCTTGCTCTTTACACTCAGTGGGAGCATGGATCATGGGTTTCCACATGATTTCTAGCATCAGTACAGACTACAAACCTGGCCTCTATTGGTAGTGGGACCACAGACCCAGACTAGGACCTGGGAGGCAGCCCGGACCAAGGACATCACCATGGCCTCAGGCAGCAGTGCAGACCACTCAGATCAGTTTGGTCACCAACAACAGCACAAGGCCCATGAACACCAACATGGCCTTAGGCTACAGCACAGACCACAGACACAGACATCTGCATGGCCTCGGGTCACAAGCATCAATATGTCCAGGGCCGTACCAGGACTACCAAACCACTCATAGCAGCCTCAACATAACCTCTGGTGGTATTTAGGACCACAGTAGTCCTTCAAGGAGATCCAATCCAAAAAATAAACTGTCCCTCAAATTGGACCTCCATCGTTGCCCAGAGCCAGCATGATCTCGTGGCCAGGGGTGTGTTCAGGGGTCGAGTCTGCATCTGCATAAGCTCCAGGCTTCCGCACACCATCCCGCAGCCTCTACTAGGCAGAATAACATGTTGACCTCTATCCTTTCTCACGCACAACATGGCCCTTGCATCTCCAGTTCCTCCTCTCTGCACAGCACATGCACCATTCTGTTTTTCTGTCTTTCCCATCTCTCCATCACATATTTGTCCATTTGTAGTGGTGGCCTGGATGGTTTCCACCTCGGCCCCTGGATGATTTTTTTAAAGTATTGTTTCTAGTGCCCAGTGCCCGCTTTGGCAGCATATGTACTAAAGTTGGAAGAAAGCAAAGATTATCATGGCCTCTGCCCAAGGATGACATTTCAAATTCATGAAGTGTTCCATATTTTTTAAGCTAACAGAACACTAAACAGATGGGACCAGAAAAGGAAATCCTCTCACCACATAATAATCAAAACACTAAATATTCAAAAGAGCAATTTTTTTTTGAGACAAGGTTTCTCTGTGTAGCCCTGGCTGTCCTGGACTCACTTTGTAGACCAGGCTGGCCTTGAACTCACAGAGATCCACCTGCCTCTGCCTCCCGAGTGCTGGAATTGAAGGCATGTGCCACCATGCCTGGCCATTATAGAGAGCTGTGAACTGCCATATGGTGCTGGGATTTGAACCTGGGTTCTTTGGAAGAACAGTCAGTGCTCTTAACTGCTCAGCCATCTCTCCAGCCCCTCAAAAGGGCAATTTACAAAAATCCATCAAGATTACCTCTCAATTCTGAACATCTATGCCCCAAACACAATGGTACCCACATTTATAAAAGACATTACTAAAGCTTAAATCACTGATCAAACCCCATACACTAATAGTGGGAGACTTCAAGACAGGTCATTCAGATAGAAACTAAACCAAGAAATAATGGAACTAACAGAAGCTATGAATCAAATGGACCTAACAGATAGCTACAGAACATTTCACCCAAGCACAAAAGAATATACCTTCTCAGCACCTCAAGAAACCTTCTCCAAAACTCACCATACACTGTGTCACACAGCAAGTCTCAACAGATACAAGAAAATTGAAATAACCTCTTGTATCTTAGACCACAATGGATTAAAGCAGGACTTCAACAAGAATAGAAACAACATAAAGCCTATGTACTCATGGAAACTGAACAATTCTCTACTGAATGACTACTGGGTCAGGGAAGAAATAAAGAAGGAAATTAAAGACTTTTTAGAATTCAATGAAAATTAAGGCATAACATACCCAAACTTATGTGTAACCGAACATTTTAAAATTATCAAATATTTATTGATAACTATTCACTTATAAAAAATATAAACACTTAACTACTCATCCTACAAATTCCTACAACCCCTTTAACCTAACCACTAGACCTATTGATAACTATTACAACTATTTTCCTAACCTTTTAGAAGGATACAGTCTCTGGGGCAGGTCCTCAGTCATCAGGAACACAGTCTCTGGGGTAGACCCTTTAATGCACTTAGCAGTCTTTTTTCCGGAATATCTCAGATGTAGATTCATTGGGGTAAGTTGGCTGTGGCAGTCTTACCTTAAATAAGGCTTGAGGCTTTCTTCTCTCTGGGAGACGTCAGCCATCTGTAGGCCAACTTACTTCCTTCATATCAGCAACTCTGCCGCTCTGCCTCAGCCCTTAAAGCCAGCCACAGTTTCATTTAGGCCACTGTTTGGACAGGTCAAACCCCTCTAGGCAAAAGCTGAGCCACAGGGTTTAGTCCTTGGCCTTTTGCTGTCTTGCTGAGGCTTTCTCTGTTCACCAGCTTCTTTCTACCTCAGGGAGATCTGGCCATCAGTTCACCAGCACTTTCTCCATCAGGACTCGCTAGCATCGAAGCTCTCTAGCATGGGAGGCCCCCTTAGCTCCATCCAGTTGTCCTTAAATAGGTGGAACTCTATTTCAGCTTAATTTGGGCTCCGCCCACTTAGTAGCTGAAAACAATGCCAAGTGAAATACTTTGTTTCTAGTCCATTAAGTCTTTCTTGTTTTTCCTGGCTTCAACCTTGTTTTTTAGTCCATTAAGTCTTTCCTGTTTCCTGTTTTTAGTCCACAAGCTGATAAGCTACTTGGTCACAGCCAAGTTGATCTTCATGCCCCAAATTAAGAGACTGTATCAGAAACCCCTAGATATTTACTAACTCCCTACACTAATGGGACACAATGAAAGCAGTGCTAAGAGGAAGTTCATGGAACTAACTGCCTTCATAAAGAAATTGGAGAGATCTCATACTATTGACTCAACAGCACACCTGAAAGCTCTAAAACAAAAAGAAGCAAAAATACCCAAGAGGGGTAGACAGCAGGAAATAATCAAACTCAGGGCTACAGTCAACAAAAATAAAAACAAAGTGAACAATACAAAGAATCAATGAAACAAAGAGTTGGTTATTTGAGAAAATCAACAAGATAGGAAAACCCTTTTCCAAACTAACTAAAAGGCACAAAATCAGAAATGAAAAAGGAGACAACAACAGATGCCAAGGAAATCCAAACTATCATTAGGTCATATTTCAAAAATTTATATTTCACAAAATTGGGAAGTCTAGAAGAAATGGACAATTTTCTAATTGAAACCACTTACCAACGTTAAATCAAGATCAGATGAGCTAAACAGACATATAACCTTTAAGGAAATAGAATCAGCCATTACAAGTCTTCCAACCAAAACAAACAAACCTGTCTGGAGCCTTCTGGCCCAGCCATTGTATTGCTGCTCTGATATCTTGACCATGAGAAAATACAGGGCCTACTTCAAGCTTGGCCTCCCTGATAACACATAATAGTTTGCCTCTTTCTCCTCCAGTGCCGAAGCTCTGGGAAACTATGCTGTATAGACAAAATAGATAGTTACCTTAGTTACCCTCCTTCTTGTGCAGCTTTATAATTTGGACTTGTCCTACTTTCCTCAGCATTCCTTTCTGTTTCACATGCTTAAATATGAGGGATTGAACTTCATTAAACGGGATTTGATCAGACTCCTGTCTTGTCCTCATTTCTTGGATCTCCAATCCCTCCCAAGTTCCCACTCTCCTTTCCCAAGACCCCTGTTGTTTGTCCTGCAGGTCAGGACATTTGGCGCCCAACGTGGGGCTCGAGAAATGGGAGAATCCATGAGGAAGAAGTACTAAAAGACCTGTCGAGAAGTAAACCAAGAAGGTGGCGTGGGAGCCTGCCACACCCTCAAAGTGGAGTAAGTAGCACTGAAAGATGGGATCAGAAATAAGTAGTCATAAAGTATATGCTAAGCAGTTAAAAGATGTTTTAAAGCCATGAGGAGTAAAGGTTAGAACTTCACAACTTTTTGAATTTGTTAAACAGACATGCCCTTGGTTCCCTAATGAGGGAGTTATAAATGTAGTGAAATGGAAAAGAGTAAGAGACTGTTTTCAGGATTACTATGATACCTTTAGTCCAGAAATGTACCAGTGACTGCTTTCTCTTTTTGGAATCTAATTGATGAGATTCTGAGTAGTAGGGAGCGGCCCCCTATAGTCGTGAGTAGGGAATAGCCCCCTAGAGTTGCAGTGGTGGCCACTAATGCAGAATTAGAAACAAAGAAGGAAAAAGGGGATTCTGCAGTGGAAGAATGTAAGAAACAGCTTTCTACTAGTGCAGACCTTATTTCTTTGAGTAGTGATGATGAGGATAAAAAGAAAAAAGAGGAACCTTCCATTATGCCAAAAACCAAAACTTTGACAGACTACATTAAGCCAGACAAACCTAATAATTTGATAGATCTATCCTCAAAGCACAATCAGAATAAATGACTCTACCCGTCTCTTGCAAATTTGTGAAAGGGAAGGAATCAGATGAGGAGGCTGATTCCTCAGAAGTAGACTGGTTTGATGTAGAAGAGACAGCTATATACCACCCACCTAGACTATCTAAAACCTCAAAAAGGCCACCACGTTATACAATAATGACTGTGATGGATCCCAGGAAAAGTCTGAGTAAGGAGATTGAACAGGTACAAGAACAAATTAGATTAGAAGAAGAACATCAACAGTTAATAAAATATTTAACAGACTTGAAAACTGGTAACAAGATTCCCCCTAAAGGAACAGAACAGGAAAAACAGGTTTAAGGTGAACTTCCATCCCCCTCCCACCACCCCACCACCCCCCACCCCACCCCACCCCACCCCGTCTTATCTAGTAGGCCCATGGGTGGGACTAGAATCCCAACAACAAATCCCCTACATGCTTATCCAGTGACTGAGTCTGTGGGTGCTCAGGGCCAACTTTGGAGACATTTGAACAAATTAGATTTTAATTCTATCAAAGAGTTGAAAAGCACAACATCCCAATATGGCCCTAATGACCCATATACTATAGCTGTTCTAGAAACCATAGCCAATGCCTGGCTCACTCCTGAAGAGTAGAATGACTTGGTCAGCGTGGTACTCTCACAGGGAGATCACCTATTATGAAAACATGAATATTTTGAACTCTGCAAGGAAACAGCTAAAAGAAATACTCAAATAGGTAATGGCTGGGATTTTGATATGTTAACAAAATCCAGCCAGTCTGAGAACTCTGAATTACAAATGTAATATGATTCTGGCCTCTTTGCCCAGATACAAGCTGTTGGCCTTCGAGCCTGGCATAAGCTGTCCGCAAAAGAGGATGTTGGGGTTTCCCTGACGGCTGTAAGACAGGATCTGGAGGAACCATTCTCCGACTTTGTCTCTCATCTAATGACAGCAGCCGGTAGGATTTTTGGGAGTGCCAAGACTGGCATTGATTATGTTAAACAATTGGCTTTTGAGAACACAAATCCGGCATGTCAGGCAACCATTCGCCCATATAAAAAGAAGACAGACATTACTGGATACATCTGCCTTTGTGCAGATATAGGGCATGACCATGGCAGATGCGTTATCAGGACAGACAGTCCATGACTTTCTTTCAAAAAATAAACAATGGGATGGAGAGATGGCTCAGCGGTTAAGAGCACTGGCTGCTCTTCCAGAGGTCATGAGTTCAATTCCCAGCAACCACATGATGGCTCACAACCATCCATAGTGAAATCTGGTGTCCTCTTCTGGCCTGCAGATATACCTGCAGACAGAACACTGTATACATAATAAATAAATCTTTAAAAAAATAAAATAAAATAAATAAACAAGGCTGTTTTAAATGTGGAAAGTCTGGGCATTTCATAAAAGACTGTACACAGACTCAGGAAAAGGGGGATCACCTTCAAAGAACACCAGGCATATGTCCCAGGTGTAAGCAGGGAAAGCATTGGGGGAAAGAGTGTAAATCAAAAAAGGATGCTGAGGGCAATCCTCTTCCTCCCCAGTCAGGAAACAGGATGAGGGGCCTGCCCTAGGCCCTGAAAGATGCCTATGGGACAGTCATTATTATGCCTCAGGTGCACAAAAATCCCTTTCACAACTCTGTAGGGCCATGCCAGGAAGCGCAGGATTGGACCTCTGTGCCACCTCCTACACAGTATTAACACCAGAAATGGGAGTACAGACCTTGTCCACAGAGTCTTTGGACCCCTCTCTCAAGGGATGTTTGGATTGATCCTAGGAAGGGGTAATCAAATTTTTAAAGGATTGCAAGTTCTTCCTGGAATTGTAGACAATGATTATACAGGAGAAATCAAAATATTAGCCAAGGCAACCTCTGAGATTGTCACTATCACTCAAGGAGACAGAATTGCCCAGATCATTCTTCTGCTGTTACCCCAGACTCAACATAAGTCCCAATCACAGTTGTGGGGGCCAGGATTGGCCTTGGCTCCTCAGATGTATATTTGGTACATGCTGTGGGAGCCACCAAACCAAAAATTGGACCTCTGGTTTGATGGGCGAAAATTTACAGGACTAATAGATACAGGGGCTGATGTAAACATCCTCAGACAAGAAGAATGGCCTCAGGATTGGCCCCTTACAGAGATCATCACCAATCTGAAAGGCACTAGTCAAAGTACCCTAAACAAAGTACTAAATATCTGACATGGAAAGATGTAGAAGGTTACTCAGGAGTTATACAACCCTATATTATTCCCAACTTGCCAGTGAACTTATGGGGAAGAGACATTTTACCACAAATAGGAGTGATCCTGTTCAGTACTAATGACACCATAACTGTCCAGATGCTCAGACAGGGATATACTTCAGGTCAGGGGTTAGGTAAGGATAACCAAGGAATCCCTAACCCATTATTTCTTACTGGTAAGTCAGACAAAAGGGGACTAGGGTATGTTTAGCATCAGCCGTTGACATGCCTGCACCCCAGTCTCATGCCGATCCAATCATTTGGAAATCAGATGAAGAGGTCTGGGTTGATCAATGGCCATTGACTCAGGAAAAATTGCTCACAGTCCACCAGTTGGTACAGGGACAACTAGAGGCGGGACATATCATTGAGAGCAATTCTCCCTGGAATACACCAATTTTTGTCATAAAAAGGAAATCTGAAAAATGGAGACTGTTCCAGGACTTATGTGCCATTAATTCCACCATGGTATTTCTGGGAGCCCTACAACCTGGTCTCCCCTCTCCTGTGGCTATCCCACATGGATATTCTAAAGTCATTATTGACCTCAAGGATTGTTTCTTTACTATTCCTTTACATCCAGATGATCAAAAGAGATTTGCTTTTAGTGTTCCTTCTATTAATTTCAAAACACCCATGCAAAGATTTCAGTGGACTGTTTTGCCCCAAGGGATGGCAAATAGTCCCACATTATGTCAAAAATTTGTAGCCCAAGCTATTAAACAAATTAGCAAATTAGGGAACATTGGCCTCAGATGTATATTGTCCACTACATGGACAATATTCTCCTGGCTAGAGAGTCAGGCTCCAACGTATTAGCTTGTGTTGCTGAACTTAGAAAGGAGTTACAGTTAGCTGGCTTAGAAATAGCTCCGGAAAATGTTCAGCTTCAAGACCCTTACACTTACTTAGGATTCCAACTTACAGGTTCTCAAGTGATGGCCTTAAAGGCACAGTTATGACGAGATGGTATTGAGAACACTTAATGATTTTCAAAAACTTTTAGGAAATATCAATTGGCTACGCTCATACCCTAATAAGCTCACCACATGTGATCTCAAACCTTTATTTGATGTCCTTATAGGGGACTCTAATCCTCAATCATCTCGAGAATGGACCCTGGAAGATCAACTTACTCTGGATTGGGTCGAAGATGCCATTACGAATCAAACTGTTCACTGTATCAATTATAGTTTGCCTTTTGATTTGATAATATTTAATACTGCTTCTACTCTCACTGGATTCTTTTGGCACAACACCCTATCATGTGGCTGTACCTCCCTTCTTCTCCCAAGAGAGTGCTTTTGCATTATTATGAGATAATCTCCAATCTCATTATTATAGACCGAACAGAAGCTAGGTGATATTTTGGTCTTTAACCTTATAGAATCATACAACCTTATACCAAATACCAGATGCAATGGTTACTTCAAAACAATGACTCTTGGTTAGTCTCTTATGTTTCATATGCAAGGGTTGTTGATAACCACTATCCACCTGACAAGCTAACTCAATTTTGTAGATTACATGCTTTTGTCTTTCCAAAAATCACCAAGACTGAGCCCTTACCAGGAGCCCTCCTAGTATTTACTGACGGATCTTCATCAGGAATGGCGGCATACACTGTCAATGATGCAGCTGTTACATTCAAAACGTTTTCATCGGCTCAACTGGTTGAGCTTTAAGCTCTTGTTGTAGTACTCTCCACCTTCTCTCATGTGCCCCTGAATATTTATACCGATAGTGCTTATATTGCCAACTCTATCCCTTGGCTTGAAACCTCACCTCAGATTAATCAAGCCTCAGACATAGCAGATCTTTTTCTCTCCTGTCAACATCTTATCAAACAGAGAAAGCACCCCTTTTATTTGGGCCATATTCAAGCACATTCTGGCCTATCTAGGCCATTGAAAAAAGGGAATGATTGTAGAGAGCTGCGACGTGCCGCGCCTTAAAAATGGCGCTGGTCTCCGCCTTCCACCAGCCCGACGGTGAGCGCTCTCGGTGGTAAACAAGTCCATATTTGGCTAAGACCGCTGATCTGGCTTGCTTCCGCATACGTGGGCCTCTAAGATAGCACTATGTGGCTTTACTTGATTGGCTGTTCATTTAGTATTTAGCCTGTGGGTTGGGTCTGCCCAGCCCTTTTTCGGAAGACTGTTTTCAAGGGACCTGAATAAACTGCAGGAGAAGAGCTTTTGTGAGTTGCGTCATTTCTTGCTGGGCAAGAGGGACGCGACAAAGTGGTGGCCCGTACGGGGAACCAGAAAAGACTCAGAACTCCTGCAGTCAGGGGCAACGCGTTGGTAAGTTCCTGGGATAAATCAGGACAATAAAGTTTCACGGAGATAGCGAACACAAGGTAAAGTTTCGCGGAGATAGCGAACGTACGGTGAAGTTTCGCGGAGATAGTGAACGTACGGTAAAGTTTCGCGGAGATAGCGAACAAAAGATACAGTTTCGTGGGGAAGCTGCAAACCGAAAGTAAAATTTTTAAACATGGGGTTGTCTGAGTCACACCCAATTTTTCTGGCTCTTCAGGAGCTACTTTTAGCTAGGAATTTGAAGATTAAGAAATCTACCCTAGAAAGATTTTTGAATGAATGTGATTCCGTGGCTCCGTGGTTTGCGGTGTCCGGGAATCTTACGGTATCCTGCTGGGACAGATTGGGCAGGGACTTGGATTTTGCTTGGGAGCAAGGGACTCTGAAGCATGGAGTAAGACCGATTTGGAAAATGGTGAGGAGTTGTTTAGAAGATCAGAGGTGTTGTAATGCAATCAAAGAGGGAGAGTCAGCCTTGGAACTGCTGCAAGGGGAAAGATCTGAGCAAGTAGACAGTGAAAAGGAAAGTAACAAAGGCGAAAGATTTGAGCAGGCAGACAGTGAAAAGGGAGGCAAAAAGAAAGTTCCTCTCTATCCCGATCTCACAGATTTTAGAGATTTTAGAGATTTTGAGGACTCAGAGAGCACAGATTCTGAAGGAGAGCTACACGCTCTACTAAAACAGTTGGAGAGGACTGTTATAAGAAAAAAGGAAAAGAAAAAGATAAAAGAGAAGGACATGCAGGCGGCAGTCAGTGTGGGAGGAGCTGCTGCTGCAGTCGGTGTGGGTGGAGCTGTTGCCATGGCGCCTGACACGTCAGCGGCAGTCGGAGTGGGTGGAGTCATTGCTACAGTGCCTTCAGCCACGCTGGCGGCAGCTGGTGTAAACAAAGCCGTTGCCATGGCACCTTTAACTCCTCCTCCATATCCAGAAGCCACTCAGATAGATCAGCCTGTTCAGTCACTGAAAGTAGGGAGATCTTTCTGCCCGGGGATGTGGACACAAGTAAGAACAGAATTACAGTTTGCCTATCCGGTATACCAAGACCCACAAGGGAACAGGTACGAGGAACCGCTTGATTTTAAGGTAGTTAAATCTCTTGCAGAGTCGGTTCGTACCTATGGTACTACCGCTTCTTTTACAATGGCTCAAGTGGAAGCATTAAGCAGACATTGTATGACTCTGAGTGATTGGAGTGGCCTGGTCCGCGCCTGCTTAAGTCCAGGGCAATACCTAGACTGGAAAGCTTTCTTGATTGAGTATGCCACTGAGCAAGCAGCCAATAATCAGAGAGATGGAAATCCAGCCTGGGATAGAGATATGCTGCTTGGGCAGGGGAGATTTGCCAATCAGCAGATAGGATATCCTATTCAGATTTATGAGCAAATAAACAAGATAGCTATCAAGGCTTGGAGATCTCTTCCTAATAAAGGGGAGGTGAGTGGGAACTTAACTAAGATTCTACAGGGCCCCATGGAGCCCTTTTCAGATTTTGTAGCACGAATGGTGGAAGCAGCAGGGAAGATTTTTGGTGACCCGGATGCTGCTTTGCCACTAATAAAACAGTTGGTCTATGAGCAATGTACTAAAGAATGTAGAGCTGCTATCACCCCTTATAAGAACATAGGCCTAGAAGCCTGGATGAAAGTGTGTAGAGAGCTTGGAGGGCCGTTAACTAATGCTGGTCTTGCTGCCGCAGTAATACAGTTGACCAGAAAAGGTGGAGGAAGTTCAGGAGTTTGTTTTAAGTGTGGCAAGATGGGACACTTTAAAAGACAGTGCCCCGGGGGAAGGAATACAGAAAGTACAGGAAGTTTACTGACGGCTCAAAGACAGGCTGTGGAGCTTATTTGATAGAAAGACAAGAGCCCATGTTATGTCAATTTCAACCGGGCTCCCCCCAAATAGTAGAATTGAAAATAGTAATGGAGGTGTTTAAAAGATGTCAATTTGCATTCAATTTGATTTCAGACTCAGTCTATGTGGTCAACGCAGTGAAAGTATTAGAATTAGCAGGTCCTATTAAGAATAGTAGTACTGTATGTGCCTTATTACAAGAATTACAAGTTTTAATCTGGCAGAGAAAAAGGTGTTTTTATATTCAACATATCAGAGCACATACAGGATTACCTGGACCATTAAGTGAGGGTAATGATAAAGTTGATCAATGGACCAGGATGGAATGCATTTTTTGGAGCTCATTCCTGGACCAAGCCAGACAGTTTCACCAATTATTTCATGTAAATGCAAAAACTCTACAGCAGAAATTCCATTTGTCTAGAGCAGATGCTAGACAAGTAGTTTTGGACTGTCCTCAGTGTGTGATTCATCATCATCCTCCCAGTATGGGAGTGAACCCTAGAGGGTTGATGCCACTTAAAATTTGGCAAATGGACGTTACCCACATTTCAGAGTTTGGAACCTTAAAATATATTCATGTATCTGTGGATACCTGCTCAGGTATCATACATGCTACACCTATGAGTGGAGAAAAGGCTCGCAATGTCATAGGACATTGCTTAGAAGCCTTGGCTGCATGGGGAAAACCACAGCAGCTAAAAACGGACAATGGACCAGCCTATACGGCTCAGTCCTTTGTCTCCTTCTGTAATCAGATGGAGGTACAGCTTAATCACGGATTACCATACAATCCTCAAGGACAAGGAATTGTGGAGCGTGCTCATCGCACCTTGAAAGAATGCTTGCAAAAACAAAAAGGGGGAATAGGCCAAGGCCGTACCCCCAAGGAAAGAATGTCTTTAGCCTTATTTACTTTAAATTTTTTCAATTTGGATGCTCAAGGCCGCTCAGCAGCGGACAGACATCAGGATTCCCATGGTTCACCTAAAAGCATGGTGAAGTGGAAGGACATTCTGACAGGCTCTTGGCGGGGGCCTGACCCCGTGCTAACATGGGCGAGAGAGTCTGTTTGTGTTTTTCCTCAGGATCAACAAGATCCAGTGTGGGTGCCTGAACGCCTTGTGAGGAAGATTCGTCATGAAGACCTTCCTAAGGATCCTGGTGATAGTAGCAGTGAGTATGTCAGGAGCGCAGAGCAGTTTGGGTTCAACAAGATTATTTTTCCTTTAGCCCCATGATTAGTAATATAGTGAATAAGTCTTGTACAGGAATGCTTGATATATCTACTAGGGATCCTCAGCAGACTGCCACCAATCCTTTTGATTTGTGGCTTTTGTGTGGAGTAAATGGAAGTTGCATGGACTTGGGACCTGTCATTATGCTTGGGGGAGGAATTTATCAAAGAGGTAATTTTTCTCTAAGGTCCGCTACCAAATTGGATTTCTCTAGCAGTAGTGGCTCTGGTACTTGGAATTCTTTGTTTCATTCTTATCGCAACAAGAGCTTTTCAGCTTCGCCAGTATGTCTCTGGCCTCCTTTTCTGTGGATTGTAAGTAATGGGAGTGCATCCTTAGGTGAAGAAAAGTTAGTATGCACTCCAGGCACATGTTTTTATGCCCTATGTTGGAATGCCACAGCCTTTCCTGTGGCTGTGGTGACTAGAATGCCTCGATATGTGCCAGTTCCTGTAGAGGCTCCTAATACCATGATGCCATTCAGAATTAAAAGAGATTTTGGCATCACTGCAGCTATTGTTACTGCTATCACTATTGCTGCTGTGGGAGCTACTGCCTCAGCTATTGCCTTGTCTAGTTCTATACAGACTGCCAATGCCCTGAATAACATCTCAGCCACTGTGGCACAGGCATTGGATACGCAGACCTCTATGAATTCTCATCTCAAAGGAGGTCTTATGATAGTTAATCAACGCATAGATTTAATACAAGAACAGATTGATTCTCTTTGGCAACTAGCACAATTGGGGTGTGAGTGGAAAATGCAAGGTTTGTGTGTTACTTCCGTACAATATCAAAATTATACAAAAGCTGCTAATTTGTCTAGACAATTGTCAAAGTTCCTCTTACAGAATTGGTCGGCTGAATTTGAAAATTTGATGAGAGAGCTGAGAGCAACAATTGTCCACATCAATTCCACTCGGGTGGATCTGAGCCTGGCTACTGGCTTGACTTCTTGGATACAGACGGCTATGGATCATCTTAAGGAGTGGGCAGGTGTAGGCTCTTTGGCGATACTGATGATGCTAGCCTCTCTGGTTTGCCTATGGTGCATCTATAAAATGAGAGCCACACAAAAGCGTAACGCAGCCATGATTATACAAGCCCTTGTCGCCATTGAGGCGGGCCAGTCCCCTCAGGCATGGCTTGCTGCCGTGAAGTAAATCTTCACTAAGCATAGTCCCTGCCCACTGAGGAATTCGTTCCACGGATATTAGGGTCTGGTAAGTCAGTGACGGAGTTGACGGGTAAGTCTCGGCCACCTAAGACAGGGCAGTCCCGAGTGGGGAGGCTGACCCAGAGACGGGTAAGAGTTTGAGCACCGCCCTCCTACAGGCTCAGGCCCACCGTGAGATCCCCAGATAGGGGGATTACGAAGCCTTTCCAGGGACTTCTACCAACTTTAGAAAAAAAAAAAAAAAGGAGGAACTGTAGAGAGCTGCGACGTGCCGTGCCTTAAAAATGGCGCTGGTCTCCGCCTTCCACCAGCCCGACGGTGAGCGCTCTCGGTGGTAAACAAGTCCATATTTGGCTAAGACCGCTGATCTGGCTTGCTTCCGCATACGTGGGCCTCTAAGGTAGCACTATGTGGCTTTACTTGATTGGCTGTTCATTTAGTATTTAGCCTGTGGGTTGGGTCTGCCCGGCCCTTTTTCGGAAGACTGTTTTCAAGGGACCTGAATAAACTGCAGGAGAAGAGCTTTTGTGAGTTGCGTCATTTCTTGCTGGGCGAGAGGGACGCGACAAATGATCTCACAGATCAAGCCACCAGAATTGTTATGTTGGTCTCTGCTTCATCATTAGATCAAGCCACAGAGGATCACAAGTTACATCATTTGAATGCCCACTCTTTTAGGCTCAGACATAAAATCACCCATGAACAAGCTTGACTAACTGTGAGACATTGTCCTTCCTCCCTTGAACATTTTCCAGTTCCTCATTTGGGGGTCAACCCTCGTGGATTGATTCCGAATGTTATCTAGACGTTACACATTATGCTGAATTTGACAATCAAAAAATATATTCACGTTTATATAGATACTTTCAATGGTTTCATTATGGCCACTTTCCAAACTGAGGTGGCTATTAATCATATTATTACTCACTTACTTGCTTGCTTCTCTGTCCTAGGCAAATCCTCCAAAATTAAGGCTGATAATGGACCAAGTTACACTTCTCAAGCTTTCGCTGATTTCTGCAAATCTCTCTACATTGTCCTTGTTATGGGCATTCCTTACCCATAGGGACAAAGTATTATGGAAGGTGCTCATTTAATGATAAAAACTACATTTTCAAAAATAAAAGGGGGGAGTTGGTACCCCACAAAAGGGGCCCACAGGAACCTCCTTTATCATACACTTTTTATTTTAACTTTTCTGAATTTGGATGCTCAGGGACGCTCAGCAGCAGATCACTTCTGGCACCCTCAAACTCAAAGACAATACGCAATGGTAAAATGGAAAGATCCTATGGATAATACTTGGCATGGGCCTGACCCTGTATTGATATGGGGACATGGCTCAGCCTGTGTATACTCTCAAGAACATGAAGTAGCAAGGTGCTTGCCTGAAAGGCTAGTAAAACAAATAACCTTGTCCAGGACTGCAGATACACCTGAGACAGATCCTCTTATGTTTTATTCTAGAACAACCCATGATGAAGGCATGGATCATCCTTCTGCTGACCCTTCCAACACTACAGGGGATGTGGGTGAAGATGACCCTTCCCGTGATGATATTCCTGATGATGATCCCTTCACTGAGAGATGAGGGGTTCGGAGACCCCAATGACACACAGCAAATTCTGATGGCCCAGGCAGGAAAGCCCAGCCACTGCATGGGTGGTATGATCAAGACACGCCTCCAGGGACGAGTCTATAGAAATGTGGATTGTGGGGAATAAGAGAGAATTTCAAATCATTGACACCTTAGGGCAGCCAGTCAATAATCATAACATCTGGTTTTGCCTCCCCAAACCTAAGGTAATACCTACTATAAATGGACAGCCTGGACCTTGTCCATGTACAGCATTCTATCCGACCATGTACTCAATGTGCTATTCAGGGGCCCAACAGTGCACCCTCAACAATAAAATTTGCTGGACAGGGCTTTGTACCCTCACTAGGGGCCCTAGTCTTATGGGTACTGTTATGGGTGATATGGGAAAAAGCCAGTCTCCTTGTTTTGGGACACTGGCACAACAGATACGCTGGAATTTTGAAACTCCCATTGACCATACTGATGGTGAAGGAGTCCAAGACAAAGTGAGGGAGGCCAAAGTAGAACAATGGATAGAATAGCCTATCCAGGTCCAGTTCCCTAAGCTCAATTATCACCCCCTGATCCTTTCTGACCATAGAGGTGAGCTGAGCCTGGACCCGGGAACACAACAAACCCTAGAATTAACTTTTGCTCTTCTAATTCAAACAAACCCCTTGCTTGCAAAAGATTGCTGGCTCTGCCTGCACACAGGGCCTCTGAGGCCACTGGCCATTGTTTCAAATACCTCCAGCAAAAATTTTACCACTGCTTCAAAACACTGCTTTGCAGCTCAGCCTATCCCTGCACAATTTATTGTCCCCTGTGCTGGAGCCTGTATCCAGGCTTCTCCTAACACAACACAAGCCTTGATTTAGGGCAGGTAGACTCCAGTTCTTCCACACCCAACACTTCCCTTGGAAACACTCCCCTTTGCTCCCCACCAGGCATGGCATACCTCTGTGGAGTGGGACTAGCTTATATTTATCTCCCAGCTAACTGAACTGGCTTATGTGTTCTGAAGGATTTTCTCCCAGATGTTGATATCATTTCTGGGACTAAGCCTGTCCCAGTACCCTCTTTAGATCACATAGGGGGCAGATCCAAGAGAGCAGTACAATTAATCCCTCTCTTGGTGGCCTGGGAATTACCATCAGAGTTGCTACAGGAACGGCTCGTCTGGGAGTGGCTTCCCATCTTCACACAAAATTATCTCAACAATTGATTAATGATATACAAGCTGTGTCCTCTACTATTAAAGATCTACAGGACCAGTTGGACTCTTTGGTGGAGGTGGTCTTACTAAATAGAAAGGAATTGGATCTACTAACAGCCAAAAAAAAGGTGGCATTTGCTTATTTTTACAGGTAAAAATGTTGCTTCTATGCCAACAAGTCAGTCATAGTTTAAGATAAGATCCAAAAACTCCAAAAGGATCTGGAAAGGCGACAACAAGAACTTCAAAATAATCCTCTCTGGAGAGGCCTTAATGGTCTGTTGCCTTACTTCCTCCCTCTGCTTGGTCCTTTAGTGGGGCTCTTGATTCTGCTCTCTTTTGGCCCTTGGTTGGTCAACAAAGTCATGGCCTTTATCAAACAGCAAATCGATATTATCAGAGCTGAGCCCATCCAGGTCCATTACCAACGCTTGGAAATGCTACATCTTAGCAACACATATGAAACTAGAGTCACTACCCCTGTCAGATGAGATGGTTAGTCAGTGATGGGTAAGAGAGCTGTTCCCATGCTTTTTCTGACTGAACCTAGGACAAGGGCAACACTAGATGTCATTTGCACAGTGACAGGTAACGAGGTGGAACAAGAAGTTCCAACCTAAGACAGGCACAGCTCCTGAGGGGTGCATTTTCCTGCTTAAACAATATATAAAAGGGGGACCTGTCCGGAGACTTCTGGCCCAGCCATTGTATTGCAGCTCTGATATCTTGACCATGAGAAAGTACAGGGCCTACTTCAAGCTTGGCCTCCCTGATAACACATAATAGTTTGCCTCTTTCTCCTCCGGTGCCCAAGTTCTAGGAAACTATGCTGTATAGACAAGAACAGATAGTTGCCTTAGTTACCCACCTTCTTGTGCAGCTTTATGATTTGGACTTGTCCTACTTTCCTCAGCATTCCTTTCTGTTCAAATGCTTAAATACGAGGGGTTGAACTTCATTAAACGGGATTTGATCAGACTCCTGTCTTGTCCTCATTTCTAGTGTCTCCGATCCCTCCCAAGTTCCCACTCTCCCTTCCTGAGACCCCTGTTGTTTGTCCTGCAGGTCAGGACACAAATCAACCCAGGACCAGACAGTTTTAATGCAGAATTCTTTCAGACTTTCAAAGAAGAGCTAATACCAATAGTGCTCAAATTAGTCCACAAAATAGAAACAGAAGAAACATTACCAAATTCATTTAATGAAGTCACAGTCACCCTGATACTTAAACCACACAAATACTCAACAAAGAAAGAGAACTACAGACTAATTTCCTTCATGAACATTGATGCAAAAATGCTCAATAAAATACTCACAAACCAAATTCAAGAATACATCAAAAACATTATAGTCAAGTAGGCTTTACCCCAGAGATGCAAGGATGGTTCAACATACAAAAATCTGTCAATGTAATCTACTATATGAACAAATAGAAAGAAATAACATGATCACCTCATTAGATGCTGAAAAGCCTTTGACACAATCCAACACTCCTTCATGGTAAAAGTCTTGGAGCGATCAGGGATACAAGAGATATGTCTAAACATAATAAAGTAAATTTGCAACAAGCCAGTAAATAACATCAAATTAAATAAAAAGAAATGCAAAGCAATTCCACTAAAATCAGGAACAAGACAAGGCTGTCCACTCTCTCCATATCTATTCAATAGTGTTCTGGAAGATCTACCTAAGCAATAAGACAACTTAAGGGGATCAAAGGGATACAAAGTGGAAAGGAAGAAGTCAAAATATCTTTATTTGCAGATGATATGAAATTTTACATAAGTGATCCCCAAAATTCTACTAGAGCTGGGCATGGTGGTGATGCACACCTTTTTTTTTTTTTTTTTTTTTTTTTGGTTTTTCGAGACAGGGTTTCTCTGAATATCTCTGGCTCGCTTTGTAGACCAGGCTGGACTCGCTTTGTAGACCAGGCTGGCCTCGAACTCACAAAGATCCGCCTGCCTCTGCCTCCCAAGTGCTGGGATTAAAGGCATGCACCACCACCGCCCGGCTTGGTGATGCACACCTTTAATCCCAGCACTAGGGAGGCAGAGGCAGGCAGATCTCTGTGAGTTCAAGGCTAGCCTGGTCTACAAAGTGAATCCAGGACAGGCAGGGATACAGAGAGAAACCATGTCTCAAAAAAACAAACAAACAAAAAAAAAAACCCAAAATCTACGAGAGAAGTCCTACAGCTGACAAACATCTTCAGCGAAGTGCCTGGATACAAGATTAACTCAAAAAAATCAGTAGTCCTCTTTATATACAAGCAACAAATGGGCTGAGAAAGAAATTAGGAAAACACCACCCTTCACAATAGCCACAAATAATATAAAATATTTTGGCATAACTCTAAACAAATGGGCTGAGAAAGAAATTAGGAAAACACCACCCTTCACAATAGCCACAAATAATATAAAATATTTTGGCATAACTCTAAGTAAGTGAAAGACATGCATGACAAGAATTTGAAGTCTTCAGCAGGGGGTGAGGGATGTGGGAGCTAAGAGTACTCAGCATGCATTATGTACATGTGCAAACTTGTTGAAGAACAAATTTAATTAATAAATAAAGTAGATTAAAAAAAGAATTTGAAGTCTTTGAGGAAAGAAATTAAAGAAGATATCAGAAAATGAAGATTCCCCCATGCTCATGGATCGGTAGAATTAACATAGTAAAAATGGCCATCCTACTGAAAGCAATCTACAGATTCAATGCAATTCCCATCAAAATTCCAAAACAATTCTTACAGACCTTGAAAGAACACTACTCCACTTCATATGGAAAAACAAAAAACCCAGGATAGCTAAAACAATCCTGTACAATAAAAGAACATCTGGAGGTATCCCTTATTTCAAGCTCTGCTACAGAGCTATAGTAATAAAAATGCATGATATTGGCATAAAAACAGAGTGATTTATGGAACTGAATCAAAGATACAGATGTAAATTCATACACCTATGGACACATGTTTTTTTTTTTATAAAGAAGCCAAAATTAAACAATGGTAAAAAGAAAGCATCTTCAACAAATGGTGCTGGTCTAACATAGATGTATGCATATAGAAGAATGCAAATAGATCTAAATCTATCACCCTGCACAAAACTCAAGTCCAAGTGAATCAAAGACCTCAACATAAAACCAGATACACTGAACCTGACGGTAGAAAAAGTGAGGAATAGCCTTTAATGCATTGGCACAGGAAACAACTTCCTGAACAGAATACGAATAGTATAGACACTAAGATCAACAACTAATAAACTGAACCTCATGAGACTAAAAAGCTTCTGCAAAGAAAAAGACACCATCAAAAAGACAAAACAGCAGTCTACAGAATGGTAAAAAATGTTCACCATCTCTACATCTGACACAGGGCAAACTTCCAAAATATGTAAAGAACACAACAAACCAGACCTCAACAAACCAAATAATAAAACAGAGGAATCTCAAATGGCCGAGAAGCACTTGAAGAAATGTTCAACAGCCTTATCCATCAGGGAAATGAAAATCAAATCTACTCTGAAATTCCATCTTACACCTGTCAGAATGACTAAGATCAATAATGCAAGTGATAGCTCATGCTGGTGAGGATGTGGAGGAATGGGAACACGCCTCCATTGTTGGGGGTACTGCAAACTTGTACAGCCACTTTGGAAATCAATACGGCAGTTTCTCAAAAAATTGGGAACACTTCCATTTCAAGACCCTGCTATACCACTCCTGGGTATATCCCCAAAGGGCATTCCATGCTACTACAAAGACACTTGTTCAAATATGTTCATAGAGGCTTTATTCATAATAGCCAGAATCTGGAAACAACCTAGATGTCCTTCAACCTGAGAATGGATAAAGAAAATGTGGTACATTTACACGATGGAGTATTTCTCAGCTGTTAAAAATAATGACATAAGGGACTGCAAAGATAGCTCAGTGGTTAAGAGCACTGGGTGCTCTTCCAGAGAATCCTGATGTCAATGCCCAGCAACCATGTGGCTCATAACTATCTATAATGATATCTGGTGCCCTCTTCTGGCCTGCAGGCATACATGCAGACAGAACACTTTATACATAATAAATAAATAAATAAATCTTTAAAAAATAATAATGACATCATAAAATTGGGAGGCAATTGGATGGAACTAGAAAAGATCATCCTGGCCAGGTGGTGGTGGTGCACACCTTTAACCCCAGCACTAAGGAGGCAGTGGTAGGCAGATCTTTGTGAGTTCGAGGCCAGCCTGGTCTACAGCGTGAATTCCAGGACAGTGAAGACTACACAGAGAAACCCTGTCTTGAAAAACCAGAAAGAGAGAGAAGGAAGGAAGGAAGGAAGGAAGGAAGGAAGGAAGGAAGGAAGGAA
>CAJQZJ010000225.1:584937-634052 GCA_907164525.1 Lophiomys imhausi
GAAGGAAGGAAGGAAGGAAGGAAGGAAGGAAGGAAGGAAGGAAGGAAGGAAGGAAGGGAGGGAAAAGAAAAAGATAGAATCATCCTGAGTGAGGTAATCCAGACCTAGAAAGACAAATATGGCATGTACTCACTTATAAGTAGACATTAGCTATTAAGTAAAAGATAAGCATGCTACAATCCATAGACCCAGAGAGACTAAGTAACAAATCTTTTTTTTTTTTTGGTTTTTCGAGACAGGGTTTCTCTTTATAACAGCTCTAGCTGTCCTGGACTCTCTTTGTAGACAAGGCTGGCCTCGAACTCACAGAGATCCACCTGCCTCTGCCTCCCAAGTGCTGGGATTAAAGGCGTGCACCACCACTGCCCGGTTACAAATCTTTTTTTTTATAATTTATTTTTTATTTCTTCAAGTTACATCTCAATCACAATCCCCTCCCTACTCCCCCCTCCTGTCCCACCCTTCCACCCTCTTCCCCCTTAACACCCCCATCCTCTACCCTTTTTTTTTTAGTTTAAGGTATATCTTTTTCCCCCCAACAGCTCCCCCTTTCAGAAACCTTCATATTAAGGCTGGACAAGGCAACCCAGTAGGAGGACAAGTGTCCCAAAAGCAGGCAAAAACATCAGAAACAGTCCTTGTTCCCCATTGCACTAGGTTTCTACATTGCCACCAAATTGCCCCCCCGATTTCAGTTGTATCTCCCAGTACTGTCCTCTTTCATCTTCTCCCCACTTGATCACTCTTGTTCCCATCCCCAAATCTAACCACAATATCTATCCTATTTCCCCATCCTAGGGAAATCCATGCATCCCACATTGAGCCCTTCTTGTTACTTAGCCTTGGGACTGGAGAGATAGCTCAGAGGTTAAGAGTTCTAGCTGCACCCTTTCAACAAATGGCTCTTTCTCTTATAACTATAAATACAATACAAAACAACAGAAATAAACAAATCTTTTTTTAAATGACTTATTTATTATGTATACAGTATTCTGTCTGCAGGTATGACTGTAGGCCAGAAGAGGGCACCAAATTTCATTATAGATGGTTGTGAGCCACCATGTGGTTGCTGGGACTTGAACTCAGGACCTCTGGAAGAGCAGCTATCTATAACTGATACTTATGATTCTCAGGGTGATGAAATTATCCCCTTAGCCCAGTTAAAAATAAACACACAGACAACTGAAGGATTTTTAACAAGCCATAGCCTGGATTGAGCAATCTTGGCCCATCTAAACTAGCTTAGAATTCTATTCCCTAATTAAAACCACATATAATGTACATATGTCCCCTTGGGCTGTTATTCTCCACACTATGCTGATATTCCAGGCCATGTGGAATGATGTTCTTCTATCTAACCCATGGCATGTCTTTTCCTTCCTCCCTCTTGGATCTTCCCGTGATCCTCTCTGCCCCAAAAAACCTGCCAACCTTTTTCCCACCTACCTCTCTTCTACCCAATCTGGGCTGCAGCATTTATTCAACCAATCAACTTTAAATTAGGTAGAGCAAGGTTTAGACAACAAAGACATGACCAGATCTTGGGGCCAGTAATTAACAATAGAATAAGCAGCTTTCCGATTACCCTAACAGGGAGGGAGGGAAAACTATGGTTAGGGTGTAACATATGAGAGAATAAATTAATAATAAAATATTGTTTCTAATCTTATCCAGACCAAATACTCTGCATATTATAAAAGTTAATACTACCCAGGTCTGTGCCCCTAGAAGCATTACAGATGTGGCTGCTGTGTCACATGTGTATCAGTAGGTGACAGAGGAGAGAGCCTATGTCTTCTGAATGAATAGTAGCCTAACATTCCTGGAAAAAATCAAGCCAGAGACTAACCCCAGTTCAGTGCCATGGGTCCCAGAAAGGGAGCTAGCCTGTGATGACCATGAGTCCAGCACCAGGAAAGCACTAGATGGGCTCCAAGGACAGGAACCAAGCCAGAGACTAGAAGAACTCTGCCTGGCCCTAGATGTGGGTGAGCCATCCCTGAGGGAGTGAGTGTGGGAAAGCCAACCCTGCCTTTTGTCTGCTTTTTGGTGGTATTGGCTAAGGAGAGATCCCTTCCCCTCCCTTTTGACCTCACCACTAGTGGCAGACAGGAGATCTGATCCTGATGGGGTCAAAAAGTGCAGGAGAGCTGTCCCTGCCCCTCAAATATTGTAGCACTTGGGAAAGCAGGCCCTACACCTTGCCTGGACAGCACAATACAGCTGGCTCAGGATGTGGGAGATGTGGGTGAGCCAGCCCCAAGAGTGTATGATTTAGAGAGCCAGCCCTGCCTTTTGTCTTCTTTGTAGTGGTAGTGTTGAGGGAAAGATCCCCTCCCCTCCTTTTTTCCCTCACCACCAGTGGTAGACAGATCATCTACCTGTCTCTCACATGCTGCAGCACTCTGGAGAGCAGGTCCTGTACCTTGTCTGGACAGCACAGTACAGCTGGCCCTGGATGTGGGGGATGCATATGAACCAGCCCCAAAGGTGTAGTAGGTGAGAGAGTTTGCCCTCTTGGGCACATGAGAGGAGGAGAACTGGTCCACTCCCTTACCTACTGTAGCAGTCAAGATAGCAGGCTCTGGACCTTACCTCGGTAGCACAGTAAAACTGGCCCAGGATGTGGTGGTTGCAGGCTCAGAACCAGGGCTTTGAGTTGGCCCACACCAACATATACCCCATGGATGAACTGCTGGAGTTGCATGAAGAGGCTAGTTCCACAGACCCAAAACTACAGGATCTCCATGACACAGGACAACAGTATATCTGAGAGGGGTACCAGTGAGGTTCCAGTATTGACAAAGTAGCAGAAGCCAGAGGTCTCATACCAGTCCAAGGAATCATTATAACGAACATTTGCAAGCAAAATAGTATAGACAAAATAGAATTGTGGGACACACAGACACACTACAGCTTCCACAATAAGGTTTTTTTTTATGTTGGGAGAAGTTTCAAGGGTGGAGGGTGGAATGGGAGATGGGAGATGAGAGGGAACAGGGAGAATGATGTGAAATTCACAAAATAATAAAGAAAATGAAAAAAAAAAAAAACCACTACCCAGATCACTGCCTCAAAGACTTTTTTTTTTTCTGCTAAGGTAAAGGACATACACTCTTTGGGCTTGCCTCCTAGAAGTTTTCAAATTGCACCATCTGGATCTCCTAATCTCCCTCCCCCATGAACTTCTGATGTACTCACCCTCTTCCTGAATCTGTCTCTTGGCCCCAGATACTAGGCATACTTATCTTTCCTGTTATCATTTGCATAAGCTTCTCCTGCCAGAGCCCAGGCCAATGCCAATTCCTTCTGTGAAGGCTTCTGCCCTCTGAGATACCACAACGTTTATCTTTGCCATTCAAGTTGGATGTGTAGTTGGAGAGTCATCTATTTGCTAATATACAAGCCTGGAAGTACATACCTGTAATCCCAGCCCTGGGGAAGTATAGGCAGAAGGATCCAGGCAAGAGCTCTAAGTCATTCTTGGCTACATAGAGAAGCTGTGGCCAGCTGTTATGAAACCGTTGTATGAAAATACAGATAAATGAGTATTAATAAAAAACTGGCAGCCGGGCGGTGGTGGCGCACGCCTTTAATCCCAGCACTTGGGAGGCAGAGGCAGGCGGATCTTTGTGAGTTCGAGGCCAGCCTGGTCTACAAAGTGAGTCCAGGACAGCCAAGGATACACAGAGAAACCCTGTCTCGAAAAACCAAAAAAAAAAAAAAAAAAAAAAAAACTGGCAAAAGGACCATGAGCTTCATGCAGTAGGTTGGCTCTGAGTAGAGGACAAGATGCAGGAATGCTCTTTCCCCTTCGCTGCTGCAGGGCCCTTATAGGGCAATCACCACAAAAGGGGTTCTTAGGGAAAAGGTGGGTGCGCTGCCTGCCAGACTCTCCAGCCTTCACTATGAAGACAGACTCAACAGGGGTGATGGATGTCTAAACATTATCCTTTTGTTTCTTTGTTTTTTTTTTTTTTTTCGAGGTAGGGTTTCTCTGTGTAACAGCTCTGGTTGTCCTGATTTCGCTTTTATAGACCAGGCTGGCCTCGAACTCACAGAGATCTGCCTGCCTCTGCCTCCCAAGTGCTGGGATTAAAGGCGTGCGCCACCACTGCCCAGCCTGCATTATCCTTTTTTAATGTTTCCTCCCATAGCTTATATACAGAACCAAATGGGTGTTTCCACATGAGGCTATCTGGGCCAATCACATTAAAGGTTATCCTATTACATCACATAGCATAACCCTGGTAACACGATAATCATGCATTGTCATGAGTACGGAAGTCCTGCTCAACCAATCAGCTATACCCATGATTGGACTTTAACTCCTCCCACCATCTTCCGGCCAGCACCATCTTAGATATCTCCCACAAGTTACTTTCATTTTCCCAGCCACGAGGCGTTTCTCATAAGCCTCCATTTCCCGGGTCCCCACACTTCGCTTTCCCTGGTGTGACCCTTCATAATGTTCCACATCTCCCATTTTCAAACACCTTTTCTCCATTTCCTTTCCAATCCAGTCAGTCAACATCTACTGAGCACCTACTGTGTGTAAGTCTGAAACTCACACAGTAGGTGTGTGACTTATCAGTGGAGTAATTGTTAGAAGTACAGAATCTCCAAAACTGCCCACTTTTATAAACATCTGTTAAGTTTGACAGCAACTATCCTAGTGAAAACTGGAAGGTTAACTAGCCTGTAAAAGCATATCAGATACATATGCAGCCAGTCAGGTTTTGGGTGTATTGAGTGTGTGTGGTACCATACTGTTCAACAGGGAAAACAAAATGAGAGATGGGTGCAGTAACTACACAAACTGTGATCTTTCCTCCATTCTCCATTGACTCTGGCCAGATTCCAAAACTACTGGTCTTTGAAAGCACTGTCATGCCGTAGTTCTAAGCTGCCATCTAGTGGCTCCTACATGTATGTTATAACCAGTCTGCAATGGGAAGCTTGGCTTCAATCTTAATATTCCTTTGGCCTTCTACATTCTGCTCCTTCTACACTCCCTGAAATCTAGGAACAATGCATTTAACATATGACAGGAGAAAAGTTAAAATAGATGCTTCCTTCTGCAGCACTGCTAGTTTTCCTGTAAGAAGCATAAAGATGGCTTATAATGCTTCATCTTTCAAGAAAACAAGTTCCCAAAGATCTCCAAAACTAAGGCACAGTACTTACAACTTCCCAACTACCTTGAAATTTGCATTTTAAAGACTCATAATTCCACAGGCAATTCAATTCCTTTCATGAGCACTTATTGAGCAGTTAGCTGTGAGCCAACCTCATATGAGACCATGTGACAATTATGTTCATAAAGGGGACCTGGAACAAAATGCTCATGTCTCTCTAAAAGGGTGAGTTGAGTGAGGTCTTCTACAAATTACAAGCTGAGATTCAAACCATAAAGTCAACAGGCCAACAATGGGAGTGGGTAGGTCTTCAGGGAGAAAGGAAAAATGGGCTATTTTGGTGAGAAAGCAAGTAACCCCAGGAAAACTCATTGGTTCACTAAGTTGGGCTTTGGTGGTATCCGTCTGTTAAAGTTCCCTATTTGGGGTGTTCAGACATGTGTGTTGTGTCTCCCTAGGAAAAATTTTGTCACACAACAAAAGGTGAACGGGGGTGGGGGTGAGGGGACCAACACGTGAGGTTGTCCTCTGACCTCCATATGCATTTCATGGAATTCACAGGGACACTCATACACAAGATAATATAATGAAAAATAGCTTATGGCTGGAAGTAGCACAACTTGTGGCTCGGTGGTAGAGTGCTTACCTGCATTTATGAGATCTCCAAGCACCCCATAAGTGAACACAATTAAAACTAAAAACCAGCTACTCAATGTGACATCAGAAAATCACTCATCACACACACTTGAGAGAACCCAGCAAAGAACTAACACATCCCAACCGAGTGCCTGAGGAGTGCACTGGAGACTAGCAATGCACCAGTGCGATCCCTAAGGCATTCAGGAAGCCATGACAGGGGAGTAAGGAATCATGTCTCTTCAGTCTCTCTCTGCAGCCTGGCAGGGTTCAGACTTCTGACAGGAAAGAAGAAAAGTTGGAGACCCCATCTCCAACACTAGTACCGTAACAGTTTGCCCAGATTTCTTCAGCTCTCTCAGGCCTCACAGTATAAGGACTTCATGTAGCTGTATCACCAGAGCGGGAATCATGGCTATACAGTTGCCACTTCCCATGAACTAACCTTCTGAGACATGATGCCATTTTGAAACACGAAATACCAAAAGCATACAACCTTTGGGGATTAGAAAATCACAATGAAGTTCTACTCTCAAGGCTCTGACATTTCACTATAAGGCAGGACCTCACCCCCAGCTGCTCAAAACACAGGCCCAGTGAAAAATCTGAAGCCCTGGCTCCAAAAGACAAACACAGTACATTTCATTTCCATGCATGGAACTTAGCTTCTAGCTTATATGTGGTTATGTGGAAGTGACTGCAAATACTAGGGAAACAGAAAGGGATATAGAGGGGGAAAGACATATAAGCAGCTTTAAGAGAGAGGGGTAAGGAGGGTAGTAAAACACATGAAAAGGAGGACACTGGTGGTGGAAGTTTAAGTGCAGATTTGGGGTGGAAGAGGGGAGAGGTTCATCCAAAGAGTATATGTGAAAATGCCAAAAAGCTCAAAGACCTTTGGTTCCCATGACATGGATGTTGGGTGACATTAATATTTTGTTCTGCTGTTATACAGAGAAACCCTGTCTCGAAAAACCAAAAAAAAAAAAATTTGTTCTGCAACTTTTTATTTTTTTATTTTATTTTATTTATTTGTTTGTTTGTTTATTTATTTATTTATGTTTTTTTGAGACAGGATTTCTCGTGTAGCCCTGGCTGTCCTGGACTCACTTTGTAGACCACGCTGGCCTTGAATTCACAGAGATATCCACCTGCCTCTACCTCCCAAGTGCTGGGATTAAAGGCATGTGCCAACACACCTGATCCTTTTTTAGTCTTAATAATACTTATAGAGCTTTATTAAATATGTAAAACCTTACACCTACAAAATGGACACTTCTGACTTGTTACCAAGATGTCTCGGCTGGTCGAAACCATTTCTCTTGCAAGCCTGGTGACCTGAATTTGATTCCTGGAACTCTCAATGGAAGGAGAGACTCCTGAAAGTTGTCCTCTAGCCTCCACATCCACAGCAATCACATATCCACTTTCTTTGCTCCCCAACACACACACACACACCCCAGACACACATACATACATACACAAATACACTAATAAACTTTTTGTTGAAAGGGCATGTAAACAAAGCTATGGAAAGTCAGGTAGGAACACCAGAGCATTGTCAAACATTTGCACCTTTTTTCAACCAATTACAATGAAACCGGCCAGTTTTGAGTTTCTCATTATATATAGCATCCCCAAGGCAAAGAGACTGCCTGTTTGCAATACAATGTCCACAAACATCAAAACTTTAGTGAGGGACTGTGGCATGTGCCCACAATCCTAGTGTTCAAGAGATTGAGACAGGACTCAACTTACAGATAACCTGGGATACAGAGGAAGATCTTGTCAAGAGTGTGAAATTTTAGAAGATTCCACATTTGAGCAAAAGAAGTTATTACAGGGAGATACATGAAACACACACACACACAACCAAACATGCACTTGATATACCAGTCATTTATGTATGCTTTTGTCTCCTTTTATGCATGCTGTCATGACCATCACTGGCCATGAATGGAGCACTAATTTCCTTCCTCACATACTGTGTCGGTGCCATGCCATCCACTGAGTAGTAATTCTGCTAGTCATGTGTCCTGTATCCACTCATGCCTTTGCACCTTACTCATCTTCAACTATGGCCTTCTTTGCTTTATGTAGATGAGCAAAGCCTTGATCCTCCTGTCTCCATCTCAAGTACTACCATGACCATCTTTAACAATTACATTTTTGCTTTATGTGCTTGGAGACTGCACCATATGTGTGTCTAATACCTGCTGAGGTCCGAAGACAATTGTGTTGGGAATTGAACCCTGATCCTCTGGAAAAGCAGCCAGTGTTTTAACCTCTGAAGTTCCAGACGCACACAAGCACTAATTCTTTCTACATAGTTTTTAAAAGCCAGACTGACCTCAAACTCCTAATCTTCCTGCCTTTGCCTTCTAAGTGCTGACATTTGTTTTTTCGAGACAGAGTTTTTCTGTATAGCCCTGACTGTCCTGGACTCACTTTGTAGGTGGGGCTGGTCTCAAGCTCAGAGATCCACTGCCTCTGCCTCCTGAGTGTTGGGATTAAAGGCACACACCACCACACATAAGCATGCTGCCACCTTTTTGAAGGC
Source organism: Lophiomys imhausi (assembly GCA_907164525.1). Classification (NCBI taxonomy): domain Eukaryota; kingdom Metazoa; phylum Chordata; class Mammalia; order Rodentia; family Muridae; genus Lophiomys; species Lophiomys imhausi. The sequence goes on from CAJQZJ010000225.1 coordinate 593,272, forward strand.
AGGATCTTGAGAACAAGATGGTCTCCACCTCCCTGGCACTGGGATTAGACATGCATCACTATTCCCAGAAAAATAGTCTGATACATTCAAGGAGAGCAAAGAGGGTTAAGATAAGATCTAATGACATAGTTGGGGCTGTTCTTGATCTTACGGCAGTCCCTTTGCCTCAGCTTCCCCAGAACTCATGACCATACTCTTAAGGATCCTTTATACAGGGACTGGAAGTATAACCTAGCAGTACAGCATGTGCTGTAGTGCGCAGAAAAGACAAGAAACGTACTACATACAACCTTGTATTGCAGTTTGGTACCTTAGCAGGAATGGAATGCATACTTATATTTTACTAGTGAGGATACTGTGATGGCCGGTCTCTCTCAAGACTATGACATGCAAGTGCTGTTGATGGGGAGGGCTGTTAATTCCCTTTTCACAAGGGAAAGAATTACCATTAAAAAACTAAATTATGGGGTGTTTGCATGCCACATTACTGTGGAGGTCAGGTGACAACTTCGTGGAAGTCTGTTTTTTTTGTTTTTGTTTTTCCCTTGAAACAGGGTTTCTCTGTGCAGCCCTGGCTGTCCTGGAACTTCCTTTGTAGACCAGGTTGGCCTTGAACTCTGTCTCCGATCCACCCACCTGCCTCTGCCTCCTGAGTGCTGGGATTAAATATGTGTGCCACCAACCTATGACATCTTTTTTTATTGACATCTTTTTAAATAGATTTGTGTGTATGAGAGTTTGCTTGCATGTATGTATAACATGCAGATCCCCTGGAACTGGAGTTAAGGATAGTTGTGAACTGCCAGTGAGTACTGGGAATCAAACCCAGGTCCCCCTACAAGAGCAAGTACTCAAATGCTGGGCCAGCTCTCAATATACAGTAACTCTTGTTTTGTCTCCATGTTCCTCTCCCCAACCATGTACTGCAGAACTGAAACTACAAAATAGGTGGCATCGTGCAATATATCCACCTCCACTACAGACTGCATATGGATGGATTTGGGTGTTTTCTAGCACACATCTTTTCTACATAAGCTATAATAATAGCATTCCTTTGATGAGTTTATTGAATATAAGACCTACAATTCCTATAGAAGGGATGGTTCACTGAAATCACTGACTGATACCTACCAAGCAACCCAACACAAAGATGACACTATGTATGTAAAATATTCTTAAAGCCCCATCTTGCCTACAGCTGATTCCCCACATTAAAGGTATTAACTAGCTGACTGACTTTCTGCTTGACCAACAGGACTTGAAATATCTTGTTGTATGGACACTTTATGAAATGGCTTTATGCAGCTATTTAACATTGGAAATACATAAAAAAAACTTTTTCAGTTCAACTCAACATACAGTACTATCAGCACTAACAGCCTGTCAACTTTTTCAAGTGCAAAATAATGTGAAATCCCTGCATGTTTTGCAGGGTCTTGTGAGACCTAAAAAATGTCTAAGGACAAATTTTAATTAAGACACACAAGTAGGAGAAAACCAGTTTTAATTGAAAAATAAAGCAATACATCTCAAACAACACCATACTTAACAACATAAACTAAGTTAGCTGTAAGGAGAAATGGCTTTGCTAACTGATAGTGTGAAACTGATGCATCAGCATATTGCTACAGCTTCTCTCTTGTAGCCTGACAGCTACAAACAAGACTACTTATACAAGCTTTCTTCCCATATGAATTAAATTGTAAAGTCTATTCCTGTTCCTAATCCACTGACAAAAGGAGGAATTCAATAGTTTTTTCCATAGTCAGAAGTTGCCAGAGAAAAGTAAAGGCAACTCTTATGAAAAAGTTATTAATATATTAATATTTAACTCATCCACAAGACTTAAAAAACAGGATTTCAAAATGACCTCTAAACCCTTTAAAGAGGTTTGCACATCCCAGGATGGTTTATGAACACATTGGCTAAATTAAACTTTAAAAGTCTCAAAGTTATTGCTCTAAATTGGGAGAACTGTGGACACAACTCTCCTTTTAAAGAGCCCATTATACAGATGTTCCTAGAATTACACTCCTGTGTGTCAACTCAAAGTGCTAGAGAACCCAGTAAACGTCACGCTCAAGAAACAACAGAAAAAAATGCATTAAGATGCATGGCTTCTTGTGTGTTTTGTATTATTGAACATAAATAAAGTCAGTACTATTAACTGAAAAAGGTGTTTACAAAACTGTATGTTCAAAATTAACATTTTTATTAAATCAAGTTAAAAATGTTTATTGTAGAAAAGTCAACAAGGGTATTAAGAAAATCAAAATATACCTTTTTTACAATATATGTATACATTAGCAGCAAACTACTTCAGAGATTTTCTTTTGCGTTTAGTTATTTTAAAGAAAGCACAACAGTGTACGTTAGCACGGAATGTCAGGAATTCACTCTTCACCCTTTACTCTGTGACTTGGCCTCTACAATACTTTACACCAAATATTACAACGAACTTGGTTTTGACTAAAATGCAGTGACACAGTAGCTGGTAAAATCTGTCTCACTACATCACCTATGCATTATTTTCAAAAATAACAAACGAGCACCATATAACAATTTTTTTCAGGTGTAATAACAGCCAACTGTATCACTTAGCATTTGGCTTACCGTTGTACAAATTTGGTAACATACAAAATTTTAAACAAATGAGATAAATACTTCAATTCTATATTGCTTGTCCATTATTAAAACTCTCAATAGAAATTCTATACATAACCTGACAAACTCTAGACAAAGATATATATGTGTACATATACATGCGAAAGTGTATGTACATATCCACATACATCTTCAACTTTGGAATTTAAAAAACTAAGTATTGTATGTCATCACTGACTGAAAACGTTTTACCAGCTAGTGAGAAATACTGACCACAAAGAACTGTGCACAACTTATTTCAGGCTGACAAATTATTCAAGCTAGATTAAATAACTAACCACCAAGAAAACGTTTTTCTCTTCTCTTGATTTGTTGTTCTAATAGCAAAAGAAGAAACATTTGTACAATATGCTTTCAAAGTCAAAATTATTAAAGAAATTTTACTACTCTTCAAAAATACTAAACATTATATAAATACAACTGTCTTATTGTTGAATTCCTCAGCTAGAATTTATACTTTAAAAATCCCTTTGGGTTATCCCACTTAGCACTTCAAGTTTCCATTCTGCAGCTCTGACAAATGGCTCAGGTTTATTAGTTTTATAGGAATCACATCTTTCAGAATTTGCTATTGTTATCCCTGTACTAAATAGAAGAAACTCTATCAAATACCAAAAACAACTTAATGAAACATTTAGAATATGTAATACAAGGAAGAAAAAGACAACAGAGATTCCCTTCTCACCACACGTTAAATATAACCCTTTCCATGCTGTTAAAGTAACTGTCTGGAGAATGGAGTTAGGGTGGCCCACCTTTATTTTCAATTAAAAACCTAATACGGTAGACTGAATTATTATGCACAGAAATTACTGAAATGGTGACTTTATGTTGTCTTCTTAAAGATGGCACTTGTAGGTACAATGATGCAGAGATGTTTATATACATCAGATGTTTACTTGAAAAGACTCTTCAACAGCAGTTTGATATTGGGTTTCCTCATCTAGCTGAAGATTCTTGGAAAAAAAAAAAGCCAACAGGAAAATAATCAACTATTCAGTTTTATCTATGCATTATACACCTTCATATACATCTGCACCCAAGGGAGTTTATGTACAGTATGCTTTAAAAGTCAAGATTAAGCTGAGTACCATGGTATGTGCCATATTCTCAGCCACTCAGGAACCTAAGGCAGGAGGATACCTTAAGTCCAATAGTTTGAAACCAGCATGGACATAATGGGACCAAATCTCAAAAATTAATGTAACAAAACTTTAAATTTCAATACATGAACTTTAAAAATTAAATTTAGCTATAATTACCTAGTAATAATAACTGTTCTGCTCAGAAGAGAATTTACACTAACCAAAATTATACAGTTAATTAAAACTAATAATATAAATTTGTATTATTTCTAGAAAAGACTTCTAAATTTTGAAGGGAAACTAATTTTAAGAAAGATAAGCATTTACTGAATTAACAGTTGAATAACAATTTCTTAACCATAGCATGGAACTTAGTAGCTGTAGCTCACTCATCTTTAAATTATAAAGTGATTCTTTATGACTAGGGGTGGTTTAGTACCTGGGTGTGAACTGTTTAGAATACTCTCAGCACCAAAACAAATCCAACAGTAAAATAACAGCAACAACAAAAACCTTACTCTATCTTTAAAATATACCATTTGCTGTCAATTTTATGTCCCATGAGCTGGTTTTTAAAAGATATCAAGACTTTAACTTGACAACTGAAATAGTTTTCTATAGCAAGGTAAAACAAAGAATTTGATTAAAAATGGCTGAAAACAATCAATTTCATTATTCTAAATACAGTGCTCCAGACACAGTAACTGCTCTTAAAATGGAAATTTAATAATATACAATTACTTCCTAAAATCACTAAGGTAGCACATGTAAACTTTATAAACATTTAAATTACTCTCAAATAGTAGACTAAAATTCCCAATTCCATAAAAAAGAAAATTATGCATGCCTGTGTTACATGAACAGGAAAATGAGCATCAGCTATTCTTTATTGAAATTAATAGTGTATTAATAAGTAAGACCTTAACTATACGCAAGCTGAGCAAAGTATAACTTTACAATTAATAAAGTAAAAATTATCACAAAATTGACCCATTTTAGTCTGAGAGCCCTTGTTTCCCTTCCTAAGTGGGTTTTGATGGGTTTCTTTGGTTTGGATTGCTATTATGTCTTTATGTGCTAACAACTTACTCTATATCTGAAAAACGTTCTCTCACACAGATTGTAACAACCTACTTTTCAAGCAGGTATAGTTACTCTTAATTCTAGATAATTCTTACTTAAGCCTTCATTTTGCTATTAAGGTTCCCCCCCCCAAGTAATTATCTCTCTAATATAAGCAATAAATTCAATTCTCAGAACTTCCACAAACTTAGCAATGCTACTACTAAAAATACAACAACTTGTTTTTTATCCAAGTAGTCTGATTCCACAACTTGCCTCAAAACTCAAATCCAGATTGAAAAAGTTAATTTAACTTTCTTAATCTTGAAGAACTCACTTACCACATATTCTCCATAATCAAACTGATGTCTTTGATTTAGATGACTAACGAAATTTCTAGTAATCTGGCTAGGATCTCCCCAAGGAAGAGACACACAAATAGGACATGTCTATGAGAAACAGATTGTTTTAAATAAAAAAAAAAAAAATGAAACATTATATAATTATTGAGAGCACTAAAATACAAGCTCGTGTTACTGAAAACATCAGGTATACTTTATTGTGCTTCACTTTGCCACATTTTGCAGATATTACATTTCTTTAAAAATTGAAAATTTGTGCCAACCCAGTGTCAAACAAGTCTATTTGGCACCACTGTTCCAACAGCTCAAATGATAATTAACTGTTTAGCAATGAAGCATTTAATTTAGATAATGTATATACTTTAGACATAGTACTACTGCATACTTAACAAACATAGTATATACAGTATAAGTAACTTTTATATGCATTTAAAAAAATCAAAAAAGGTATAGTTCAATTCATTTCAAACTTTATTTTTTGGCTTTTTGAGACAGGGTAGTCCTGGCTATCTTGGAGCTTACTACTGTAAACCAAGCTGGCCTCAAACTCACTGAGATCCTCCTGCCTCTGCCTCCCAAGTGCTGGGATTAAAGGCGTGCACCACCACACCTGACCCTCACATCAATATTTAAATACTGTGATCTGTACTCAAACCTACAGTGCCTCTAAGATATGACTCAAAGTAAAAAGCACTACATGGTATACAGAGATTGAGACAGGGTCTCACTTTGTATCTCAGGCTGGCCTTGAACTTGTGGTCATTTTGCCGAAGCCCCCACATCCTGGGAGTGCAGACATGTACCATCATGCACAGCTCTTAAAATCATTTCTAAAACCCAAATCCCATAACTAGATCAATTCCCAAGCAAACTATCAGATAAATGACACTAATATAGTGAGATATTCTATTACTTAAATCTCTATCTAGACAACTATTTAAACAAAAACACCACATACAGCCTTTACTAACATCAATGCAATAACGGTTTTCATTAACTATCACATGTGCAATATATAATCTCATTTGATCTAATTAGTAGCCATTATAAAATAATTAACTTGATTTCATTTACATGTAAAGTGAAAATGGAGTGAATGATAAAGTTTAAACTATATCCTGAAAGTTTTAATGAAGTACATTTTCTAAAAGTGACTATTAAATGACATTAAAAAAAAAACTTTAATAACTGGATCTAGCCAAAACTGATAATACAGAGTGTTATGAAGAAAAGAGTGCAAATTACATAACTGAATATAAAACTAAGCATTATATCTTAAGTATGAAGATTTCTCACACATCTCTTTGGTACTGTATTTATTAATTTAACCCCTTCCCTTCTAATGAATGATTGAAGGATTTGAAAGAAATCCTCAATAGTTACTGCGGCATTTTTTTCACACGTTTTTCTACTATATTCACTAAAAATAGGAATGGTTGTAAATGGGGTTTTTTTGTTTGTTTGTTTTTGGAGACAGAGTTTCTCTGTGTAACAGCTCTGGCTGTCCTGGACTCACTTTGTAGACCAGGCTGGCCTTGAACTCAGAGATCCACCTGCCTCTGCCTCCAGAGTGCTGGGATTAAAGACGTGTGCCACCACGACTAGCCATAACTGTTATTAGTGCATTTTCCTCCTTATTTGTGACGACTGGCCGTAAATGTTATTAGTGCATTTTCCTCCTTATTTGTGAAGAAGCTGATTGTGATAGTGCAAACCTGTAGTCCCTAGACCTATTGGAGACTACTCTACATTACCTTACAATAATTTTCTTTCTAGCCAGGCATGGTGGTGCACGCCTTTAATCCCAGCACTCGGGAGGCAGAGGCAGGTGGATCTCTGTGAGTTCAAGGCCAGCCTGGTCTACAAAGTGAGTCTAGGACAGCTAGAGAGAGATACACAGAGAAACTCTGTCTCAAAAAACCAAAAAATCATCTTCCTTTATGAGGTAATGAAATTTTAAATGTCTCATTTTGCAGCACAGTCACTGATCATTAGCCAAAGTACACTGTATTAATAAATCCTTTTTTTTTTCTTTTTTGTTTTTTTGAGATTTCGAGACAGAGTTTCTCTGTGTAACAGCCCTGGCTGTCCTGGAACTCACTCTGTAGACCAAGCTGCCTTGAACTCAGAGATCCACCTGCCTCTGCCTCCCAAGTGCTGGGATTAAAGGCATGAGCCATCACACCCGTCTAAGGTCATCAAAATTTAAATATCTCATTTTTGCATTACAATCATCAATCGTTTATTAGCAAAAATCTACCATGTTAGTCATTTAAATCCAAATATAGAGAATCTTCTTTATATACATGAAGAAAAATACACACAACCATGTGCTTTAAACAAATATTCTTTTGAATATATGTACTCACCACAGGAACTATCTGAAATAGGTGGTTACTATTACAGTGATCCAATAAACGCTGTCTGGTGAAATTTGACTCTTGACATAAGGGACACTTAAAGGTGGGATGCCCAGGAGAACTGTAAAGCAATTCAAATGAGACATAATGAAATTCAAAACTAAACATTTAAAAAAAAAAAAAGTACTCCTGTTTTCTGACCCATTGTTATATTAGTAGAATTTCTCTTACAGTCTCATTTTATACAGTACTAGTGTTTATCATTTCAATCTACTTTTTCCTAGCCCCAAGGAGGAAAAAAAACCTAGGTATGATAGTCCACGCCTGTAATTCTCAGTACTCAGAGGCCGAAGCAGCAAGATCATGAGTTCAACATCAGCCTCACGTACGTAATGAAATTTCTCTCCAAATAATTACTAACATACATAATACAGGATCATGTTTAAGACATGAAGTCCAAATTTAATTGTAATCATTCATGTGATGCCAAGTTTTGTTTTTTGTTTTGGGGGTGGCTGGCATTTGGAGACAGGGCTTCTCTGTGTAACAGCCCTGGCTGTCCTGGACTTGCACCTAGTACTCCAACTCACAGAGATCCGCCTGCCTCTGGCTTTAAGTTTCTCAGTGTCCTGTATATTTTATCACATTTTAGAAAGCTCCCATGTAGGAACTTAAAACTTTACACAGGCCAGGCCGATACAGAAAAACCCAGAACAACAATTTGCAGACTCCATGGACCAGTGAGACGGCTCAGCAAGCAGCAAAGGCACAAGTAGCTCCTCGGCCTGAAGGTGCACAGTGGGAGGAGTTGCACCCCTCCCTCCAAAGCACACAAAATAAAATAATGTACTTTAAAAAGGATTTCCAAATTCTAACTTAATCTACCCCACATTAAAAACCTACTACAAGCCGGGTGTGGTGGCGCACGCCTTTAACCCCAGCACTCGGGAGGCAGAGGCAGATGGATCTCTGTGAGTTCAAGGCCAGCCTGGTCTACAAAGCGAGTCCAGGATAGCCAGAGCTGTTACACAGAGAAACCCTGTCTCGGAAAAAAAAAAAATACAGTAATTGGGCTGGAAAAATGGTTTAGTAGCTATTAAGGGCACTTGACACCTACCTGACAACCTGAGTTCAATCCCCAAGACCAACATGGTGGAAGGAGAGAACCAACTCCTGCAAGCTATCCTCTAGACCTGTATATGGGCAATGTGTATGCCACATTACCCATATACACACATACACATTATGTACATACACACAAAATCACACAGTAAATAAAAAATTTTAAGTAAAAATCTAGTAACTAATCTATTGTTAAAACCTACATGACTGTAACTCCAAGCACTCTGAAGGGTTAGGCAAGAGGATCTTAAGGCCAGCCTGTCTCAGAGAAAAAAAAAAATCTGCCATGAGGATTCAAGGTTATAGTTAAATGGTATAGAAGAATGCTCAATGTATAATGCATGCTCAATCCCTGAGTTAAATTCTTACCACCACAAATAATAGACATCTGCTATATTATTCAACAATATTATTTACTAAAGTAGAATTTTTTAAAAATTTACCTTGTGTTCTCTTGATAAGTTTCTGTGTTATCAGATGTAGATGTTTCACTCCTATTACTTAAGAAGCACAGGGGAGGAAAAAATTAATATCCCACGTAATAAAACACATCAGGGTTTCATTAATGTGCACTGTTTAATGAAGATGACCAGCCTGAACTTCAGGGGCTGGAGAGATGGTTCAGCAGTTAAGAAAACTTGCTGCGATATATTTATCCCTCTCAGGTCTCTGAGGTGGTTAAAGAACAGATAGCTAGAGTCTCATAATTAAATTTTGAGTTGTTTAGGAGTCAAGAGAGTGTTATAGATCTAAGAAGATACTTTTAAAATTGTGTTGCACGTTAGTATGAATGTTGAGTCAGATATAGAACTTTAAACTCATGGAGATGGTTAGATAGTAGAATGTTAAAGTCAGGTACCAAATACATATGGACTGGTCATTGGGAATGTACATTAAGCCATATAACCCTCATAACTGTGGCCTAATTACCTCTGTTGTACTGTATTGAATTTATTATTATAAGAGAAAGAGCCATTTGTTGGACTGAAAGGGGAAACTGTAGGGGGAAATAAGATATACCTTAAACTTAAAAGAAAAAAAAAAAGGGAAGAGGATGGGGGGTTGAGGGTGGGAGGGTGGGACTGGAGGGGGAATAGGGAAGGGACTGCAATTGAGATGTAACTTGAAGAAATAAAAAATAAAGGAAAAAAAAAAAGAAAACTTGCTGCTCTTGCAGAGGACCCAGGTTCAGTTACCAGTACACCATATTCAACTCCAGTTTCAGAGGAACTGACACCTCCTTTTGGTCTCCATATGTTGAAGAAAAAATATTTATAATGATACTTATGATTATTAGGGTGATGGAGTTATTCCTTAGACCACTTATGAATAATCACATGGACACCTGATGGATTTTATTAAGTCTTAGCCTGGATTGTGCAATCTTAACCCAAGCTAGCCTTTAATGCTATTCCCCAAATAAAACACCAATATATACATAGTCCCCTTGGTCTGTTATTCTCCACACTATGCCAATGTTCCAGGCCAGATGGAATGATGTTCTTCTATCTAACCAAAGGTATGTCTTCCCCTTCATCCCCCTGCTTCTTCCTCCTGTGTTTCTTTCTGCTCCAAAAGCCTGCCAACCTTTTCCCTGCCTACCTCTCTTCTACCCAGTCCAGGCTCCAACATTTATTCAACCAATCAACTTTAAATTAGGTAGAGCAAGGTTTAAACAACAAAGACAGGTATACAGGACATCCAGATCTTGGGGTCAGTAATTACCAATAGAATACAAGCAGCCTTCAGATCAACCCAACATCAGTAGGCACCAAGCACACATATGGTACACATGCAAGAGAAACTCATTCTCATAAAAATCTTGAACTTCAAGTAGTCATAAAATACTAAATACTCATAGCACGGTTTTCTAATTAAAAGTAAGACTGTAAGTTTCTATTTACTCATGCCATTTAAAATAGATGACTACAACAGGACATAGTAGCATATATTTATGATCCCTCCATTCAGGAGGCTGAGGCAGGAAGACCATAGGTTTGAAGCCAGCCTGGACTATAAAATGCTTGTCTCAAAAACAATAGCCAGGCATGTTGACACACACTTTTAATCCCAGTATTTGGGAGGCAGAGACAGGTGCTTCTCTGTGAATTTTAGGCCATCCTGGGCTACAAAGAGAATTCAAGGCCAGCTACCACTGCATAGTGAGAACTTATCTCAAAAACAAAAAGCACACAAATCACAACTGTTACAATAATCAGGTACAAAAGTGTTAATTAATTTTTACAGAATTTTAGTTATATAAAATCTTTTTCCAACCAGTGATGTTCTTTTGGAGGTGTAAGGGGAAGTGTGGGCTAGGACAGAATATAGAAATGTAGCCGGGCATGGTGGCGCACGCCTTTAATCCCAGCACTCAGGAGGCAGAGGCAGGCAGATCTCTGTGAGTTCGAGGCCAGCTTGGTCTACAAAAGTGAGTCCAGGACAGCCAGGGTTGGTACACAGAGAAACCCTGTTTTGAAGAAAAAAAAGAAAAAGAAAAGAAATGTAGTGCAGGCTAGTTTCAAATTCCTGATTCTCCTACTTTATCCTCCTAAGTGCTGGCATTATAGACATGTGGTAACACTTGCCCTTGAATTTTTTTAAATTGTGTATGGGTGTTTTGCCTGATGTAAGTCTATGCAGTACACACATGCAATGCCTGTAGAGGCCAAGAAAGGGTGTAGCATCCACTGTATCTGAAGTTACAAATGGTTGTAAGCTTCCATGCAGGTGCTGAGATTCAAACCCAGATCTTGCAGAACCTCAGCTAGTGCTCTTAACTATTAAACATCTCTCCAGTTGTTCTTGTTAAATTTTTGAATCCTGGGGTTAACTAAAGTATTTGTAAACTTTTGTCATGTAGCTAGGATATGGTAGAAGACCTGGGTGGCTTCCAAAGTGGAGCAGATTTCACAACATATTGGTTTGTTTTTTGACACAGGGTTTCTCTGTGTAACGCCCTTGCTGTCCTGGACTTTGTAGACCAGGCTGGTCTTGAACTCACAGAGATCCGCCTGGCTCTACCTTCTGAGTGCTGGGATTAAAGGTGTGGGCTACCATGCCTAGCTTATTTGAACATTTTTTTTTTTTTTTTGGTTTTTTTTCGAGACAGGGTTTCTCTGTGTAGCTCTGGCTGTCCTGGACTCGCTTTGTAGACCAGGCTGGCCTCGAACTCACAGAGATCCACCTGCCTCTGCCTCCCAAGTGCTGGGATTAAAGGTGTGCGCCACCACCGCCTGGCTTATTTGAACATTTTAATGCTCATAATTTATTCCTAAAAAAAAGAAACTAGTCCCAGCACCCACATGGCACTTCAAAACTGTCTGAGAAGCCTGGTCCTGGTGGGCATGCCTTTAATCCCAGTAAAAGAAGAGTCCTGGTGTCATTTGGTGTGCCAGACTGGGTTGGTGTGAGATGGGGGGTAGTTATGAGGGAAGTGGGTAGGTGGGTGGGACTGGGAGGAGAGAAGAAAGTAGGGTTGCGATTGGATGTAAAATAAACAAATAGCCGGGCGGTGGTGGCGCACGCCTTTAATCCCAGCACTTGGGAGGCAGAGGCAGGCGGATCTTTGTGAGTTCAAGGCCAGCCTGGTCTACAAAGTGAGTCCAGGACAGCCAGGGCTACGCAGAGAAACCCTATCTCAAAAAATAAATAAATAAATAAACAAATAAATTAATGAATGAAAAAATGAGACCTCACTGAAATAAAAAACAAACAAACTAAGCTTCATTAGCACACTTCTCTAATACACAGACTACCCTGACATATTTACTTGTACCTTATGCCAAAAAGTCATATGGAATATTAGAAAGGGCAGGGCGTTCCATGCAGGAACTGTAACTAACATGCCACAGAATTCCATCAATGTTATATAAAAACAAGTACTTGCAGGCTTTGGGGCTTCTTTCCCAATTCACTAGTGTACTTCTACAATGGGGAACACTTTTGTTCTTTTCTTTTTTTTTTTTTTAGATTTCATCATATGAAATGTGTAACAATGCAGGTGACCTCAGAGATCAGATAAATAAGTTCCCCTCAGAGCTAGAGTTACTGATGGTTGTGAGGCACCTGGTGTGAGTGTTGAGAATTAAAACACAGGTCCTCTGAAGAGCAGAAAGGCAAATGCCTTTAATCCCAGCACTCTGGAGGCAGAGGCAGGTAGATCTCTGTGAGTTCCAGGCCAGCCTAGTCTACAGAGCAAGTCCAGGACAGCCAAAGCTACAGAGAGAAACCCCGTCTTGAAAAACCAAAAAAAAAAAAAAAAAAAAAAAAAAGCCAGCTCATCAGTTCAAAGCTTGCTCAAAACTACCTAAATAGGGCTGGAGAGATGGCTCAGCGGTTAAGAGCACTGGCTGTTCTTCCAAAGGACCTAGGTTCAAATCCCAGCACCATATGGCAGTTCACAGCTGTCTGTAATGGCTGGGCATGGTGGCACATGCTTTTAATCCCAGCACTTGGGAGGCAGAGGCAAGTGGAGCTCTGACTTCAAGGCCAACCTGGTCTACAGAGTGAGTCCAAGACAGGCAAAGACACACAGAGAGACCCTGTCTTAAAAAACAAAAACAAAAAAATACCTAACTAAAACCCACACGGCAAGATCCTGTCAAAAAATAAAAAACCTAAGGTCTGAGGATGTGGCTCAGTGGTAGAGTTCTTATCTACAATAAGTAAAGCACTGGGTCTCCCACTTGATCCCTAAACACCACACAACAAACCCAACAAAAACACCTTTTAATCCCTGCCCATGTCCATATTGAAAATACATTAAGCCTTCTATGGTGATCACAACATTGCATGGGATATTAAAAACATACTAAGCTGGGAGGCAGAGGCAGATGGATCTCTGTAAGTTCCACGCCAGCCTGCTCTACAGATTGAGTTCAGGAAGCCAGGGCTACAGAGAAACCCTATCTCAGAAAAAAAACAAAAACAAAAAAATCTAAATTCCAGATAAGATTTGGCAGTAAATAAAAACAATAAAGTTAGCCGGGCGGTGGTGGCGCACGCCTTTAATCCCAGCACTTGGGAGGCAGAGGTAGGCGGATCTTTGCGAGTTCAAGGCCAGCCTGGTCTACAAAGCGAGTCCAGGACAGCCAGAGCTGTTAAACAGAGAAACCCTGTCTCGAAAAACCAAAAAAAAAAAAAAAAAAAAAAAAAAACCAATAAAGTTTAGGGTCTAATTGGAATACAAATTGCACTTCTACCAACAGGAAGAATTTCTAGGTCAGGAAATATTTCACAAGGTAGTCAACAGTCTAAAAAAGAAAGTCAGTGAAGTTACTCAGGGTTTAGAAGCTTTTCACCAAGGGCTGGAACCTGAGTTTGATCCTCAGATCCCACAAGGTGGCAACAGAGAATCAAGTCCTGAGAGCTGTCAACTATCTACTCTCCCTCACTCACACACACACACACAAATAAATAGTAAATAAATGTTAAAAGAATTAGCTAGGCAGTGGTGGCACACTCCTTTAATCCCAGCACTCGGAAGGCACAGGCAGGCAGATCTCTGTGAGTTCAAGGCCACCCAGTTCAAGTTCCAGGACAGCCAGTACTACACAGAGACCCTGACAGCAAATTTTTAAGAAATAAAAGTTAAAAAAAAAGATTAAAAGTCTACCAGCTGAAGTGGTTAGAGCACTAGCTGCTCTTCTACAGGACCTGAGTTCAATTCCCAGCAACCACATGGATGCTCACACCTTCTTGTAACTCCAGTTCCAGGGCATCTGACACCTTCAACACAGACATACACACAGGCAAACAGCACCACACTTAAAATAAATCATCAAAATTTTGCAGGACTCTGAAGTACTCTGGAGGCAGAGGCAAGTGGATCTCTGAGTTTGAGTCCAGTCTGATATACAAACCAAGTTCCAGAACAGCCTGGGCTACAGAGAAACTTTGTCTCAAAACAACAACAAAAAGGTCTAGCAGCTGAGCTGACAAGGTGTGGGTTGGGTTGCTAAAGAAAAACAGTACCACTTATAAAGGATGGAAGGGAAGGTGTGAATACCATGCAAGACATTATTCAACTAAACCTCACCTACACTATTAACACATTTATTAACTTTCAAACCCACTTTTAGGCATGCGTGATGACCACTCCACTAAGAAAACACTCCTCAACCCCACTTTTAAAGAGGTGAGAACATCAAGGCACAGTTTCTTGATAAAATCAAACAACTATGAAATAACAGGGCTGGAATCTGAACCAGTACATTCTCAGACCTAGTGTGCATACAAGCAAGTGTATGTTTGTTCATTCACTCATCTTTGTGTGGGACTGGAGATCTAATCTTGAGCATAATACTACAGCCCAGTCCTATCTCACAGTATTTGAGTCAAAATCTTGCTAAAGTTGACTTTTCTGGCCTTGAAAGCCCAAGCAGGTCTTGAATTTGTGATTCTCCTCCTTCCACTTCCTGAGTAGCTGGGATTACAGCCTTGTGCCACCAGGTTTATCTCTACAGTTTTTATTTATTTATTTACTTTTAGTTAGAAGCAAGATTTTATACATAGAGGTTGGCCTTGAATTCATCATGTAGCTTTGACTAGCCTTAAACTCAGGACAATTCTCTTGCTTTAGTCTTCTGAACACTGGATCACAAGTGAGTGCCATTATACCCAGCTAAGCCTTCACTGTTAAATATCTTCTAAAATAGCAAGGGTGGACCTGGAGAGATGGCCCAGTGGGTAAAGTGCTTACTGCGCAAGCATGAGTCTATGAGTTTACACCCTCAGCCCCGTGTAAATACAGGAACATAATACCCATGTAGAAAGGCACCCCTGTAAACTAGTGCTGGTAGACACAGACAACCAAACCCCTGACCCTCATGGTACCAGTGAACTCTAGGTTCAACAATGAAACACTGCACCTCAAAAACTAAGGTGGAAAAGCAACAGAAGATATCTGACACTGGCCTTTGCTCCTGCCACCACCGCCACCAGAACACACATGCACATATACAAAAGGGTCAAATAAACCAGGCAGCACACACCTTTAATCCCAGCACTCCAGAGGGAGAGGAAGGTGGATGGCTGTGAGTTCGAGGCCAGCCTGGTCTACAAAGCGAGTCCAAAACAGCCAGGGCTACACAGAGAAATCCTGTCTCGAAAAACCAAAAAAGGGGGGGAGGGGTCAAATAAGAGTCTGGAATAGGACTTAAGAGTTTTGAGACTTAACATCCCTTTTACTGAACACTAAAAACAATATAGTGGCAAGGCTGGAAGGTGATGCAGCAGTTAATCATCAATTCAAAACAAAACAAGAAAGTTCTGGCAAAGGACATGAGTTCGGCTTGCAGCAACCAGATAAACTGGCTCATTCCAAGGGGATCTAACATCTTCTGGCCTTTGCAGGCACCTGCACTCACATGTACACACACACACAGACACTCAGGTCTACACACACTGGATCGGATTACAGTGCCATCAGACAAATTCAAGAGCTATCAACTAAACACTAACACAATTCAGAGAAATATATAAGGGACTGAGTTAGGGAAGTAACAATAGTAAAGTTAAAAAACAAAACAGATAAGGAATATTGTTATTAGGACTAAACAGTGTCTGACCAAATGAATCTAAGGAACCAAATGAGCAAGGTCTGTTTCCTATGGATGGGGTAGGGTTGTCATTTAACAAGTGGTGCAGGGCATGGTGGTGTACACCTGTAATTCCAGTACTCAGCAGAGGGATCACAAAGTTTGAGGTCAGGATAGTCTACATGTCAAGGTCCACACCAGCCAGGGCTACATAGTGAAACGCAATCTCAAAAAGCCAAAACAGCCGGGCGGTGGTGGCGCACACCTTTAATCCCAGCACTTGGGAGGCAAAAGCAGGTGGATCTCTGTGAGTTCGAGGCCAACCTGGTCTACAAAGTGAGTCCAGGACAGCCAGGGCTACCCAGAGACACCATTGTCTCAATAAACCAAAAAGTGCAATAAGCAGTGACTGACTGCATGTGTAATACACTGTAAGAATTTTGCTGATGCCAGGCGTGGGGCGCACGCCTTTAATCCCAGCACTCAGGAGGCAGAGGCAGGTGAACTCTGTGAGTTCGAAGCCAGACTGGTCCAAAAAGTAAGTCCAGAACAGTCAGGGCTGTTAAACAGGCACAGAAACCCTCTCTCAAGAAAAACAAAAAACAAACAAGCAAACAAAATGAACTTTGCTGAAAGCTTGGGATATAGTGCTGAATAAAGCTAACAAAACACTATCACAAATTAAGAAAAACTTACTGGGCATAAAACTAAATAGATATGTACTTAGAATTCAGCAAACGTAAAGTAAGCAAAGCACAGGAATGAAAGACTCTGCAGGGTTTGGTTTTTAAGAAAAAAAATCATTAAATGAAATGAAGTTTCATCTACTGATAGCAAATCAAGTAAAATGAGAACCTGGTGACTTCTGCAGAGCAGTGAAAACATACCTAAAGAACTTAAATTCTTTGAACCGGAAGTTTCAACTAAGAAATCAGTA
Organism: Lophiomys imhausi; assembly: GCA_907164525.1. Lineage (NCBI taxonomy): Eukaryota > Metazoa > Chordata > Mammalia > Rodentia > Muridae > Lophiomys > Lophiomys imhausi. The sequence continues at coordinate 610,405 of CAJQZJ010000225.1, forward strand.
AAACAGCCAAATGCAATAGGACAACTATGAGTGACCAGAGTGCTTTAAGGATGGTTAAAGTACAAATATTAGCAACATGGATCAACTGTGGAAATTAAAATTTTATTTATTCGACTTGGCACACAGATTTCCACAAGCTATTGATAGACTGAAGAAATTGTATTTTCTCACGCTATTGTATACAAGGTTGTTGGTACCATTCTAAATGAAACAAAACATTAGGAATACATGTGGGGATAATAAAATATAAAGAAAAGGGGGCTGGAGAGATGGCCCAGAGGTTAAAAGCACCAGCTGCTCTTCCAAAGGACCCAGGTTCAAATCACAGCACCCACATGGCAGTCCACAGCTATCTGTAATTGCCGGGCCTGGTGGCGCACGCCCGGCATTCAAGAGGCAGAGGCAAGCTGGGCGGTGGTGGCGCACGCCTTTAATCCCAGCACTTGGGAGGCAGAGGCAGGTGAATCTTTGTGAGTTCGAGGCCAGCCTGGTCTACAAAGCGAGTCCAGGACAGCCAGAGCTGTTAACAGAGAAACCCTGTCTCGAAAAACCAAAAAAAAAAGAGGCAGAGGCAGATAGATCTCTGTGAGTTCAAGGCCAGCCTGCACTACAAAGTGAGTCCAGGACAGCCAATGCAAGACAGAGAAACCCTGTCTTGAAAAAAAAACAAAAATAAAAAATAGTGGTGCACACCTTTAATCCCAGTACTCAACAGGCAGAGACAGGAGGATCTCTGTGAGTTCAAGGGTAGCCTAGTCTATAAAGTGAGCCCAGGACAGCCAGGGCTGATACACAGAGAAACCCTCTGGGGGAGAAAAAAAAAAAGAAAAACGAGATTAACCATGCAAATGAAAGAACAGTGGTTATAGGGATATGGAGTTCAAATAGGACATAGTTCACAGAAAACTGTTCTATTTCTTGATTTAGGTTAACGACTATCCATTTTCTCTCTATTATCTACTAGAACAGTATTTACTGAGCTTCTGTTACTAACCAATATTATACCTGGGCTAGTGGAGAGTAACAAAAACAAATTACCGAAGTACTTGTACTTGACGTTAGTTAACACTTCTCTCATCTGTGATATAAACTGAGTATCTAAATTGCATTTTAAAGGATGCTCACAGAAGGGTCAGTAGATTTCTTAGCAGGTATAAACACTTGCTGCTAAGCCTGATGAGCACCAGGAGTGATGATGGTGCATTCCTTTAACCCCAGCAGCAGTAGGTTGAGTCTCTGTGTCTCTGATGCCACCTCTTTAAGGCCAAGCTAGTCTACGAGTTCTATGTACATGTAAAGAGAGACTAAGAACCTGTTTTTTTTTTTTTTTAAAGAGGCCTAAATTTGATCACCAGGACTTATATGGAAGGAGGAAACTGGCTCCTCCTAGTTATCCTCTGACCTCTGCTTACACAGTACACATACACTAAACAAATGTAATAAATGTTTTTAAATGATGTAACACTACAATCAATGTCTGTCAGAGAAACGGGGCCAAATGACTGAAGATCGATGCTGTAATGTATGGAGAGAAAACGGGAACTGTCCAGGCAGCCACGGGTATGTCATTTCTTAGTTTTGGAAGCTGCAGGCCCTGCACTTCCTATAAAATCAGATATATTTATCCCTCTCAGGTCTCTGAGGTGGTTGAAGAACAGATAGCTAGAGTCTCATAATTAAATTTTGAGTTGTTTAGGAGTCGAGAGTGTTATAGATCTAAGAAGATACTTTTAAAATTGTGTTGCACGTTAGTATGAATGTTGAGTCAGATATAGAACTTTAAACTCATGGAGATGGTTAGATAGTAGAATGTTAAAGTCAGGTGCCAAATACATATGGACTGGACATTGGGAATGTATGCTAAGCCATATAACCCTCATAACTGTGGCCTTATTACCTCTGTTGTTTTGTATTGTATTTATTATTATAAGAGAAAGAGCCATTTGTGGGACTGAAAGGGGAAAATGTAGGGGGAAATAAGATATACCTTAAACTTAAAAGAAAAAAAAAGGGAAGAGGATGGGGGGTTGAGGGTGGGAGGGTGGGACTAGAGGGGGAATAGGAGGGGACTGCGATTGAGATGTAACTTGAAGAAATAAAAAATAAAGAAAAAAAATAAATAAAAGATGCCACTTAGAAAAAAAATAAATAAATGATGTAACAATAAAATAATAAAATCACTATTTTTTTTTAAGCCATACATATGGTGACAGGTTTGGGATTGCACATCCGTAAACCAAGTGCCCAAGAGAATCAGGAGCTCAAAGCCTGTTTTAGTTAGAATACTTAGTATAATTTGTTAAATATATATACATCACATAATTCCCCAAGCAAGTCCCATTTCAATTACTAAAATATTGATTTTAGAAAAAATGTTGCGCCGGGCGGTGGTGGCGCACGCCTTTAATCCCAGCACTTGGGAGGCAGAGGCAGGCGGATCTCTGTGAGTTCAAGGCCAGCCTGGTCTACAAAGCGAGTCCAGGACAGCCAAGGATATACAGAGAAACCCTGTCTCGAAAAAAAAAAAAAAAAAGAAAAGAAAAGAAAAAATGTTGCTTACCTGCTCCTTACTGAATCTTGAGAAATCTTAAAGTTTGGAATGACAGAAGAAACACCATATTCATCCTGATACTTCTTACAAGATTTGTAATGATGTCTCATTCGATAGAATTTAATCTGCAAATTATTGGTTAAAATATAATTTTTAATTTAAAATGGAATGCACAAAATTTGAGATACTGTCAAAAAATGAAATTAGATAACTACATATTTCATTTAAACGCAAAAGCTTCTTTATAGAAAATAAATGGGTATCAGTCAGGGAAGCACAGACCTTTAACCAACACTTGGGAAGCAGATCTCTGAGTTAGAGGACAAGGCCAATCTGGACTACACAGTGAGTTTCAGGTCAGACAAGGCTACGTGGGGAAACCCTAACTCAAAAAAAACAAACAAAAAAAGTAATTATAGGTAATACATTTTTATTCATCAGATGCACAGAGTCCAGCTTCCTTTAACTCGTTGTGAAAAAAATTAGCAAGTAATTTTACTCTTGAAATAATAATACTAATAGAGAAAAGGTCAGGCACAGTGGGTGCATGCTTATAATCTCAACATTTGAGAAGTGGAAAAATCGTCTATGGCCATACCACCCTGAACGCGCCCGATCTCGTCTGATCTTGGAAGCTAAGCAGGGTCGGGCCTGGTTAGTACTTGGATGGGAGAAGTGGAAAAATCAGTTGTTCAAGGTCATCTGTAATTATATCATGAGATCAAGACCCACTTGGGCTACCTGATACCCTATCTCAGAAAACCAAATGCAAATGCGGCCAAGTCTGATGCAGACAGGTGTGGTGTTGTGCGCTTTTATTCTCAGGAGGCAGGTGGATCTCTGTGAGTTCAAGGCCAGTCTTGTTCTACAGAGTTCCAGGATAGCCAAGGCTGTTATACAGAAAAACTCTGTCTCAAAAAAAAAAAAAAAAAAAAAAAAAAAGCCGGGCGGTGGTGGCGCACGCCTTTAATCCCAGCACTTGGGAGGCAGAGGCAGGCGGATCTTTGCGAGTTCGAGGCCAGCCTGGTCTACAAAGTGAGTCCAGGACAGTCAGGGCTACACAGAGAAACCCTGTCTCGAAAAACCAAAAAAAAAAAGATGGTGCCTCATGCCACTGGGCATTTATTTAACTATTGCAACCTGACAGAGTTAGGAAGCAGGTAGAAAAAATGATGTTCCCATGTTAACATTTGGAACATTTTTTGGTTTCTCACTGAGACATGAGAGGAGAATACCAAAAATTCAAAGAGATGGAAAGCAAATCTGACTTGGGCAGTAAGTACTCTATAGACACAAGGATATACTCCTTACCAGTTTAGCTTTTTAAAAAATAAAATAAAATTCAAATTAGAGAATATTACTTGTTTATCAACACCTGATATCCCATGTGCTTAAAACTTAAGCCAGTCTTCTATGAAATATTTCATAATTTCTTAAACACGTAAGTGTGCAGCTACCAAACTTTGAGTACATAATACATACATCTATTCAACTAAATTATTAACATTTAAGCGTTAAAGTACAGGTTGGAGAGATGGCTCAGTGGTTAAGAGCACTGACTGCTCTTAAAAAGTTCCTGAGTTCAGCCGGGCGGTGGTGGCGCACGCCTTTAATCCCAGCACTTGGGAGGCAGAGGCAGGCGGATCTTTGTGAGTTCGAGGCCAGCCTGGTCTACAAAGTGAGTCCAGGACAGCCAAGGATACACAGAGAAACCCTGTCACGAAAAACCAAAAAAAAAAAAAAAAAAAGTTTCTGAGTTCAATTCCCAGCAACCGCATAGTGGCTCATAACCATCTATAATGAGATCTGGTGCCCTCTTCTGGCATGCATACAGACCAAATACTGTATATATACATAATAAATAAATAAATAAATTTTTAAAAAAGAAAGTTAAGTACAACTTTTACAAAAGCATTGTGTATAGAGTTTAATAGACTGTGAGCTTACTGAGAAAATTAAATTTTAACCTTAATGGTAAAAAAATTTTTATATTTAACAAGGTATTTGATACATAAAGCTTTCTGGTCCATGGGCATGGAGGCAGAGGCAGGTGGATCTCTGTGAGTTCGAGGCCAACCTGGTCTACAAAGCGAGTCCAGGACAGCCAGGACTATTGCAGAGAAACCCTGTCTCGGAAAAAAAAAAAAAAAAAAGTTTTCTGGTCTCTTCTACACAATTCTCAAAAGAAATAACATCCTGTTTATTTTGGTTTTGACACTATCTCAATCTGTAGCCCAGGCTGACTGTGAACTTGCAACCCTCCTGCTTCAGGCTCCGAGAACAGAGATTACCATAATGCCTGGAAATGTCTTTCTTCTCAAAGCCATGCTTATCAGGAAAATTATAACAATGATATAATATAACTCTACCTTTTTGGAACAGCATCTGCAGCTACCGGAAAATTTCCTCATGATATTTTCAAGATCTAAGGCCCGTTCCGGACATGCTCTTTCTCTTCTAGTCACACTTCCACGACATAAGGGACAATGTATTCCACTTTCTCTCATTGCAGTCAGGAAACATTTTCTACAGAAACTAAGCCAAATATTTGTGGCACGTCAATTACATTAAAAAAATTATTCCTTTTATTTCTACAATGGAACACAAACAAGTAATTATGGATATGTACGTATACTATGTAGTCAGGCTATTTAAAATGTATTGCTTAGTTTTTAAAGTTACATATGTATTTCTCAGGCAATAAGATTAATAACTGATTTGGTAGTAACAAAATGAAACTATACAAGTACATTTTATAAATTTTTTGAGAAAGAGTCTAACTCTGAGGCTCAAATTTACACTCAAACATATCAATCCTCCTACTTTTAACCTCCTGAGTGCTGGATTAAATTTGTGCTCACCACACCTGTCTTGTTTTATAGTTTTCAAACACAAATGTAGCTTGGTGTGGTGACACATACCTATAATTCCCAGCACTCAGGAGGACGAGGCAGAAGGATCTCTGTGAGTTTGAGGCCAGTCTGGTCTACAAAGCCAGTCCAGGACAGCCAAGGATACACAGAGAAACCCTGTCTCAAAAAACAAAAACAAAACCCAAAAGAAAGCCTGGTATATTGGCACATGTGTCTATCTTCCCAGTACTTGAGGAATAGACAGGAAAATCAGAGTTCAAAGCCAATCTTAGTTATATAAGGAGTTCAAAACCAGCCTGGGCTATATAAAACTGGGTCTTAAAAAAGGAAACTAGTTATTTCCCAGATTTGTTATTATATGTAAATGTTATTTTGGATTAGAGTTTACTTGTAACAGTGTACAAATATTCCTTGGCATTTTAAATGAGCTAGAAAATTCCACCCAGCAGCAGATCAAAACAAATGCTGAGGAACACAGTCAAACATTAGGTGGAGCTCTGGGAGTCCTATACAGGAGAGGGAGGAGGAATAGAGAGACCCATAGGGGACAAGAACACATGAAAATCAACAGAGCCAACCAATCTAGGCCCCTAGAGGCTTACAGAGACTGATGCTAATCAAAAACAAACAAACAAAAAAAGAAGAAGAAAAGCTTAGACTAGACCTAGACACCTCTAAACAAATAGAGATGATAGGCAACTTGGTCTTCATACAGATCCCTTAGCAAGTATGTGTTTGGGGGAGTGCGGTCTCAATCATAGACTCTGCTGCCTGTTAGAGGGACACTTTACCCTAGCTGAGCTGCCATGTCAGGCCACAGAACAAGAGGAAGTTCTTAGCCCTCAGGTGACTGGTGAACTGAGTGGGGTTGGTATGTGAGGGGGCCCACCTCCCGGGAGGAGGATAGGAGGGAGAAGGGAAAGGGTGAGAGGGAAGAAACTGAAGGGACAGGGTTATTATCAAGATGTAACTTGAAGCCGGGCGGTGGTGGCGCACGCCTTTAATCCCAGCACTTGGGAGGCAGAGGCAGGCGGATCTTTGTGAGTTCAAGGCCAGCCTGGTCTACAAAGTGAGTCCAGGACAGCCAAGGATACACAGAGAAACCCTGTCTCGAAAAAAACCAAAAAAAAAAAAAAAAAAAAAGATGTAACTTGAAATAATAAATGTCACACACAAAGAAGTAGCCCAGCGTGATGGCACAGGCCTTTAATCCCAGTACTCTGGATGCAGAGGCAGGCAGATCTCTGTGAATTCTAGGCCAGCCTGGTCTATAAAGCGAATCCAGGACAGCCAGGGCTATTGCACAGAGAAACCCTGTCTTGGGAAAAAAAAAATTACAATGAATGCATTAAAAAAATTTCAAGAGCCAGGCGTGGTGGCACACGCCTTTAATCCCAGCACTTGGGAGGCAGAGCCAGGTGGATCTTTGCGAGTTCGAGGCCAGCCTGGTCTACAAAGTGAGTCCAGGACAGCTAGAGATATACAGAGAAACCCTGTCTCGAAAAAAAAAAAAAAAAAAAAAAAAGAAGCTAGAAACTACTCTTTCAGTCCTGGGGCTTGAAACTGGACTCTGTGCATACTAGGCAAGCACTTTAGCATTAATAACCTCACACCTTAGTATTTATTTATTTGTTTGTTTGTTGTTTTTTGACAAGGTTTCTCTGTGTAATAGTCCTGGCTGTCCTGGACTTGCTTTGTACACCAGGCTGGCCTCGAACTCGAACACACAGAGATCCCATTTGCCTCTACCTCCCAAGTGTGTTTTTACTTATCTTTTAAAACATTTTATCTGACTATACTAAGATACCTAACACTGCTGTGGTTTGGTTTTTTTTTTTGAGATAGGATTTCTCTGTATGGTCCTGGCTGTCTTAGAACTCAGTAGACTAGGTTGGCCTCTGCCTCCTACCAGGCCCAGCTGCTGCTTTGCTTTTTGTTTTTAATTCCTTCAGTTTGTCTTGCCTGGTTTTCTTCCTATCCTATCTACTCCTCAGGTGCAGCTCTCTCTACTTAAGTTACATAAATATTCTCCAGCACTTGGGTCTAGGAGCTCTTTTCTTGCTTTCCTTGGTGAATACACAAAAAAAAGACGACCTTACCTCCATTTATTCCAGATCTATTAACCACTTACTGGATATGCAGTCATCCAAACTTATACAAAAATCTTTAAAATGTCAGGGGTCTCTTCTCTGCATTACCACCATTACCTTAGTTTAAGATCCTAATCATTCTTTTCCCTGACACAGATGTGTCACCAATATTACCAATCTCAATTACCAACATGAAACTTGACACTAATACAAACTTTCTAAAAGTGAAACTTCACCATGCCCCTGCCCTATCAAAATATAGGTCTCTGGTTTCTACAAAAATATTCAAGGGCTGGAGAGATGGCTCAGAAGTTAAGAGCACCAGCTGCTCTTCCAGAGGTCCTGAGTTCACTTCCCAGCAACCACATGGTGACTCATAGCCATCTATAATGAGATCGAGTGTCCTCTTCTGGCCTCGCAAAGATCCACCTGCCTCTGCCTCTCAAGTGCTGGGATTAAAGGCATGCGCCACCACCGCCCAGATCCTCCCTCTTTTTTAAATTCACTGTTTAATAAGAACTACAAAACAAGTGTAGGAAAAGTGAAGGTAGTTATTCTGCTCATTGCAAACCAAGAAAGTCCACACTAAAATTAAAAAAAAAAATCACCACTTGAGGTCAAGCCAAATTATAGTCCTTCATTTTAAATATACCACAAGGGAAATGTAGTGGAATTTTGTGCACAGAACTTTAAAGGGGCTAAAAATTACAATGGGATTTATGAGGTCAGTGACCTCAGAGAGTCTGAAGTGATTGTATACATAAGAGATCTACCAAGTGCACAAATAGTAGCTACTGTAGCTTCTGCTCACCTCATGTGCACCAGATAAATGCCAGGCTGCCATTAATGTTTTTGTAAAGAAATTTTCTATTATTTTAAATTACATATGTGTATGAATGTAGATGTGCATGTGAGTGCAAGTGCCTGCAGAACCCAGAGATGCTGCATGCCCTGGAACTAAAGTTAATAGTTGTCTGCCTGATCTGGGTGGTGGGAACTAACTCAGGTCCTGTGGAAGCACAGTACTTGTTCTTAACCTCAGAGCTGTCTCTCCAGTCCTCTTTAATCTTTCTTGATGAGCAAAAACAATTTACCTCACATGACTACCACTGAATAGATTGAAAAAGTGAAGAATTAAAGCATGCCCAGAGTAGATACCAACGCAAACGAACTCAATGTTATTTCTGTAGACTTTTTGATTAATATTGCCTTGTTTAGGCATTTTTGTCTCTTTTTTATATATTATATTTTCTGATTTTGTAGTTTTATGAATTTGGTTTGTGTCTTGTGTTTTTTATTCATTTCATTTTTTTATTCTGGTTTGTTTGCTAAAGACTAGATAAAGAGGGGACATGAGGCAGCCTAGACAGGAAGCCATCAAGGAGAACTCTTTTTTTGGCTTTTTCGAGACAGGTTTTCTCTGTGTAGCCCTGGCTGACCTGGACTCAGAATTGTAGACCAGGCTGGCCTCGAACTCACAGAGATCCACAAGATCCACCTACCTCTGACTCACCCCTCCCCCAATGCTAGGATTAAAGGTGTTTGCCACCAGCACCAGCAAGGCTTCAAAGAGAACTCTTAAACAGTGTGATAAGGAGCCCCCGTGATGGTGCATCCTTTAATCCCAAATCCCAGCAAGGCAGGCAGATCTCTGTGAGTTTGAGGCCAGCCTGGTCCACAAAGTGGGTCCAGGACAGCCAGGACTCTGTTGCACAGAGAAACCCTGTCTCGAAAAACCAAAAAAAAAAAAGTGTGATAAGGAAGGGGAGGAAAGGAGGAGGGGAAGGGGAGGGGGAGGGGAGAGAGGGAGGAGGGAGAGGGAGGAAAGAGGGAAGGGGGAAAGGGAGGGAGGGAGAGAGGAAGGATGGAAGGAAGGAAGGAAGGAAGGAAGGAAGGAAGGAAGGAAGGAAACCAAAATTTTATCCAAAACTCTTTTCCCTTTTTTGGAGGGAAGATGGGTCAGATTGTTGGTACTGTTGACTGGTTGTATTTTAAGACAAGGTTTTGCTTGGTGTGTAGTTCTGGGTGGCCTGAAAGTCACAAGATAGCCAGTCTAGCCCCAAACTCAAAACCTTTTCTGTCTGAGCCTCCCAAGCACTTCACCTGGCTTCTACCTATGCCTTGAAAAAGTAGAGTTCCATCACTTAAAAATAAAAAGTGGGGGAGGAGTGGCGCACACCTTTACTCCCAGTAGTCTAGAGGTAGAGTGGAGGTCAGCCTGGTCTACAGAGTTAGTTCTAAGACACCCAAGGCTACACAAAGAAAACCTGTCTGGAAAACACAAACACACACACATAAAACAACAACAACAAAGTTGAAGTAGAAACTTATCTAGAGACTTGCTCAGTTCTTTTAAGCTGCTTGGAAGCACAGAATTTTTTCAGGCCCCACCTGCCAGAAATTCATTTGCAAATTTGGAACGGAGACTAGGAATTGGTTATTTTTACTATAAAAAGTTCCTCAGGGGAGTCTGGCATGGTGGCTGGCGCACACCTTTAATCCCAGAGGCTGGTGCTCGCTCGATTGATCTACATGACACCCTGCGCCCCCCCCCCCAATAAAAAATGTTCCTCACGGGCTCTGATCATCCATCCCTTTCCAACTCCTGCTGACACTGGTTGTCTGGAAAAATGCCTGAAACTCTTCCTATAACCATGCCAACCAAGTTCAACCTACCTCACGTCACCTGGTCCAGCGCTTTTGTTTTCTACCTCCTCCCTGGAGTAAGTACCTCATCTAACTGAACAGTATCTTGCCTCCTCCATTCTTGGTCTAAGCAGTAATACACAGAACGATAGCACAAAGGGAGCCATCTCAAGCCCCGGAAATCCTGCCAGTTCGGACCTAATGTGGGAGAAGGAAGCTACCTCACTTTAGGCCGTTTGATCATTGAATTTCAAGAGAGCTCAAGGATGGGGTGGAGGGGGTTCACGGGTCAGACGGGGGTGGGGTGCGGGGGTGAGGGGCTGGGTGCTCAGAGCCAGGGTCTGAAAAACGAAGAGGAGCCGTGGGATCGGTGGCAGGTCGCCCAGCGGGCCCACACACCTCCGCTGGGCTCAGGCCGAGCACTCAACACCCCGGCCTCCACAAGGGTTGCTAGGAGACAAAAAAAGGCTCCACGTTCTCTGCGATTCCTCCCAGGCCTGACGAGGGCCAGAGACGCCCCGACAGGGCCCGAGCAGCACAGCGCGCCTCGGCGCGGAAAGCAGGCGCCGGTGACCAGGCCCGGCGCCGGGGGACCCGGGCTCCGGCGGGCCGCGGGGCCGGCGCGCCGCGCGAGGGGAGAGGGTCGTCGACTCACACGTGCTGGCAGGCCGCGGTCCGCACCGGCGTCTTGAGCACCTCCTGACAGACAGGGCAGTAGAAGTCATCTTCCGTGTAGGCCGTGGCCGCCGAGAGCTCCTCGGACATGGCTAAGGGCGGGCGGGGAAGGCGGCGGCGGCGCCGGCGGGGGCCGAGGTGGCGGTGGCGGCCCGAAGCCCGACGCCCGGAGGGAGCCCTGAGGGGGGAGGGAATCGTGTCAGGAAGCGGCTCTCTCAGGAAGCGGCCTGCGCCAGGGAGGGGGCGGGGCTCGGGAGCGGGGCGGAACGCAGAGACAAGGCAGCAGCTGGAGCAGGCCCCGCCCATTCTCCGCGAGGGCCACGGCGTGAAGGCGGGGCTTACCCGGAGGTGAGGTAGAAGACGCGGTCATTGGTTACGCCGCGGCTTCTGTGTCCGGCGCGCGCCGAAGCCCCTCCCCCCCGGCGGCCATCATGTCGCCTGCCCCGCCCCCCCGCGGACGTCGGCGGCTCGCTCCGGTCCTCCTCGCGGCCGGCTGCGGCCTCCCTCCGGCCCCGCCCTCCCGGGCCCGCCCCTCTGCCTCCCCTGCTCCGCCCGCCGGCCGGGCCTCACCTCTGACCCCGCCCCCCGAGCCGCGCGGCGCCTCAAGTGCCCTCTCCGCCCCGGAGCGGCTGAGCGGTGGTCCCGCGGCGCGCTGGCCTCATGGGACTGGGCCTGAGTGAGGCTCGAGGAACACCGTGAAGCGCCCGCCCCCGGAGCTGCTGCAGTCCCGCGGCATTGCGCGGCCCGCAGCCGTCCCGCGGGTCCCCGCCCACCGCCGGGAGGGGGCGGGGCGGTGCCCTCCGGTGCCTACGCCAACCGGGGGCTGCGCGGTGGAAGATTGTGACGGAGGCGGTGGGCGGCGGTCTTGTCCCGCTAGCCTCCAAAGCCGACCCGCGGTGTAGATTCCGTTTCTTGTGTGTTTCGCAGGGGTTTTTCTTCCGTACAATTATTTTTCTGTTTTGTTTTGGTTTTCTTGTTATTTGTGACACGATTTCTCTGTGTAGTCCTGACTGTCCTGGAACTAGACCAGGCTGGCCTGGAACTCAAAGCCGCACGCCTGCATCTGCCTCCCGAGTGCTGGGAGTCAAGGTACACGCCACCATCGCCCGTCATAATTTTTGCTCTTAGCGTGTCGGTTACAAACTTTTGAAGTTTTTAGGAATTGCTTTTCCTCAACAGGTATTGCGAATGCAAAGGATCTGACTTTCATTATCTGCCCTGGCGAGATTTGGATTTGATCAAGAGGCGTGCTATGGTACAAGTAACCACAATCTGATTAGATCTGTAATTTAGGAATTTGGGGAGACTGAGGCAGGAAGCTTTCGTGTGCAAAGGCCAGCCCGAGCTGCTGTGGAGTTTGAACTTTTCATTTTAAGCGAAATGATGGCTGTATACTTTGTAGATTAGTCACATTGACAGATGCAGTCTTCCATCCTTTTTGTTCAAGGAAGGTGGGAATGATAGACTTGAAGAATGAGCTAGAAGCATGTGCCTATGCATTCAATCTAAGTCACTAATTTGATATTTTTGCACTCACTTCGGAAACAATAAATGTTTTTGTTTTTTGGGTTTTTTTAGGTTTTTCGAGACAGGTTTTCTCTGTATCCTTGACTGTCCTGGACTCACTTTGTAAACCAGGCTGGCCTTGAACTCACAGAGATCCGCCTGCCTCTGCCTCCTAGAGTGCTGGGATTAAAGGCATACGCCACCACACCCGGTTTAAATGTGTATTCTTGAATGGGCCCTTAATTCCTAGATAGAGCCACATGAAATAAGAATGCAACTATGTGGAAAAAAGGAAAATCCAGAGTATATTAGGATATCTTCAGTTAACTCTAGAGAAAAGTTCCAATGTCATCCTTTGTTAAAACCCTTAAACACAGCCTATTATAAATAGATGTCATTTAAGACACTATTTAGGAGGCCACCAGAGGCCTCAGTGGGTATGAGCACTAGCTGCTCTTCCAGAGGAAACAGATTCAGTTCTTAGTGGCACATCTGCAACTCTAGTTCCAAAGGACCTGACTTACTCCTCTGGCCTCCATGGGCACTGAATTTAATGTGCACAGGCATCCATGCAGGCAAAACACACAAAAGAATAACTTGCAAAAAAAAAAATTTTAAGACTCAAAAGACAAGTGTGTTGCCACACACCTTTAATCTCAGTATTTGGGAGGCAGAGGCAGGCAGATCTCTGTGAGCTCAAGGCCAGCCTTATCTACAAAGAGGACAGCCAGAATTGTTATAAAGAGAAGCCCTGTCTCAAACAAAAACAAAAGACTCTAGTCAGGTGATGGTGGCACATGTCTTTAATCCCAGCACTCCATAGACAGAGACAGGTGGATCTCTTGAGTCCCAGGCCAGCCTGGTCTGCAGAGTGAGGTCCTGGATAGCCAGGGTTACACAGAGAAACCCTGCCTTAGATAGTTATTTCACTCAAATATCTATCAAAATGATAATTCAAAAACACTGGAGGAGCAAAGCCTGGTACGTGATGAAGTATTACATTCTCCATTAATAGTGACTACCAGGGTATTAAGTGGAATGACTAGAATCTGTGGGTTTAGAGAAAACCTTGATGGAGTCTCAGTGTGCATGATAAAGCAAGAAGGGGCTCCTAATATCAGCATGTGAGAGGAGGATGGAGAGTTCAAGGTCAACCTGGACTGCATACAAGGCAAGACTCTATCTTAGGGGAAAAAAGAAAAGAAAAAGGTATAGGTGGGAAGGTGGGCTTCTATAATGGTTAATTCCTTCTATCCGGATATAAGCGCTTTTGTTCTTGCTCCTTAACATCCAGTGCAATGGAAGTAGAAGCAGGGCAGGAAAGCTAATTAGCGTTAGATTTCCTGGGGGAGGAGAGAACATGTGATAGAGGAACATGCTAGCTCCTCACATCCCACAGAAGATGTTTCCAGATGCCCAGTGTCACTGTCTTAATAGTGTGTTTTAAGTTATTTCTAGGTACAATAGTATATAAAAATATACTAAATTGTCTATATACTTTGGTTTTTTATTTGAAATTTATACAACATATTCTTTTTTTTTTTTTTTGGTTTTTCGAGACAGGGTTTCTCTGAATATCTCTGGCTGTCCTGGACTCGCTTTGTAGACCAGGCTGGCCTCGAACTCACAAAGATCCGCCTGCCTCTGCCTCCCAAGTGCTGGGATTAAAGGCGTGCGCCACCACCGCCCGGCTATACAATATATTCTAATCACAACTTTCCATCCACTATCTCCTCCCAGATCCTCCCCACCTATCCAACTCTATCTCTTTTTTCTCTCTCTTTACAAAATAAACAGGAAAAAGAAGAAAAGTAAATAAGGGGGTGGAGAGATGGTTGATGACCTTCCAGGATCCTTCACACTCAGTTCCCAGCACCCACATGGTGACTCACAACTGGTTAAGTCCAGCTGCAGGGTATCCAGTGACATTGTCTGAGAGTGTCAGGCACACTGGTGGTGCAAGACATACATGTAGGCAAAACACTCACATACTAAAATAGAAAAGTTAATTTTTTCATGTTTTTTGAGACAGGGTTTCTCAGTGAAACCCTGGCCGTTCTGGAATTTACACTATAGATCAGACTGGCCTTGAATTCAAGAAGAGTTCTGTCTGCCTCTGCTTCCCAAGTGCTGGAATTAAAGACGTGTGCCACCATTGCTCACTCCTAATTTTTAAAAATTAAATACAGTGAAAATGCACAAAAAATGCACACACAGTGTGTGATATTCTGTATTAATTTATGACTTTGATTTTGTTTCATTGCAATCCTAATGTCCCACATGTCTATTACAAATGTATTTGTACTACTATATTCTAAATCGTTTAGCATAGCTCTAAGCATGTAGTTGGTAACGTGTAAATCCATCAACAAATTGATTGTAAGAGCTGGACATAGTGGAGCAAACCTATAATTCAACACTCTGCGGGTAGAAAGAGGGTGCTCAAAGCCAGCCTCAGCTACAAAAGGGACTCCTTGTGAGATCTTGTCTCAAAAATTAAAATAATTTTATTGACAGAACCTGGCTTTGTCTCATTATAAAACTTCAAAGGCTCATTTTGTTGGTTAAAAATGATTGTTTTAGAAGAAGCAACTGGAAAATTACAGGAATATGAGAGAGGTTCAGATACACACACACACACACCCTATTCCTGGCTCAATCCAACAGAAAAACATCAAAAACTGTCACATCAGCAAGACTGCTGAATTGAAGAGCCAAGGCTGGGGTTGGGAAGGTGGCTTGTGGTAGAGAACTTTGCAGGCATGCATTGAGACACTAGGACAGAGACTCTCAGGTAGACAGACAGACAGGGAGATGGACCATGCTAGGTAATAAAGATGAAGGACTTCAAAGATGCCAGACTTCTCCCATTCTTGGTCTGAGACAAAGCCTCAGTCTCCAACTAGCCGGGCCTTGCTGATTGACTGGCTCATCAGGCTCATGGCTGGGTTAGGGTATGTTTACACAAAGTTGTGGGCCAATCACCCAGCCAGTCTTTCTTCAAACTGACCAATCCTAAATTAGGGAGGGATGTAAGGCTGTAAAAATTAATAAATACATGGCCTTCTCCTCTCTTTGAGACCCTGACCTCACTCCTTCTGGAAACCTTCTACAGAACTCAGTCCTTGAAAATATCAAAGCTTGCATAGCTGGCAGGTTTGTTCAGACTCCCCTCTGGTTCCCTCCTCTACACTCCCCACTTGTGTCACCACCTAACTTAACATACTCTTTGTTCCTTTATCACCACCTGTGGCTGCTGCCTTGCCTCTACTCATTGGTGCCCCCACCTTCTTTGTAGCCGCTTGTGTATTTAAAGGGCCAGAGGACTGTTTTACGGGGTTCATTCCTCTACAGGGGAATCGAACCCTGGCACGTCAGTTTAATAAACCTCATGTTTATTACAGCGAATCGGGGGGCATTGGTGGTCTGTGGCGTCAGGATTCGGTGAGCCCCTCTCGGGTTCAACAGGGACAACTCTTCAGAGACTTTAAAACTTCCAGACCTACAGAAAACAATGGGTTTCTTGCCTGGAGTAGTGGTATACACCTTTAATAGCAGCACAGGAGAGGCAGAAGCAGGCAGATCTCTGAGTTCAAGGCCAGCCTGGTCTACAGAATGAGTCCAGGACAGCCAGGGCTTTTATATAGAGAAACCCTGTCTCAAAGAAAACCTAAAAAATAAAAACTGAAAACCTTCCATCCCTCCAGAAAATACTGGATTTCTTGCATTCCCAAGTGACCCCTCAGGAAAAGTATGGTCTCAGGACTCCCAAGACTAAGTTTTCAGCACAAAGGATATTTATTTGCCCAAGGCGGAGGGGGGGGGGTCAGGAAATAAGGGCCACAGATGGGAGCTAGAGCAAGAGGGAGAAAGGGAAGGGAAAGGGACCAGGATATTTGTGCCAGAGGGAAAAAGGACTACTTTTAGATAGAGAGGAGACAAGTGGCCCAAAGGCAAATGGCATTTGTAAAGGTAAAAGGAAACCCCATGTTAGGATAAGGTGTTTAGGTTTAATTGGGCATGTTAATTAGGTGAGCCAAAGGGGGTTTTTGATTACTGGACTTCAATACTTTGCTAACTGGTCCTTGGTGGTCAGGCTCAGGAGGAGGAAGTGGCCAAATAAGGGAACAGACCCTGAGGCTAGCTTTAGGGACGCTATGGTTTTTAGCTAGACAAGAGGGAGTTAGGCAGAGCAAGGCCTGCCAGAGCCACCCTGCCAGACATGCTCAAGCCAAGCAGAGTACCCTCACCCTCTACTTTGCAGGGGTCTTTTTTTCTTTGTCTCGTGCATGCATGTGTTTCCTCTCCTCCAGAAACACCGTCAACTGCTGGCTCTGTCTACTCCTGTTTGAGGTTTTTTTTTTTTGGCCTTTTTGAGACAGGGTTTCTCTGTGTAGCCCTGGCTGTCCTGGACTAGCTTTGTAGACCAATCTGGCCTCAAACTTACAGAGATCCACCTGCCTCTGCCTCCCAAGTGCTGGGATTAAAGGCGTGCACCACCACCGCCCAGCTCTGTTTGAGATGTTGGAGATTTCTCCTGTGCTACCTGTGGCGCTCAAGATTTTTCCTGCCTTTAATTCTTTTGTTATTTTGTTTGGTTTTTTTTCTTTCTTTTTTTCTTTTTTTCTTTTTTTTGTTTCTCGAGACAGGGTTTCTCTGTATAACAGCTTTGGCTGTCCTGGACTCGCTTTGTAGACCGTCTGCCTCTGCTTCCCAAGTGCTGGGATTAAAGGCATGAGCCACCACCGCCTGGCTTATTTTGTTTTTTCAAGACAGGGTTTCTCTGTGTATCTCTGGCTGTCCTGGACTCACTTTGTAGACCAGGCTGTCCTTGAACTCACACAGATCCACCAGCCTCTGCCTCCTGAGTGCTGGGATTAAAGGCATGTACCACCATGCCTGGCCCTTTAATTCTTTAATTGGCAGAGAGAATGAACTCAATAAAGACCCCTGAGACCATATCAGTCTGAGTTCAGTTCTTAGTACCAAAAGTACATAAAGGAAGGAGGGAAACTGAATGTAGTGGTGCAGTTCTGTAATCCTAGCTCTTAGGAGGCTGAGGCAGCTAGTGCTATTCTACATAGCAAGACCTTGTCAGAAAAAAAGGAGAGTAGAGACGAGGGGTGGAGGGGTGCGGGTGGGGGAGATCACTAAGCCCCAGGGGTTCAAGGCCAATACAAATAACAAAAGACATTTGCCCACCCCTAAATCAACCCATTCTTAAGTATATAACTCAGTGGTAGAATACTTGAATGAGCATTCAGTGAACATGTGCAGGGGACCTTACATCCAATCCTCCTCACAACAGAATAATAGATGGCTATAGGCTACTTGTGCCTTTTTCCAAACACTGAAGTGATGAAGCTTAGTCACCCCCTGGCCCCTGAAAATATGAATGTATTTGGAGATAGAACCTGAAAAGTAATTAAGTTAAAATGGGATGGGGAGGGTAGAGATATAGCTGAGTGGTAGAATGCTTCCCTAGTATGTGCAAGGTCCTGGGCTCCATTCCCCAATGCAAAACAAAATAGAGTTCAAATAGGGTAGATGATATTCTCCAGTCATTCTCTGCCAATGAAATGAGTCAATTCAAGCCAGATTAAAGTTTATAAAGGCAGGGTTATTGGGTGCAGCTCTCGGGCGAGTTCATTGGTCACAGGGAAGGAGGACAGGGAAGTCACCGTGAAGAGGGAGACAGAGGGGAGAGGGAAGAGAGAAAGAGTGTGCACACAGAGGGAGAGAGAGAGGGACCAAAATGTCTGGATTATATAGGAAAGAGCTTCTGGAGGAAGGGAAGCCCAACCCCTAGATTAGAGGGTGGGGTATGCCAGCCATGCCCAGTAACAGGTAAGGACTGAGGGATGCTGGGAGTATCTGGAGGCCAGATCTGCTTTAGTATGTTAAATATGCACTTCAGCCTTGTTCTAGGTCTGAAACCCAACAGTAGAGGGCGATCATGGTGGTATACAACTTAAAATCCCAGGCAGAGGTAAGAGGTTCTGTTGGCTTATTTTATATATTTTATTGGGGTTCTTAAACCTCTACTTCCCTTCAAGCCCTTACCCACCCTAATCCCTTCCAACCTCCTAACATTAGGTAGGAGAGAAAGAAGGCTAGAGGGGAAAGAGTCGTAGATCTCTTTAGGCTACTTTCTGCTGATTGGTGCAAATCTAATCTTTGTAGTGAGATATCTCCAATTTATTCTTCCCGTCGAAACTGCAACAACAAGGCCGGCGGTGGTGGCGCACGCCTTTAATCACAGCACTTGGGAGGCAGAGGCAGGCGGGTCTCTGTGAGTTCAAGGCCAGCCTGGTCTACAAAACGAGTCCAGGACTGCCAGAGCTGTTTTACAGAGAAACCCTGTCTCGAAAAAACAAAAAACCAAACAACAACAACAAAAACAAAACAAAACTGCAACAACGGCAACCAGGAGCAGCAGGGGGAAACAGCAACTACCTTCTTTGGAGTGGCCCTGCCCTCTTGGGGCTCTGGCATACCTTCTCAAGACATCTCAGAATTAAAAAATCTGCAGCTGTCACCAATCCACACCCCTGTTAGGGCAGGGGACAAAATAGTTAATGACTGTGGAAAAACTGAAGCAGCCCCATATCCCAAACCTGGGATTAAAACAAAAATGTGTTTACATAACATAATTGGGGGTTTTTGTTTGTTTTATTGATTTCGTTTTTTGGTTTTTCAAGACAGGGTTTCTCTATTTCTCCTGGACTCACTCTGTAGACCAGGCTACGGTTGATTGAACTCATAGACATCCACCTGCCGCTGCCTCCCAAGTGCTGGGATTAAAGGTGTGCACCACGCCCGGCAATTATGGACAGCTGTGAACTGCCATGTGGGTTCTGGAATTTGAACCCTGGTCCTTTGGAAGAGCATCCTGTGCTCTTAACCACTGAACCATCTCTCCAGCCCCTGTTTTGTTGGTTTTTTTTTTTTTTTTTTTTTTTTTGAGATAGAGTTTCTCTGCGTAACAGAGCCCTAGCAGTCCTGGACTCACTTTGTAGACCAGGCTGGCTTCCAATTCAACAGAGATCCACCTGCCTACCTCCTGATTTCTGGGATTAAGGTGTGCACCACCATGCCTGGCAATTACAGACAGCTGTGACCTGCCATGTGGGTGCTGGGATTTGAACCCTGGTCCTTTGGAAGAGCAGTCCGTGCTCTTAACCGCTGAGCCATCTCTCTAGCCCCATAAACTGGGTTTTTTAAGGCATCAAAATTTTTGCTACAAGGTTCTCCAAGAATTCCAAGCCAGCCTAGTCTAAATGGCAAGTTGCAAGGTAGCCAAAGCTACCTGAGACCCTGTCTCAAAACAAAAAAACAAATGAACAAAAATGTTAAAACGGGGGTGATAATACTCTGATCAGCAGTCTATCAGAGAAGACCAACAACAGCACACGAAAGGTAGAAAGTTCAAATAAGGCCATGTGCTTTGAGCTTTATCAGAAGTCTGATCAGAAACCTGTGGGTGAAAAACAGCAACAAGGAGTTTCTCAGTCTCTATATTTAAATCCTTTATTTTTGAAACTTCAGCAGCATTGCCAGTGAGATGACATTTCTTTTATTCCAAATTTCACTGACAACTATAACATTTAAAAAAGTGTGTGTGTGTGTGTACTGGCTTAAAGTTGTGTGTTGGTGTAGATGTGTGTTAGTTATCTTGAGAAACACAACACTAATGTAACCTCTTATTTTATAAACAGAAGAGATAATGCAGTAAGTGCTTGCAGGGCAATCAAAAAGACCTGATTTTGATTCCTCAGAATCTATTTGTTTGTTTTTAAAAGCCAAGAGTGGCAGCAATTCACACTTGTAATCCCAATGCAAGTGAGACAGCAATAGGAGGAATCTTGGGGTTGACTGGCCAACCACACTAGCCAAATCAGCAAAATCCAAGTTTAGTGAGGACCTTGTCTCAAAAAATAAAGTGAAGCCGGTCAGTGGTGGCGCACGCCTTTAATCCCAGCACTTGGGAGGCAGAGGCAGGCGGATCTTTGCGAGTTCGAGGCCAGCCTGGTCTACAAAGTGAGTCCAGGACAGCCAGGGCTACACAGAGAAACCCTGTCTCGAAAAACCAAAAAAAAATAAAAAATAAAATAAAGTGGAGCTGGGTATGATGGTGCATGTCTTTTGATATACTAGCAGGCTAGTCTCTGTGAGTTTGAGGCCAGCTTGGTCTAAATTGCAAGTTCCAGGCTAGATAGAGCTCCATAGTGAGACCCTTGCTTCAAAAATAAAAAAAAATAATGTGGAGAATGATGAAGACACAAATCTGTAGCCTTCATGCAGTCCTCACATGCACACAAGTACAACTGTGTCTCTGTGTAGCCCTGGCTGTTGTGGACTTACGTTGTAGACCAGGCTGGCCTTGAACTCAAAGAGATCCCCGGCCAAGTGCTGGGATTAAAGATGTGTACCAGAACACCCTCTTGATTCCTAAACAACTCAAAAAAAATTTTTTTTTTTGGTGCATGCCTTTAACCCCAGCAGTTGAGAGGCAGAGGCAAGTGGATCTCTGTCAGTCTGAGGCCAGCCCAGTCTACCAAGTGAGTTCCAGGATAGCCAGGGCTACACAAAGAAACCCTGTCTCGAAAAAAAAAAAGTGGATATTAGCCATAAAGTACAAAACAACCATACTGTAACCCTCAGACCCAAAGAAGCTAAGTAACTAAGAGGTCCCAAAGGAGGATGCTTGAATTTCACTCAGAAGGGAAAATACAGTAGACATTGGAAATAGATGGAGGGAGGGAACTGGGTGGGAAAAGGGGTGCAGAGGGGAATGGAGTTGGCAATCACAGGTGTGGGGAGGGTGGGAGGCCTGGAAGAGAGAACAGAAATCGGTGTGGGGGCATCTCTGGGGACAAACAGGAGACTTGGGATGATCCTAGCTAAGACTCTTTGCATCAGGGGATATGGAGCCTGAAATGGCCACTTCCTGTAGCCAGGTGGGACTTCCAGTGGAGGGAAGGGGACATAAACCCACTCACAACACCTTTGACCCAAAATTTATCCTGCCTACAAGATGTGCATGGATAAAAATGGAGCAGAGACTGAGGAAATGGCCAACCAATGACTGACCCAACTTGAGACCCACCCTATGGGAGAGAGCCACCCTCTGACACTATTAATGATGCTCTGCTATGCTTACAGACAGGAGCCTAGCATAACTCTTCTGAGAGGCTTCATCCAGCAGCTGATGGAAACAGATTGAGAGTCCCACAGCCAAACAATAGGCAGCTCAGGGAGTCGTGTGGAAGAATGAGGGGGAAGAAATGAAGGATCTGGAGAGGTCCAGGACACCACAAAAAGACCTACAGAGGCAATTAACCTGGGCCCATGAGGGCTCACAGAGGCTGAACCACCAACCAAAGAGCATGCATGGGCTGGACCTACGCCCCCTGCCTATATGTAGCAGATGTGCACCTTGGTCTTCATGTGGGTCCCCTAACGATTAAAGCAGGGGCTGTCTCTCACTCAGTTGCCTGGCTTTGGATCCCTTTCTCCTAGCTGGGCTGCTTTTGTCTGGCCTCAGTGGGAGAGGATGCTCTTAGGTTTCTACTTCTTGTAGCAGGGCAAGTTGGTGCCCATGGAAGGCCTCTCTCTGAGGAGAAGGGATTGAGGGAATCGGGTATGACGGTGGGACTGGGAGAAGAGGAGGGAGGGAAGTTGTGATTAGGATGTAAAGTGAATGAATGAATGAATGAATAAATAAATAAATAAATAAATGGGGGGGGGACCTAAAACCTCTAGTGATTTCCTATTCCTTCTTTCCAGCCACTGGAAACCATACTATTTTCTGTTTCTATGAATTATATTACTTTATTGTTTCAAACTAGGAAACTGGGGCATGCAGTTCAGCGGCAGAACACTTGAGTAGCATGTGAAAGGCCCTAGGTTCAATCCTCAATTCTAGGGGTGGTTGGGGAGGTAAGTTATTAACCCTTTAAAGTGGTTCCAAACCAGAAGCCCCCCAAGCCCAAAATTTCTGTAGAACACAAAGGATCCCATCAAAGGAAAATATAATGCTGCATATTAGGCTTTGGTCTTGTCTTAGGGTTTCTATTGATGTGAAGAGACACCATGACCATGGCAACTCTTTTTTTTTTCTTTTTTTGTTTTTTTGAGACAGGGTTTTCTGTATAACAGCTCTGGCTGTCCGGGACTCTGTAGGGAGTTAGATAAATTAAATTAGATTTAGAAAATATATAGGGGTTTCTGATACTGTCTCTTAATTCGGGGCATGAAGATCATTATCAGCATGTGCACTAAAAACAAGAAACAAACAGGAGACTTAATGGACTGAAAAACAAGGTTGAAGTCAGGAAAAACAGGAAAGACTTAATTGACTGACAAAACAAGGTTGTCAGAAAAACAGGAAAGACTTAATGGACTTAAAGAAACAAAGTATCTGGCCTGACATTGTTTTCAGCTGCTAAGTGGGCAGAGCCCAAATTAAGCTGAAACAGAGTTCCTCCTATTTAAGGACAGTGCATGGAGCCCCAAGAAGAAGAAGAGGCCCCTGATGCTAGAGAGCTCCTAGAGTCCTGCTGAAAAAGTGCTGGCCATCATTTGATGGCCAGATCTCCCTGAGGCAAAAAGAAGCTGGTGAGCAAAGAAAGCCTGAGCAAGACACCAAAAGGCCAAGGACTAAACCCTGTGGCTCAGCTTTTGCCTAGAGGGGTTTGATCTGTCTGAACAGTGGCCTAAAGGAAACTGTGCCTGGCTTTAAGGACTCTGAGGTAGAGCGGCAGAGTTGCTGATGAGAAGGGGCTGGGGTCTCCCAGAGAGAAGAAAGCATCAAGCCTTATTTAAGGTGAGACTGCAATAACCAACTTACCCTGACGAACCTGCATCTGAGAGATCCAGAAAAAGGACTGCTAAGTGCGTTAAAGAATCTACAACAAAGACTGTGTTCCTGATGACTGAGGACCTGCCCCAGAGACTGTATCCTTCTAAAAGGTTAGAAAAATAATTATCAATAGGTTTAGTGGATAGGTTAAAGGGGTTGTAGGAATTTATAGGATTAATAGTTAAGAAATTGTTGGTGTTATAAGTGAATATAGTAATAAATAAGTGTTAAATAATAATTAAAAAATTCGGTTACAGGACTCACTTTGTAGACCAGGCTGGCCTCGAACTCACAGAGATCTGCCTGCCTCTGCCTCCCAAGCGCTGGGATTAAAGGCGTGTGTAGGGGTTAGATAAATTAGATTTAGAAAATACATAGGAATTTCTGATACTGTCTCTTAATTCGGGGCATGAACAGCATTATCAGCATGAAGTCAGGAAAAA
>CAJQZJ010000225.1:634062-655436 GCA_907164525.1 Lophiomys imhausi
CATGGAGCCCCAAGAAGAAGAAGAGGCCCCTGATGCTAGAGAGCTCCAAGAGTCCTGCTGAAAAAAGTGCTGGCCATCATTTGATGGCCAGATTTCCCTGAAGCAGAAAGAAGCTGGTGAGCAAAGAAAGCCTGAGCAAGACACCAAAAGGCCAAGGACTAAACCCTGTGGCTCAGCTTTTGCCTAGAGGGGTTTGATCTGTCCGAACAGTGGCCTAAAGGAAACTGTGCCTGGCTTTAAGGACTGAGGCAGAGCAGCTGAGTTCCTGATTCAAAAGAAGTAAGTTGGCCAGCAGACGGCTGGGGTCTCCCACAGAGAAGAAAGCATGAAGCCTTATTTAAGGTGAGACTGCAATAACCAACTTACCCTGACGAACCTGCATCTGAGAGATCCAGAAAAAGGACTGCTAAGTGCGTTAAAGAATCTACAACAAAGACTATGTTCCTGACGACTGAGGACCTGCCCCAGAGACTGTATCATTCTAAAAGGTTATGAAAGTAGTTGTTATAATTATCAATAGGTTTAGTGGATAGGTTAAAGGGGTTGTAGGAATTTATAGGATTAATAGTTAAGAAATTGAGCTGGAGAGATGGCTCAGCGGTTAAGAGCACTGGCTGCTCTTCCAGAGGTCATGAGTTCAATTCCCAGCAACCACATGGTGGCTCACAACCATCCATAATGAAATCTGGTGCCCTCTTCTGGCCTGCAGATATACCTGCAGACAGAACACTGTATACATAATAAATAAATCTTTAAAAAAAAAATAGTTAAGAAATTGTTGGTGTTTGTTATAAGTGAATTTAGTAATAAATGTTAAATAATAATTTAAAAGATCGGTTACAGCGTGTCACCACTGCCTGGCGACCATGGCAACTCTTATAAAGGAAAACATTTAACTGGTGCTGGCTTACAGTTTCAGAGATTTAGACTATTACTGTCATGGTGGGAAGCTTGTCTGTGCAGGCAGACTTGGTGCTGGAGAAGGTGCTAAGAGTTCTACGTTTTGATCCACAGGCAGAAGTGAGTGCTACACCAGGCATGGCTCTAGCATTTAAGACCTCAAGCTGGAGCCGGGCAGTGGTGGCTCACACCTTTAATCCCAGCACTTGGGAGGCAGAGGCAGGCGGATATTTGTGAGTTCGAGGCCAGCCTGGTCTACAAAGTGAATCCTGGACAGCCAGGGCTGCACAGAGAAACCCTGTCTCGATAAAACAAAAAGAAAAAAAAAGACCTCAAGCTGGGCATGGTGGCACATGACTTTAAGCCCAGCACTCTGGAGGCAGAGGCAGGCAGATATCTGTGAGTTCAAGGCCAGCCTGGTCTACAGAGTGAGTTCCAGGACAGCCAGGGCTGTTACACAGAGAAACCTTGTCTCAAAAAACCTAAAAAAAGAAAAAAGACCTCAAGACCTCACTCCCTACCCCATGACCACTTCCTCCAAGAAGATCACACCTGCTCCAACAAGGCCACACCTTATAGTGCCATTCCCTATGAACCTATGGGGGTCATTTTCTTTGAAACCACCACAGGCCTTTCTATAATGTTATTTAAAATGTTTCAGGGGCTGGAGAACCAGTTCAGTGGTTAAGAACACCCTCTTCAGCCGGGCGGTGGTAGCGCACGCCTTTAATCCCAGCACTTGGGAGGCAGAGGCAGGTGGATCTTTGCCAGTTCGAGGCCAGCCTGGTCTACAAAGCGAGTCCAGGACAGCCAGAGCTGTTAAACAGAGAAACCCTGTCTCGAAAAACCAAAAAAAAAAAAAAAAAGAACACCCTCTTCTGGCCTCCATGGTCACCAAGCACACACGCAGTGCACAAACGTACATGCAGACAAAACGCTCATATACATAAGATAAAAATAATAATCTTTGGGGGCTGAAGAGATGGCTCAGCAGTTAAGAGCACTGACTGCTCTTCCAAAGGACCCGGGTTCAAATCCCAGCACCCACATGGCAGTTCACAGCTGTCTATAATTGAACTACATCAAACAGGACTAGTGAGAGGGTCCAGTGAGTAAAGGTACTTGTCACCAAGCCTGATGGCTTTGTGGAGCTGCACCAAAGCAATTCATGGTCTGGGCCATCTCTCAGCAGGTGAACTGCTTTTCAGAATCTTGGAATGGCCTTGGTCTTTCTCAAGCCCAAGTCTTTTACTTGGGTTCTCACAGCTGTAGGATCTCTTGACATATGTCTGAAAGTTTCACCCTCAGACCCACATTTTCTGTTTAATTGAGTGTTCCCTGGGCCTTATGCCACCTAATTTCCTGTTTCCTTGTTAAAGGGTTAATAACACACACACACACACACACACACACACACACACACACACACACATCCCTAGTGTTGGGGATTGAACCTAGGGCTTTGCATATGCTAAGCAAGTGTTCTGACACTGAACTGCATGCCCCACTGTAGGAGGAACAAGGGGTGTCATTGAGCAGGAACAAAGACCTGCTGCTAAACAGTGCCTGCTTGGCTGGGCTTCCATAAGCAACTGGCCTGAGACCTGCCTGACTTGCCTGGAGACTGATGACACCACACTGGGTAATGAGACGCGACCCAATGAGGAATAGCCGCAGCTATTCTAGAGTTCTGGAGCCAATGGGACTCTGGGCAAAGGTTTGAAAGGGGGCACCCTCTTCTCAAAATAAACAGGTCTGCTTTTTTTTTTTTGGTTTTTCGAGACAGGGTTTCTCTGTGTAACAGCTCTGGCTGTCCTGGGCTTGCTTTGTAGACCAGGCTGGCCTCGAACTCACAAAGATCCGCCTGCCTCTGCCTCCCAAGTGCTGGGATTAAAGGCGTGCGCCACCATGCCTGGCAACAGGTCTGCTTTTGCCACTTATCGGCTTCCAGAGTCTGGGTCTTTGACTCTGAATCAGCTCATCCCCACCCTCAAGAGTCCTGGGCATGGGCCACAGCAACATCCCACATCCCACCTTCCCAGTTAAAAACAATAAAATATTACAATTCGTAGAAACCCATACACAGACATACATGAAGGCAGAAATCAATGTAAATAAAGCAATTTAAAAAAAAAAAGGAAAAATGTCCCAGCAGATATTGTCATTGTTTAGAGACATGCTTGGCTGTGCTAACTGGGAAGAGTATGCTATTGACTTGGGATCTAGGCAGAAACAAAGGATATTCAATATTCTACCCTGCAGAAGATAGCCCCTCATCACTAACACTCAAAATATCCATAACATAGCTTATGCAATGAGGTATTCTAAGCACCACGGTGTTTTTGTTGGCCGTTAACAAGGAGCTCCTTTAAGATTGAAAAGGTAAGCTGGAGGCATACCCTCACTCTGCCTTCATCCCCCCAGCGCTGCAAGGAAAGGGTAGTGGCTTCTAAACTACTTGGCCAGGAATAGTAGTGCATGGCTACAATCCTAGCACTTTGAGGGGCAGAGATAGAAAGACCAGCCTGGGCATGTAAGCAGATTCCAGGCCAGCAGGGCTACATGGTGAAATCCTGCCTCAAAACAACACAAACTGTGTATGGTGACTTAGGTCTGTAATCCCAGTACTTGAGTTCAAGGGCTGCCTAGGCAACTAACTTAGATCTGTTAAAAAGGAAGAGAACTAGAAATGCAGTTTGGCCTAGAAAGCTTGGCCAACACCCAGTACCACAAAAATAAAAACAAAACAAAATAGAAACTGGATATTTTAATGAAAGCAATGGTCCTGCCATTCTTTATTTCTCATAATAATAGTTTTCAAAAGAAAAAGAATTACACTTTAAATTCTGATCAGAAGCTCTTTTTACATATGAGCAAAAGAATGAATCTCTTAGTACTTCAAAAAATATCTTCAATGCATGTCATACAAATTACATGATAAACATTCAAAAGCTAGAGTGGGCTCACTTTGAAATGAAACACCTAATACCGAGTAACAGCTAGAGACCAACATTACCAGAGTCAGCAGGGGTTCTTAGGAGTGAACTCTTTACTATTGATCAACAATAGACCCATTTTTCCATCAACAGTTTAGAATTTAGTTTTTGGGTAACATTGAAACCATTCTTTTGTTTTTTTGAGACAGGGTTTCTCTGTGTAGCCCTGGCTGTCCTGGACTCACTTTGTGGAAACCATTCTTTATTCCTTGATAAAGTTGTTTTATAAGGCAGTAATTAAAAAGAGCACGTAAAATTTTTATTGGTGATCAACCACTTTGAATACTTGTCTTTACTTTTTTTTAAAGATTTATGTATTATGTATACATACAGTGTTCTATCTGCATGTATGCCTACAGGCCAGAAGAGGGCACTAGATCCCATTATAGATGGTTCTGAGCCACCATGTGGTTTCTGGGAATTGAACTGAGGACCTCTGAAAGAGCAGTCAGTGCTCTTAACCTCTGAGCCATCTCTCCAGCCCTTGTCTTTACTTTTTAAAGCAATGAATTACAAACTTTTTATAAAAAGCTGAAAGCATGGTAAAATGAGACCTGCATGTCATTTTCAAACCACAGCAATTCAGAACATAAAATAATTCAGGTGGCCAGCACCTCATGTATCCTGTAGGTAGCAAAATTAAAAATAAAAAAAACCTTGGGCAGGGTTCTGAGTCTGACCATGCAATACCAGTAATTCATGTCTTGAACTTAGAACACAGGGTTTTGGTTTTTTGAGACAGAGTCACATGTAACCCCAGGCTGGCCTAAAACTAGCTGAGGCTGGCTGCAAGTTCCTCATCATTTTGCCTCTACTTCCCAATTGCTGGAACTAAGGTTTTTGTCACCAGGCCCAACCTAGAATGCAGTTGTGTTTTTTAAATTATTTTTAAATGTGTGTGGACACACCTGTGTTCTCAAGTACAGTGGGAGCCAGAAGAGAGCTGCTGGAGTGAGCTTGTCCTACATGGATGCTGAGACACAGTCCTCTTGAGAAGCAGGCACCTTAACTGCTGACTCATCATTTCTCCAGTGGGGGGCCCCCCATTTATTATTTATGTGTGCTGATGTGCGTCCCGACACGAACATGCCACGGAGCACGTGCAGAGGTGAACAACTTTCATGAGTTAGTTCTTCCATCATGAGTTGTTGGGGATCAGACAAACTTGAGTGTCAGCCTTGGCACCAAGAGCCTGTTGAGTCACCCAAAATAGTTTTTGTTTTTAAATTTTTTCAATGCTTATTTTATGTGCATTGGTATTTTGCCTGCATATGTCTGTGTGAGGGTGTTGGGTCCCCTGGAAATGGGAGTTACCAGCAGGTATAAAGTGCCACGTAGGTGCTGGGAATTGAACCCAGGTCCCCTGGAGGAGAAACCAGTGTTCTTTACTGCTGAGCCATCTTTCCAACCCCCAGAATAGGCTTGTAAACGTATTTACAAGTGCCAGGATTTTCATATAGCTCTAAATTAACAGATTGCCTGGTAGTACAACAGTCACAGTGCTCAGAACTGTGCTGTAATTTGAGGGGCTGATGATTATTTCTAAAAACAATTCCATTCTTCTGCTGTGGGGCAGAAGGTTTGCTTTATTATATCCATCCAAACTGGAGGGAGGGGTTGTAAGAGCCTGTTACTTTTTGAAGTCAGTATGGACCACAGAGAATGTGGCTGTGTTGTAGCTAGCACTGGCTTGCTGTACAACCCTTCCGGGCTTAACCCACCAAGAGATGAATGAATGAAAGGGATGCCCTGAAGCCCCTTTCCTCCCCGGCTTTATGTCTTCCGCATGACCTTGTCTCCCATGGAAAAACAGTAGCAATAGCAAAGCACTTATGGACAGTTCATTAGAGAAATTCTAGAAGCCAGTGGCCCACATAGAAAGCCCAGCACTAGGAGATAGAAGCAGGAAGATCATTTAAAGTTCAAGGCCAGTCTGCTCTACTCAGTGAGTGCCAGACCAACCAGGAATACAGAGCAAGAACCTGTCTCAAAAAAAAAAAGGAAGAAATGATGGCACCATGATTATGACAAAAGCTACTTTTATGTCAAATAACATTTCACCCTCAGGAGTTGATGGCCATAGTCTTTGTTACCTTCTCTTCATTTCAAAGTGGAAATCCTAATCAGTGTCCTGATTGTGACACGAAAGAAATCAAACATGAGCCGGGCAGTGGTGGCGCACGCCTTTAATCCCAGCACTTGGGAGGCAGAGGCAGGCGGATCTCTCTGAGTTTGAGGCCAGCCTGGTCTACAAAGTGAGTCCAGGCTTGGTACACAGAGAAAACCTGTCTCAAAAAACCAAACCAAACAAAACAAAAAATACAAAAACTGGTGGCTAAAAGGAGAGAGTAGGAGCATAACAGAAAATGTTGGCATAATACAACTATCTTTGAAAACAGAAAATTGTTAGGCATGATTAACACACACCAGTATCTTCACACACAGGAGGCTGGAGCAAAAGGCTCTCTCCAGTTAGCATCCAGCCTGGACTACCATGGCCACCATGCCTGGCCAAGAAGTGTTCTCTGTGTATATCCTTGGCTGTCCTGGACTCACTTTGTAGACCAGGTTGGCCTTGAACTCACAGAGATCCACCTGCCTCTGCCTCCCAAGTGCTGGGATTAAAGGTGTGCGCCACCACGCCCCAGCATCACAGACACCTGTGAACTGCCATGTGGGTGCTGAGATTTGAACCCAGGTCCTTTGGAAGAACAGCCAGTGCTCTTAACTGCTGAGGCAACTCTCCAGCCCAAGAAGTGTTCTTTTTTTAAACAAGCATACAGCTCTTTCTTGGCACTCTCCCTGACACAATGGCTACCTCAGTAGCAGTAATTATCCTTAGAGCCTTTTTTCTGGAATGAAAAGGGGGGTGAATTGAGACAGAGTCTTGTGTAGCCTTGGCTGTCCTTCACCTTCCTATGTAGCTGAGGAAGACCATGAATGACAGCTCCTCCTTACAGCCATGAGCTACCAGCCCCAGCTTCCTGTGGTTTGAAACCAGGCTTAGAGAGTTGCTGATCTCGGGACCATAGAAGAAAACACAAATTCAACATGGAGACTCTTGCTGTAGGAGATAGCCCAGAAAGTAATAAAGTGTTAAAAAGACTCAGTCACCCTTTGAGGAATGGCCAAAGAGAAGTTGAACTTCAATAAAGTGACATTTGTAACAGATAAAAAGTCCGTTCATAGATGTCTAAATATGTGAGTTCATAATGCTTTTGTTTCTTTGGTTTTGAGACAGGGTCTCACACTACAGCCTAAGCAGGTCTGCAACTTTTTGGCCCAGGCTGGCTTTGACCTTAAAGAAATCCTGCTCGGCCTCCCAGCCATACTCCCTTTACCATCCGTGAGCAATAATGACTCCTATAATAACACTGTAAGCTATACATTTTGTGTTTGGTTCTTAGTATGGCTGCTTTATTTATTTTAGACTTTTTGAGATGTTAAAATTAAAAACAAAGCTTGGAAGTTCTACTCAAAAGTACCAATGTGAGAACTGCCATGAATATCCACAGGTGGGTCTTAAGATATCACCTACATTATAAAATACTTCTAAATAATAAGCTGCAAGTATTTGAAAAATATTCTATCAAATTTTATATGGGCAGATATAGTATGTCAATAGTTAAGTTCACTTTTTTCCTTCTTTAGGTTTTTTAATGTTTTTTATGGTCTCATTAGCTAGCCCATTAGTCAAGGCTAGCCTTGCACTCCTGATCCTTCCACCCTAACCTCCCAGATATTTTCATTACAGGAATGCACCACCACACCCAGTTAAGTATACACTTCAAACAGAATTTGTTATGGTATTATGTCCTGCAATTTGGTTAAATTGGATTTTGTTGACTTCAAATTCTTTGCTTCCCTCTTTCTCTTAAGATTATTCATGCTCCTTTATTGGAGATTAGAGTACGAGGATTTGACTAAATTTCAGATTTCCTTTAATGTCCATATTTTGTACTTTTTCCTCTGTCTTTTTCCATACAACAGAGATTAGATAGCTTGACTAACCATGATGACAGCCGTGAACATGTCGTGAACACAGCATCACCAACGTGAACGTGATGTCCCTCAACCACACATTCAGCCTGTGTCTCTTCCATCTGTTAGTGGCTGATGGAGGCTATTTTTTGTGCTTCAATGTCTAAGAAACTCTGGAATGTAAAGGCATATCTAAACCAGAATAAAAGCAGGCTATGAATGCAACATAACAAAGACAAGCATATAACACTGTAGCACAGTTTTCTCCATCAAACAATCATTGACAATTTCCCTCCAGCCCTTTAAGCAGCATCTTAAATGGTACAAGTGAATGGTCCCCTTCCTGTTCATGAAATTATGTGGTGTTTGAGTGATTCACATATTCAAGAAGGGAGCGGTCTAACACTCTTCGGATAAGGG
Source organism: Lophiomys imhausi (assembly GCA_907164525.1). Lineage (NCBI taxonomy): Eukaryota > Metazoa > Chordata > Mammalia > Rodentia > Muridae > Lophiomys > Lophiomys imhausi. The sequence goes on from CAJQZJ010000225.1 coordinate 642,360, forward strand.
CTTCTTCAAGTATATCAAAATCCTAGGATAGAGAAAAATGATTAGAAATAGCCAGCAGTGTTTCACAAATGGGAGGGGGTGGCACAAGGGTGAACACAATGCTCATTTTTCAGGAAACAAGTCCCCTCAGTTACATGGCCTGTCTTTCGTCCCAGGAAACTTGTCATCGGCCCAGTATTGACTTTGAGGTTACTGTTTCCTGTTTGACTTCACTGGACCTTCAGCTATTGCCATCAAGTCTTCACAATTTAGAGCAAATATTAGACAACTGGCCTTGAAATATGGCTTAATGGTTAAGACCACATAGAGCTTTTCCAGAGGACCCTAGCTCACTTCCGAGCACCCACTGTGATGGCTAACGGAACTCCATTTTGTGCTAGGCATCCATGTTATACCTAATAGCTGTTTGTCTCTTATTTGAGCTCCTGGAGGATAAGTTCCTGGCAACCCTGACTCCTTGACCCCTCCCCAGAAATGTACAGCTGTGAGCATCTGCTTGTTATGCTATACTATATGTTATGCTGGCTCTGGCCTCTGGAACCTGCTCGGGCAGGCATTCAGGACTATTGTGAGGTCTTCTTGACCATTACAAACCTTGGCAGAGTAGAACAGCTCTGTGGCTTTCACCTTTAAAAGCCCTTTATGCCCCTGCTTCTGTACAGCACCTATCTGATTCGGGTTAGAGATTGGCCCTGCTTGCAGCCTTAATGGATGTGTTGATTTATGATCTGGATTGTGTCTGGAGGTCTTTCCACCATGGTTGTGAACTCTACGGCAGCACATAAGGTGGTTCACAATCATGGCTCACAACAATGCAATGCCCGCTTCTGACCTCTTTGGGTACCCCCCCACACACATACACATAATTAAAAAGTAAATTAAAACCTGAAAATTTAGAAAATGAAAGAAATAAATCCTGGTCAGGATGTTATCTGTATTTCACACATACCTGGAATGAAGTTTACACATTCCTGCTAGTTTTCTGGGGGCATAGTTGAATGACTACAATTTTCCTAGGATGGGCAGAACCCCGGGGTTGATCGATCTCTAGCATGGAAGGAAAAACTAAGGCTACCTTTAGGATTCAGAATGCTAACAGTTCTATTTGTTATTAGTTTACTTTATTTTATAAAGTGAAATTTAGGTATCCTATCAGTGCTTCTATAAGTAAAAGAGTAGTAAGAGACTTATCCTCCCCTGTCCCTCTCACTTCCACTAAAAGAAAAGGTGAAATCTCTACTGGAAGTCCAGTCTATTGTTTTTTGAGACCGGGTCTTACTATGTGACTCTGGCTGGCTTGGAACTCACTATGTAGACCAGGCTATCCTGAAACTCACAGAGCTCTGCCTGCCTCTGCCTCCCCAGCGCTAGGATCAAAGGTTTGCAGTACTGCTTGTTAAAGAAGACTTCAATATTAGTAGCAAATGTCATAAAGCACTCTAGCGACTCTCCTTAATGCTAATACTTAACATTACTTACAGCTCAGTTTTTCTTGTATAATTTTATTCATGGGGATTTTAAAAAGTAAGCTTAACACAGACATCACAAAAACAATGTAAAAGGTAGAAATATACTTACTATGAGATCATCATAAAACAAAGTGTGGCTGACTTGCAAATGTCTAATTAAACTGCCATTGAAGGTACTTGGGCTCTCATTTGGTAGTAAATGGCAAAGTGGGCAGAACTGGAAAGAAAGACCAATAAATTGTTCAAGAAAGAATTATAAATAATTATAAATGCCATATTTTTAAAAAAAGAAGTCGCCATTGAATGTGAACCTTAACTATTAATCTATTGGACATATCTCAACATTGTTTAGTTTCATGTGTGTGTGATGAGTGTATGTGTTCTTATGTTTGCATGTATATGTTCAGGGTCATGTCTATCCATGTTCTCGTGACAGCCAGAGGTCAATGTCAGGTGTTTTCCTCAGTTGTTCCCCACCTGTGTTTTTATTTTTATTTTTCATTTCCATTTTATGTATTTAAGTTGCCATACAGTTTTTTTTTTTTTTGGTTTGGTTTGGTTTGGTTTTTGAAGGCAGGGTTTCACTGTGCAGCCTTGGCTGTCCTAGAACTAGATCTGTAGACCAGGCTGGCCTTGAACTCACAGAGATCCGCCTGCCTCTGCCTCCAGAGTGCTGGGATTAAAGGTGTGCACCACCACGAGCAGAAGCATTCTTAAACACTGAGCAACCTCTTCAACCTCCTTACCACTTTATTGTTTTGAGATAGAGCTTCTCACTGAACCTGGAGCTAAGCAATTAGGCTATAGCTGGTTGCTCAGCAAGCTCCAGGAAGCTACTTCTCTGTATGCCTAGGCCTGGGGTTACAGATGGGTACCATACCATCACTCTCAGGTTTTAGGGGAGTGCTGGGGATCAGAACTCAGGTCTTCCTGCTTGTGTGCAGGCACTTCACTGACTAAGCCATTTCCCAAGCACTGGTTTGTTCTGTTTCTCATGTAGCTCAGGCTAGCTTTGAATTCACTCTGGCCAAGGTTGGCCTTAATCACCTGTCTACTATACACATGGCCTCATATCTCAATAATACAAATTTATTATTATTATTATTATTATTCAAGACAGGGTTTCTCTGTGTAACAGCCCTGGCTGTCCTAGACTCACTATGTAGACCAGGCTAGCCTCCAATTCTCAGAGATCCACCTGCCTCTGCCTCCCGAGTGCTGAGACTAAAGGTATACACCACCATGCCCGTCTAAAAAATTATTTTTTTAGCCACAAAGATTGATGTGAATTCAAGGCCAGTCTAGTCCACAAAAAAAGTTCCAGGTCTGCAAAGGCTACATAGGGAGATCCTATGCATTGCTGTCTTCACCTAAATATCTTTTTCTTTCTTTTTTTGTGTTTTTTGTTTGTTTTGAGAGAGGGTTTCTCTGTATATCCCTGGCTGTCCTGGAAGCCTTGAACTCACAGAGATCTGCCTGCTTCTGCCTCCCAAGTGCTGGGATCAAAGGCGTGTACCACCACCACGTGTGGCTATCTTTTCCTTAAGAATTAAAAAGAAATTTTTTTTCTGCCAGGCGTGGTGGTGCACTCCTTTAATCCCAGCACTCGGGAGGCAGAGGCAGGCAGATCTCTGCAAGTTCAAAGCCAACCTGGTCTACAAAGTGACTCCAGGACACAGAGAAACACTGTCTCAAAAAAAAAAAAAAAAAATTTTTTTACAGGATCTTACTGTTGTACACTTGCCTGGCCTGGAACTCATTATGTACACCAGGCTTGCTTTGAAGTCACAAAGATCCACACACTTTTGCCTACCAAAGACATGTACCATAATGGCCAGTCACAATATTAAAAAGAGTTTCTTGGGGTTAGCGAAATACTCAGTGGGTAAAGGCACTTGATGTCAGCTATGCCAGAAGCTCTCCCAAAATTTCCCTCATCTCCACATGTGAACTGTGTGTGATAAATAAATGTAGTAGCCAGGCGCACGCCTTTAATCCCAGCACTCGGGAGGCAGAGACAGGCATATCTCCAAGTTCGAGGCCAGCCTGGTCTACAAACTGAGTCCAGGACAGCCAGGGATACACAGAGAAACCCAGTCTCGAAAAACCAAAATAAACAAAATAAATAAATAAATGTAGTAACTCTGAAAATTAGAAAATAGGGCTGGAAGGATGGCTCAGGAGTAGCATTAGTTGCTCTTCCTGAGGTCCTGAGTTCAATTCCCAGCAACCACCTGATGGCTCACAACCATCCACACTATGATCTGATGCCTTCTTCTGGCTGCAAGTGTACATGCAGATAGAGCACTCATACACATAAAACAATAAACAAATAAATTAATTAATAAATGAATGAATGAATAAATAAATAAATAAATAAAAAGAAATGAGTAGTTTCTAATGAACCACCTCGGTGGGAGAGGAGTGGCTGCAGTCCTGACTCAGTAGCCCAGGCTAGCCTGGAAATCACTGTGTAGCCCAGGTTGACCTCAAATCTGCCATATCTGACCTTCTTCACCTCTCAAGCACCGAGATGACAGGCATGAACCTCGATGCCTAGATCCTAATGTATCTTAAACTCAGACACTGCTCACAGACAGACAGGCAGGCAGACAGACAGTAGTTAAGAATCCTTACCACAGGCCTCCTTTCTGATCTGTGGTGGGTAATACAGTGATCCAGCAAGCAGTCTTCATCCAGCTCCCTCTCACAAAATGGACATACACATCTGGAAAAAGCACAGTTACAATCATTAAAACAGTGGTCAGCTACAGTAGCCACCTAACTAAAAATTTCAACAAAAAAAAACAGATGTACTAGGCTAGGTTAGTTTCTTTCTTTCTCTCTCTCTCTCTCTCTCTTTCTTTTTTCCTGAAAGGGCAGGGTCTCACTATGTAGCCTTGCCTTGGTCCTCCTGCTTCTAGCTCCTAAATGCTGGGACTACAGTTGTGCACCACCACACCTGCTTGCTTTTCTGACTCTTTGAGACAAGAGTCTTAGCGTGTAGCCCAGGCTTTCCTCAAGCTCTCAGCAATCCACCTGCCTCAGCTTCCTAGAATGCTGTGATTACAAGCATATGTCACCATATTGGGATAGGCTTTTTGTTTGTTTTATTCTTTTTTTAACTTATTTATTATGTATACAGTATTTGGCCTGTATTTATGCCTGCAGGCCAGAAGAGGTCTCATTATAGATGGTTATGAGCCACCATGTGGTTGCTGGGAATTGAACTCAGGACCTCTGGAAGAGCAGCCAGTACTCTTAACCTCTGAGCCATCTCTCCAGCCCTGTTTGTTTTATTCTTATCCTATGGTTCACGCTGTCCTCAAAGTTACTATGAAGCATAGACTAGCCTGGTATTGGCAATCCTTCTGCCTTGGTCTCCTGAGTACTGGAATTATAGTTATATGCCACCATGCTTAGCTTCAAAAGAGAGAGAGAGAGAGAGAGAGAGAGAGAGAGAGAGAGAGATGTTCAAGTTCAACTTAAACAAACCTTGCTCTTGTCTCGTCAAGTTCCTGCAGTGGCCCATATTTATCGATGTACTTCTCACAAGTCTTTATGTGCTCCCTCATGTCACTGAGGCAAACCTACACGAAGGCAAATTCAAGATAAAACTCCTGTTGCAAAGAGCTTTATGTGACTTAGCTTCATAATTTCCAAATCAGGTTACATTGGGCAGTTAATAAACTGGATTTATTCATGAAATAGACACATAGTACAGGCATTATCAAGAATAATACTGAGGAGCGGCAAGGTAGTGCACGCCTTTAATCCCAGCACTCGGGACACAGAGGCAGGTGAAACTCTGAGTTCAAGGCTAGCCTGGTCTACAAAGTGAGTTCAGGACCGCCAGCCATACACAGGGAAACCCTGTCTCGAAAAACCAAAAAAAAAAAAAAATGCTGAGCCAGATGGTAGTACATACTGTTAATCCCAGCATTCGAGAGGCAGAGTCAGGCAGATCTCTGAGTTCAAGGCCAGTTTGGTCTACAGATGGAGTTCCAGGACAGCCAAGGCTACACAGATAAACCCTGCCTAAAAAAATCAAAAAGTAATAATAATATAATAATAATAAATACTTTGTTTAAAATCTCCTTACACTTCAGAAGCATTGAATGTTTAACTTTTAAATTTGTTCCTTTTAAAAAGCATGCTTGGAGCCCGGCAGAGGTGGCCCACGCCTTTAATCCCAGCACTCAGGAGGCAGAGGCAGGCGGGTTTCTGTGAATTCACAAAGTGAGTCCAGGACAGCCAGGCTGTTACACAGAGAAACCCTGTCTCAAAAAAAAGCAAGCATGCTTGGTTTTTTTGTTTGTTTGTTTCTTTTGTTTTTGTTTTTTTTTTTTTGGTTTTCGTGACAGGGTTTCTTTGTGTATCCCTAGCTATCTTGGAACTCACTCTGTTTACCAGGTTGGCCTTGAGCTCAAAGATCTGCCCGCCTCTGCCTCCAGAGTGCTGGGATTAAAAGTATGTGCCACCACACCCTGCTGGGCATGCTGGTTTTTTGTTGTTTTTTGAGACAGAGTTTCTCTGTGTGTATTCCTTGGCTGTTCTGGACTCACTTTGTAGACCAGGCTGGCCTTGAACTCACAGAGATCCACCTGGCTCTGCCTCCTGAGTGCTGGGATTAAAGGCATGGGCCACCAACCCCAACACCATGCTGTTTTTTAAAAAGCAAAAAAAATGTAGAATAACAAAGGATTTTTTGTATGCTGTTATAAGAAAATATGGTGCTGGAGAGATTGCTCAGCAGTTAAGAGCAGTGACTGCTCTTCCAAAGAACCAGGGTTCAAATTCCAGCACCCACATGGCAGTTCACAGCTGTTTGTAATTGCCAGGCATGATGGTACATTCTCAAAAAAAACAGAAACAAACCAAAAAAAAAAAAAAAAAGAAAAAACATGAACAAGAGATGAAAAGAAGTGGAGACAAAAATTGAACACATTTTGCATGTGTCCAACATAAAGGAAACCTCACACATGAAGTAAAATGCCATCAGTTTGTGACATGACTAGCAAGCACTGTTGTATGAGTTCACAATGCAGTGTACTTAATAGGGTTGTCAAGGCTAACATAAACTACCGCTCTTGTAGTCCATCTTTATCAGTGCAGAATAAGGAGTCCTTGTTTGACTACATGCACACTCAGAGAGCTCCATTGATAGCTCAGTATACACTCCTCTCAGCTTCATCAGAAATGTTGCTAAGATCTCCTGGTGGAGGAAGCTTCTCACAGCTGTGACTAGGTGGCAGCCCACAACCAGCCTACACTGCCTCGTTCTGACCAAACTTGAAGTTCAGCTTCAAAAACTCTACCACGTGATGGAAATAGTCATGATCGTTTAACAAGAGGCAGAAGTAAAGCTAGCGAGAATATGAAAACAGTGACAAAGTACCCATCAACAACACAAAAAGGAGGGATGATAAAGGTAGTTGTTTTAAAAAGACACGTTTATAGGCAGACGTGGTAGTGGTGCATGTCTTTAATTCCAGTACTTGAGAAGCAAAAGTGAGTGGATCAAGCTCACCTCCACTCAGCCTGGTTTTTTTGGTTTTTCGAGACAGGGTTTCTCTGTGTATCCTTGGCTGTCCTGGACTCCCTTTGTAGACCAGGTTGAACTCACAGAGAATCACCTGTCTCTGCCTCTGGAGTGCTGGGATTAAAGGCGTGTGCCACCATGCCTGGTAATGTGGTCTTATTGTGTAGTCCTGGCTGGCCTGGAACTCTCTGTAAACTATTTACCACCATGCCCAGCCCGTATGTCTTTTTTTTTTTTAATTCCACATAAAAATGTTATTTTCCAGCTCTGGGTGATGGTAGGAAAACAGATGAATGAAGTAAGAGAATTCAAAGAGAATGTTTAAAAGGCTGGTGGGCTACAGACTAAGTTCACAGCTAGCATAGGTAACTTAGTGACTCTGTCTCAAAATCAAAAGTAAAAATGAGCTCTGGGGCTCTGGCTCACTGATACAACACTTACCTAGCATGCAGGAAGCCCTGGGTTCAGTCTCCAGTGCTGCAGAGACACAAATATCAAGGAGCTGATATGTTGGGGCATGTATGTAATCCTGACACCTCCAAAGCAGAGACAGGAGGATAGCAATTTTAAGTCCACCTTGGGCTCCAGAATGAGACCCTTTCCCCAGAGTGGGGGAGCTGGAGAGACAGAGGAGGAGGAGTGACGGCTTCACTGGAAACCTTTGCCTGTGATTGCGTGAGGGTGTGTCACTCACCAGTGTCCCACACTCGGTACAGTTCTGGTATTCTGATTTCATCCTTTTGGTTATGTCAGTTGCCGGCACTCCCCCTGAGGGAAGGTATGCCCGGCAGTACGGGCATGTCCATTTGTTGTTCTTTATACTGGTGGCAATACAAGCTCGGCAGAACCTACTCAAAACAAACAGGGAATACATTAGGAGATGTGGCTCAGCACTTGAGTTCACAGTGCTCTTCTAGAGGACCCGAGTTCCATTCCCAGCATCCATGTCTTCTGGCCTCCCGGGGTTCCTGTACTCATATAGGTATGTACCCACATGTAGACCCATACACATAATTTAAAAATGAAACAGCAGGCATGGTAGTCCACCATCTTAATTCTAGAGCTCAGGGATGCAGAGGCAAGGCAGATCTGTGAGTTCAACATCAGCCTGATCTATTCGGAGATTCCAGCCTAGCCAGGGTGATACAATGAGACTCTGTCTCAAAAAAGAAGGTGGAGGTATTTGGGCTTCTGCTAAGGTCCACTCAACTGCTCCCAGGTAAAAAGAATTTAAATTCTACCTCTGGACCTGTGTGGAGACCCAAAACATTAGTCAATTCAGTTGGGCCTGTCAGTCACCTCAGCCTATCACCAAGCCCCGATAAAAAGATGGAAGGAATAATCATACCCATTAATGAGATAAACTTTTAATGTATTTTCCCTCTCAGAAACCCACCCTGGAAGTAGTCAAATATAGAGACAACACTTTTCTGAATTACCCAGAAAAATGTAACTTTTTCTCTTTGTTCTTTGTTTGTTTTGTTTTTTTAGACAGGGTTTCTCTGTGTATTAGAGCCCTGGCTGTACTGGACTCACTTTGTATAGACCAAGCTGCCCTCGAACTCATAGAGATCAGACTGCCTCTGCCTCCTGAGTGCTGGGATTAGAGGCATGCCATCACGCTCATCGTGAAAGTATATTGTTTTCTTTGTCTCTTTGTTTTTGAGAAAGGGCCTCACTGTATGATCTTGGTTGGCCTGAAACATGGTGGATGTGGCTGGCTTCAAACTAGCAGACATCTGCCCAACTCTGCCTCCTAAGTGTTAGGATTAAAAGTATGGGACACCATGCACAGTCTTGAAATACATTTTGCCTTTTATCTATTACAAATGGTTCAAATGTTCAACTAAAAAAAAAAGAATTAACATTCCAAATACAACACCAGTGTCTCCAACCCGAATTATCTGCTTACATGACTTAAGTAAGTACTGGCAGATAACTCCTCATTCTATGGAAGTCAGAAAGGAGACTGCAGAAGCACACAGTTCACTAACACCGGAGGGTTTTAAGCTGGGCATGGGAGCACACAGCTATAATCTTAGCATGGGGAGATAGGGAGTTGAGAAATATGACAAAAACATGGGTATATTCTTTGTCAAACTAGATGGGAAAAGTTAAATCAGCGTGGTAATATAACACTCTAATCTCATTACTTGGGAGACTGAGGCAAGAGGATTTCAGTCAGCCTGGGCTACAAATGAAAGCTGTAGCATAGCCTTGGCTACAATACAAAACCCTTTCCAAATACTAAACAGGAAAAAAACCCACCAAAATAGTGGTATGAGTACAAAGGAACCTGGAAAAGAACTGGAAATACTTTCCTAATGGAAATAAAACCAAAAAATACAGGTAAGAGTTATTTTGCTGAGGTTCAGGAAGGGAGCCAGGAATCCTAGGGCATAATTTGAGGTGTGTAGTGGTGGAGAGTAGACAGGGGACCAACCTAAACTCTAGAGGATTTTCACACAAAGTCAGGACCAGCCTAGGTACTGATCCAGAGTACCACGGGAAAATATATTATTTTTAGTTGAACGTTTGAACAACTTGCAGTATGTGCTCAAGAATACACTCTCAGCCCCGTGAGACTTCTCTCAAAACATAAAGCCAGAGCAGCAAGTATACAGAATTAAGCAGGAGTTTAACATTTTATAGGTCATTAAAGGCCCTACAAAAAAATGAACACCACCTCATATACTTTCAAGTTTATAATAAATTTATTTGAGACACTTTGGTGCCTTAAGCTGGGTGTGGGAGCACCAACTTGTAACCCTGACACTTAGGAAGTATGTAAGGAGGATCAGAAGTCCAAGGTGAACCTAAACAAGTTCAAGACTAGCTTGAGCCTTATGAGATCCTGATCTAAAAACCAAAACTAGGTTAGGAGTATACATTAGCTGGTAGAGAGCTTGCCCTGCACATAGGTAAGATCCCATCCCCGCCACCGTATGAACTAGACATGGTGGTACATACCAGTAAACTCAGAAACCCAGAGGTAGAGGGAGAAGGAGTTCAGGGTCATCTTAGCTATGATAGTGAGTTTACTATATGAGACCCTGGATCAAAAGGCCAAGGCACACTGGTGCCTTACACCAGCAAATGGCTGTTGACAACAGCAAAGGGACAAGACAGGCACATATAAAATCCAGGGCCCTTCTGCAAGTGAAAGAGCTATTGGCTGCATGAGGCTAGTCATAGAGGGAGGGAGTGAACACAAGGACTGGAGGGGATTTCTCAGTGTAAAGGAACTAACTGTTCTAGATCTCGAATGTGCTGTTGTTACAGGCTGAGAACAATTGCTGCAATTCATCAATCCACCACACGCTGTATGAGTCAGAGTGTACCACCTCAGTAAAGCTGAGAAGAAAAACAAAAACATTCCTGTGATGACAGGGCAGTTACAGTAACACTGTGAGAACGATCACAGGACCAATGGGAACACAGGGTCCCTCCTATACAATCCAGGCACAATAGTATCTGCTCAGAACAAGGTCAGAAAGTTGATATCACAATCTCTTAAGAGAAACTATCCAATAGAGACTTTTCTGGGAATTCTCAAAGTTCCCATGGGTGAATCACACTGTGGTGTCTGCCTCTCTGGTAGCCCAGCTGGCAGAGTGCTTGCTGCCTGCTATGCACAAAGCCCTAGGTGCTGTGGTACATGCTTATTATCACAGCATTTGGAAGGTAAAGGCAGGAAGGTCCACAGTTCAAGATCAACCCCAGTGACAGAAAAGGTTGACCAGACTAAACTCTACATTCGATCCTGTCTCAAGAAGAGTGTGAAGTCAGGCGTGGTGGCACACACCTTTAATCCCAGCACTCAGGAGGCTGGTGGACCTCTGTGAGTTCAAGGCCAGCCTGGTCTACAAAGTGAGTCTGGGACAACCAGGACTATTACATGGAGAAACCCTGTCTCAAAAAACAAAACAACAACAACAAAAACCCACAACCAATTAAGAATGTGATATCTTCCTGTCATGAAGACCCCAAGGGAGGGAGGGGAATGGACACTAAGGAAAGGAGGTATTCAATTGTCTACCCTGACCCCCACCCCTGCCCCAGGGGACTGTGAAGTGAGAAATCACGAAAGGAGGGATCAACACAAAGAGAATATAGTTAAAGGATAAAAGCTGATCATGGATGTAAATGGGATACCGTTTCGAAAACTCTCATGCCAGCCCAGAGTGGTGGCACACTCCTTTAATCCCAGCACTCAGGAGGCAGAGGCTGGGGGATCTCTGTGAAGACCTGCCTGGATTATAGGCCAGCCAAAACTACAGTTAGACTCTTGTCTCTAACAACAACAAAACAAATATGGCTTCTTGTTTTCAAAAACTCTGAATGTGGTCAGTGAAATACTCACTAATAAAAAAAGTATCTACCACAGGCTGTCATCTGACCCCCAAATGAGCACCACGGCACAGGCAATCTTCCACATACACCCACATAAAATAAATATAACTTAAAACATTTTTATTTTATGTATATTGGTGTGAGGGTGTCAGATTCCATTGGAACTGAAATTACATAGACAGCTGTGAGCTGCCGTGTGGGTGATGGGAATTGAACCCAGGCCGTTTGGAAGAGCAGACAGTGCTTTTAACCACTAAGCCATCTCTCCAGCCCAATAAATATAATTTTTAAATGGAAAAAAAAAAAAACAAAAGGAAACCTTCCTAATGCATCACTGGGGCTTTGAAATTGGATTTCACACAAACCCAGTCTCCTGGCTTTGCTTGTGAGGTTTGTCTTCCTAGCCTGGTATGCCAGTGCTGTCTCCCGAAAGTCCTTGGGCTGAAGCCCTGTGTCTGGGGAGTGTGGCCCTTCACTCCAGCACTGCCGCCACCCCCACCCCCCACTTCCTCAGCACAGCAGGAGAAAATCAATAAGGAACTCCATAATGACTCAACCAACTCGGAAACCAGCTGGAAACTTGATTACATCACGCCTATTTGTTATTTTATGAACCCCATTCTATTTCTCTGAAATAATTAGCCAAAATTCCCTGTAATGAAGAGGCCAGCAGAGTGCTGGAAGGAAACAGGAAAACAAAGCAAAGGACACTGGAGAGACTTACGTCCCCAAACTCAGAGCAAAACTGAACTCTAAATGAAACAGGAAAGGGAAGCCCTAGGAACTCTCTAGGGACAAGGGGAAGATTTTGGAGGGGACCAGTTTGAAGGGGAGGGATCTGGAAGAGGCTGTTGGCAGCAACTTTTTAACTGAGGTACTTAACACAAAGCTTCTCTATGGATGTGTTGGCTAGGCTTAATGGCTCACACCTGTAATCTCACCAGTTGGGAGACTGAGGCAGGAGGATTGTTTTAGGTGGAATGCTGGCCACAGGGCAATATAATGTGTTCCAGGTCACATTCCTGGGTTAGAGTGAGAAGACTGTCTAGACAGTTTTTTTTTTTTTTAAGTAAGCATGAACATGAAAACAGAATAAATTCTGTATATAGTGCGTGCCTAGCAAGAGTGAGATACTAAGTTCAGTCCCCAGCCTAGCAAGAAAAACAATAACCCTACCATTTCTAATGTGGGACACGCATGCACACACAAGCTGCAAAAGGTCAGGTGACTGACGCTGTAGAAGTACACCAAAATGTACAAACTATGTCTTGTTTTGGAATCACTTCAAAAAAATATCCAACACTTAATTGCCAAACCTTCAAAGAATGGTGACATTGTGCTTTTAAAAGCAGTATTCATGCCAGGTGAGATGGCACACGTATTAAATCAGGAGGCAGATCTCTTGGAGTCTGGTCTATAACATGAGTCCAGGACATCCAGAGATACACAAAGAAACCCTGTCTGCAAAAACAAAGGGGGGTGGGGGCTGGAGAGATGGCTTATCGGTTAAGAGCACTGTCTGCTCTTTCAGAGGACCAGGGTTCAGTTCCCAGCACCTACATGGCAGTTCACAACAGTCTGCAACTCCAGTTCCAGGGGATTCGACACCCTTACACAGGTATATATGCAGACAAAACACAAACGTACGTTAAAAAAATAAATACAGGCCGGGCGGTGGTGGCGCACGCCTTTAATCCCAGCACTTGGGAGGCA
>CAJQZJ010000225.1:655446-673860 GCA_907164525.1 Lophiomys imhausi
AAAAAAAAAAGCAGTGTTCACCTATTAGAACAATAGCACCCAAGAATTTCCCGATTGTGGCACAAAAGGCTTCACACACCACATTCTAACACACTCTCCAAGTACATTGGGGTGTTCTTCCACAGCACAGACGGTTTATGGCTAATCATCAGTTCTATCTTAAAGTCACTATAGAAAAACCATGAAGCCCTGGAGCTGGGGAGTGCTTGCAGAATATGCACGAAGCCCTGGCCTCGATCCCCAATACCATCTCATATGTGCTCTCTCTCTCTCCAACCCCCATCTGAGTCTCATGCCCTGAACTTGCTTCATCCTTCCTGATAATGAGGCAGGGTCAGGTGAGGATTTCCAGGAAGGTACAGACCTTCTACCATACATGAACGTTGAAGATGACAATGGTTTTGTCAAGAAAACAAAACAAAACAAAAACCACTCAAAGGAAAAAGCCCAAAGGCTTCTCATTCACTAGGCTGCAGCCACACTAACCTCCTTACCCTTCCACCTTCCTCGAGAACAAGGCTGCACAAAATGAGCCTCTGTTTATTAAGTTAAGTCTATAAATGGAGCAGAGCACAGTGACACGTGCCAGCAATCCCAGCACCTCCTCCTAGAGGGAGAGAGGAGGCCCATAAAACTCAAGAAGCAAAAGAAGTTAGAAGAGCCAGTGTGATGGCTCATCTTCATTGTCAGCTCAGCTGGATTCGGAACCACGCAGGAGACACACTTCTCAATATATTTCTGAGGAAGCTTCCAGAGAAGTTAATGAAGATCCACTCTGAATCTGGGTGGCACTATTCCGTGCGCTAGAGCCTCGGACAGAATAAAAAGGGGAAAGGATAAAGCTAGCCGCTTCATAATTTATCACCCTCTGTTTCCCAACTGTAGACAAAATGATCAGCTGCCTCACATGTGGCCCGCCATGCCTTCCCTGCCATGGTAGACTCTGTCTCCTCACACTGTGAGCCCAAATAAACCCTTAAATTGCTTCTCAGCCATTTTGTTACAGAGACAAGTAAACTATCTAGGGGCTGAAGAGAGATAAATCAGTGGTTCAGAGCCCTTCCTGCTCTTCTGGAGGACTAAGTTCTGTTCCCAGCATCTATGTCAGTGGTGAACAAAAATCTGTAACCCTTGCCCTAGGGAATCCAACTCCCTCTTCTGGTTTCAGAAGGTACCTATGTACACACACACATGCACACATAAAAATAAACCTTTTTATTTTTACAGTGGTGGCACATGCCTTTAATTCCAGCACTTGGGAAGCAGAGGCAGATGGATCTCTGAGGTCAAGGTCAACCTGGTCTACAGATAATGTTCCAGGATGGCCAAGGACAGACAAAGGAACCCTGTCTCAAAATCAGTTGCCTGGAGTGGTGGTGGACACCTCTAATCCCAGCACTCGGGAGTCCAGGATAGCCAGGGCTTGTTACAGAGAAAACCTGTCTCGAAAAACAAAAACAAAATACTACTACTACTAGTAATAATAATAATAATAATAATAATAATCATCATCATCATCATCATCATCATCCCTTTGGTCTACCATTGGTGTCCTATCTGGAGCAAATGGATGTTTATTCACATCTCATCAGGAAAAGTCACAAAACTGTCTTTTCACCAAACTCAGCTATAGCCCTAGAGGCTTCAAATATACGTGCAGAGCGAGACACATCCTCCAGATAGTTTCTCTAGAATGCCCTCACTAACTGATAACACCAAGCAGATAACAAATTCCTATAATACATAACAGGGTAAGATGGTTTCATTTTAAGTCAAGAGAGAAGACTCTGGGTTGTTCATCTCTAAGACCGAAAGCGCTGCAGTTGTGGGTACAGCTAACTCAGTGCTAGACTGCTTGTCTCTGGAGGTCACAGGCTTGAGTTCAATCCTTAGGAAAGGGAAGTGAAACTTCATCAGAGTCTGGTGTAATGCAGCGTGCCCATAATGCTAGCATGTGGGAGGCTGGGGCCATCTCAAAACAAAAACAAAAAAACTGCCATGTCCACTGTTCAAGAGCCACCACTTTGGATTAGCTTCTACTTAATCACAAATGGTATTTTCATCCCCTTACCTCAAAGTGATCAGAAATAGCCTCAGCAACATTGCCTTCTGGGAAAAGTGTGGACACCTATGGCATTAACCAGTTGGCTCTACTGAGTTCAAGGGAGATATGGCTCTTCCAATCTGACACCACACTCCAGTTCTTGTTTCTCTCAGGCCCACGCTCAACCTCTAGGTCAGTAGCTCTCAACCTTCCTAATGCTGTGACCCTTTAATACAGTTCCTCCTGTTGTGCTGACCCCCAACCATAACATTATTTCATTGTTGCTTCATACCTGCAATTTTGCTACTGTTATGAATTGTAATGTAAGTATCTGTGTTTTCCAGTGGTCGTAGGTGGCTATCATGAAAGGGACATTCAACCCCCAAAGAGGTTGGAACCCACATGTTGAGTAATGCTGCTCTAGACCTTTTAGGTAACTCTTAGCTATCATCTACTTCCCAAAACTTACTTGTTAGGATCTTTGAGATGTCTGTATGTGCTCGTTTCTTTTTGGTATTTTGTTGTTTTGGAGACAGTGTCTCTGTATGCAGTACTAGCTGGCTAGCATTTGATATTCAGGATGGCTTTAGACTTGTGGCAGTTTTCAGGATTTTGCATTCCAATTGCTTACAGGTATGCCCCAACAGAACCAGCTACAGGCAATTGCATTTCAAATTCTCTTTACCAGATTGCTGAATGCTCAGCAGGCCTGAGATGGCTATTCTTGGTTGTCAATTTGACTACATCTGGAATTAACTAAAACCCTGGAAGGGTACACCTGTGAGGGATTTCTTCTTTTGTTGTTGTTGCTTAATTTGAAGTAGGTGGATCCACTTCTAATCCAGACCTTTGAAGTAGGACGACATTCCTTCTGATGGAAGTCTACATGAGGACATGGAAGATCAAAGCTTTATGCTTTGCCTTGCTAGCATGCCCATTCCTTCACTGGCATTACAGCCTAATTTTGGGGGGATTCCAGGGTATACTGAAGAGCAGCCAAGTCACTTAACCTTGTAGACTGAGCAACTACTAGATTCTTGAACTTTTTTTTTTTTTTTTGGTTTTTTGAGATAGGGTTTCTCTGTGTAATAGCCCTGGCTGTTCTGGAACTCACTCTGTAGACCAGGCTGGCCTTGAACTCACAGAGATCCACCTGTCTCTGCTGGGATTAAAGGCGTGCACCACCATGCCCAGAGATTCTTGAACTTTCTGATTACACCCAGCCATTGTTGGATTAGCTGGATGGGAGCCTGTAAGTCACTCCAATAAATCACACACACACACATATATATTATTTATTCTGTAAATTCTATTACTCTATAGAGAACCCTGACTAATACAAGGCCCTTTCATGAATTCATTAAATTCTACAAATCGTCTCTGACATATTTCTCCCTTGTCTATTATATCCAACTGGAAAACTAATTATTCGGGTGTGTCTATTAGAGCTTGTGATACTAAGGGATGAACAAAGCCTTGTGCACACTAGTGAAGAACTTGGTACATTGAAGGAGATGTCCCCCACATTTCCGGTTCCTAGCTAGCTGCAGTGTTTCGGAAGACTTGGGGGTTGTGGCATTGTGGGAGGAAGTTTATCACCTGAGGCCAAATTTGAGAATTGAAAGATTCTGGGTGTTTTGGTTTTTTTTAGTTCTCTCTCTCTGCTTCCTGCTTGTGTTCCAAGATGTAAGATCTCAGCTTCGAGCTACCATACCTCCTCTCTGCATCATGGAACCATACACCTAAACAAATTCTTTCTTTACAGATGGCCTTGGTCATGGTGTTTTATCATAGCAACAGCAAAGCAGCTAATATTTATCCCCACCCCCCCTCAGCAGGTGTGTCTATGACACTCAGAGAACAGTTTATTTTTCTAGCACTGGACATTGAACCTTGCACACGTTAGGCAAATGCTTTACCAATGAACAACGTCCCCAAACCTTTGGCTGTTCTCTTTAACCATAAATTAGGTTCCTTTTTAGTTCAGTTCACAGTTTCTATCCAAAGCTCCCTCTTTCCCTAGTTCTGATAATATTAAAGCAAATGTAAGCAGTCCTTTTCTCCTAATCTAATTTTTTACAACTATTTTTTGTGATATGAATAATAAATTTAAAATATAAAATGCTGGATATCAGGCATGGTGGTGCATATCTTTAATCCCAGCACTCGGGGAGGCAGAGGCAGGTGGATCTCTGTGAGTTCAAGGCCAGCCTGGTCTACATACAAAGCAAGTCCAGGACAGCCAGAGATACACAGAGAAACACTGTCTTAAAGGGGGGGGGGGACAGAAAGAAAAGTGAATGGTCATTCTTGACTACATAGTGAGTTCAAGATCATAGGGCTCTATGTCAAAATAAAGATGATTATTATACCTATGTGTTAGGGGCATTGGCGACCCAATCCAGGACTTGGTGCTAAGCCAGCTCTCTACCACGGTACTCTTTATAGGCTTCTGTACATCTCAAATACTAGTAATGGCTCACTGAAATGAGAGAGCCAACCACTTGGTCACAAGATGGCTAAGTGGCTGCGCTGAATCCCAAACCCAGCTTTCGATCATGATCAACAGTCACCGTGTCACACTGTGTTTGTAAAGGGTCACCTATGCACCCACCCAGAGAACGGTTATCATTTCCTTGTTTGACGGTAAATAGATTTATAAACTAAAACCAACAAAAATAGCTCAGTTTGAAACCTAACCTTGCTCTGGGATAATGAAAACAGGGCTGTCCTTGCAATCTTCTCATTTTCCAGCCTACATTGGACAGAAAAGACTAATTCATCTAGGATGTGTAACTGGTGTCAACAACAGTCTCCAGCCCAACAAAAAGGACTCTGGTTAACATTTATAAAGTGGAAGGGGCCAAGTTGGCCAAAAGGAAGAACATGGAAATTCTGCCTACAGCCAGAACAATGGACATAGATTTTTCAAAACAAAGGACAGTTAAGGGAGGGGAGACAATTCGTCCAACTCTTGTTATGATATTTTATGACTATTTTTCCAGTGGCTAATTTCCTATTCACTTTAACAAAGAAAAAAGATTAAACAAAAGTAGATAGTAACATTTTGCAAGTTTATATTATCCTCTGGTAGAAACAAATAAATTATAGTGTTCAAAATCCAACCCCTGGAAGCATTCAGGAACCTGGAAGCTGC
The DNA here is from genome assembly GCA_907164525.1 of Lophiomys imhausi. Taxonomy (NCBI): domain Eukaryota; kingdom Metazoa; phylum Chordata; class Mammalia; order Rodentia; family Muridae; genus Lophiomys; species Lophiomys imhausi. The sequence goes on from CAJQZJ010000225.1 coordinate 660,648, forward strand.
CCCTTCAGTGGTGTGGAAGGAATTTTCAAGACTCTCAAGACTCGCTGTTCATCTTTGGCTCAACTGTAAAGCTTTTTTCTTTTTTGAGACAGGGTTGCTCTGTATAGCCCTGGCTGTCCTGGACTCACTCTGTAAACCAGACTGACCTTGAACACACAGACATCCGCCTGCCTCTGCCTCCCAAGCACTGGGAATAAAGGTGTGTGCCACCACGCCCAGGTCACCTGTAAAGCTTTAAGGTTAATAAAGGTTAAACTAAAATTCTGGGACTATAGCTCAGTGACAGGGCACTTGGCTAGCGATTTACCAGTGCACGGATTCCACACACACTCACAAAGTGAAAAATGAAGGATTGCTAGAGACCTTTCTTCCCATGCAAGGATCCCCAACCTGATATAAACTGGACAGGCAGAGCATGCAGGTCAGTAATCCCAGCATGAGGGAAGTGGAACAGGAGGTTCAAGGCCATGGCTGGGTGAATGTTGCAGCACCTTTAATCTCAGAACCCAGGAGGCAGAGGGAGGCAGATCTGAGTTAGAGGTCAGTCTGACCTAGTGACATCAAGGCCAACCAAGGCTACATAATAAGACTATCTTAAAAACAAATAAAAGTTCAAGGTAGGGCTGGAGAGATGGCTCAAAGGTTAAGAGCAGTGGCTGCTCTTCCAAAGGACCTGGGTTCAAATCCCAACAACCACATGGCAGTTTACAGCTGTCTAATTGCCACACGCCTTTAATCCCAGCACTGAGGAGGCAGAGGCAGGTGGATCTCTTTAAGTTCAAGGCTAGCCTGGTCTGCAAAGTGAGTCCAGGACAGCCAGGGCTGTTACACAGGGAAACCCTGCCTCAAGAAAAAAAAGTTCAGGGTACATAGTGAGTCTTTACATGAGACACAAACTCGGCCCCAAGCCCCTCAAAAGAAAACAGATGTTTTTAATGTAGTTCTCTTTAGGTTTCTTTTTTAAATGTAGTTCTCTTTAGGTTTTTTTTTTTATGTAGTTCTCTTTAGGCTATTGTTCTGATCTAGTTGACATATCTCATAACATTACACAACACAACCTTGGCTTTCACTCTGTCAACCTGACCTTCGGATGGTATGTCAAAGAGCTGTGTTGGGACAGCTAGAAAACAACATCACTGACTGGAAAAGACGTTCAAAATGTAAGCCTTGAGTTTAAAAAGTACAAAGCTGAAAAAAACAGCTCCTTAGAATAACCACAAAGTAGCGCCCAGAGCACTAGTGATTTAACACTGTGTGGGCGGCATGTTCTCCCTAGCTCCCTGTGGGCAGCAGGGCTTCCCTGCTCTCAGTATTTGTGAAGCCTCCCTCAAGTGCCATTAAAAACACGGGCGCGCATGCACTTTTTAGTTTACAGGGGCGTGTTTTGTTGATAAGCCAAATTTGCTGGTGTTAGTAATCACCAGCAAATGCATTTTTGTTCTGGTGCTTTATCGGGCTGACGTTAGTTTCAGAGGTGTCGACAGAGTGGGCTTTGCTTCCGACGTATGCATGCACGCAAGCACACAACTCACATCCATGTAACCACGAAAAAAATTAAAACCTGCCTGAATAAACGGCGAACACAAATTCAAATATCTAAGGCCCCTCTGCTTATTCAAACACCCTCTAAGAACGCACTCTTCATGTTCGGGACTCAATTTTTAAAGCCTTTTTAGAAACAACTACTGGCAACAGCAGTGAGTTTTCATTACATGGCACGAGATTTTGAAGAAAACTGTCCATACTTTCAGTTTGGGGAAGGGCCATGCCTACGCAGGTCAGGTAGCACACAACCTCCAGGTAGCACACAAACTCCACTTTGAGTTTTAAACGGGTGGATATAGGGGCATGAAACAAACATCCGAGCTCCAAGCCCCACCCTATCTATCCTTTGGTCAAACTAGCGACCTCAGAAAGCCTTCAGTATGCTCCTGTTGGCCTTGGCGATATTTGAAGGGTCCGAGTCTCTGTGTGTTGGGAAAGGGACATGGGGTGGGAATTGAAGAGTTTACACACGTCCTCTACAGCACAAGAGATCAACCTCCGGAGATTCTGGAACATGTGCCCAGCTACATCAAAACAAAACTCACCCAGGTTCTCAGGAAGAGTGGGAAGCACACCTGATCAGTAAAATCAGCCGGACTACTTTTCATGGCCAGAGGCCCCTGATTTACCTCCCCGGCTCTGGCAATCCTGTGTATGCGCGCCACCCACCCACCCACTACAAACACAATCACTGGGCGACTTCCCGGAGCAGACCAGGTGGAAGTAGCCCTGCATAAGTTTCCCCAATACTCGCTGCTTCTACCCCCACCCACCTTGTGCCCTCCGCTTCCTCAGCATCCCTCCCCGCTGAGTGGGCGCGCCACCCGAGCTCCCCACACACTCACACGTGGCCACAGCGGGTCCGGACCGGCTGGTGTAGCACCTCCAGGCACACTGAACAGTCGAAGGAGGTGATGGGCAGCTCCGGGTCCCCGCTGCGCTTCAGGGTCCGCGGGGCGGAGGAGGCGGGCGCGGACTTGGAGCTGTCGCCGCTCAGCAGGGAGCCCATCGCTACGCTCGAGCTCCTCAGGCTGCCAAGAGCTCCGTGTGGGCTGCCGGTGGTTCTGTTGTCCCGCCCGGGAGGAAGGAAGTCCCGGCCCAGCCGGGATCGCCGCCTCCTGGCTCGGCCAGCCGAGGCGCGGGGCCTCTCGGTGGAACGCCGGCGGAGTGCGCGGCCGCCGCTTACAAACACTGCTGCAGAGGCTCGAGGTCCCTAGAGGGTGAAACCTGAACCCTCCTAACCGTCGACCTCACTCAGAGTTTCTCAAAGTGCAGCGTGAGAACAACCACTGGAGATGACTCTATCTGGTCTCCAAGTTGGAATCTTAATGAGCCTCAGAGCCGACCTATGACCATTTCGGTGATTGACTCAATACTTCAATAAGGGAGAGATAGCCTGGGGCAGCGGAAAGTTACTTGATCCTAATGTGATGCTCAATCCAGAGCCCCACGTGGTGGCCTACAAATACAATGCTAGCATCCAGGCAGGAGGATTGCTGTGAGTTCAAGGCCATTTGGGCCGCATTTGAACAAGACAGTGTTTCAAAAGTAGATAAATAAACCAAGCGTCATGGCTTATGCTTCAATCTCAGCATTTAGGAGGTCGAGGAAAGAGATTACCTAAAGTTTCAGGGCAGCCTGGACAACATAGTGTGTTCTAGGACATTCAGGGCTAGGGAATGATATACCATCCTAAGAAAAACAAGTTTAGATGTAGTTCAGTGGTGGTATCCTTGTATGAGTGAAGAATAAAATAAAGGGCGGGCGGGAGAGATGGATCAGCGGTTGAGAACCAGGCTGCTCTTCTAGGGGACCCAGGTTCAGATCCAGCACCCACATGGCAGCTCACAGCTGTCTGTGGTTGCCACAACCGGTAATTACACACAGCTGTGAACTGCCATGTGGGTGCTGGGATTTGAACCTGGGTTCTTTGGAAGAGCAGCCAGTGCTGTTAACTGCTTGAGCCATCTCTCCAGCCTCATTTTTTCCCCTCTTCTTATGATGGTCTTTCTGTGTAGCCTTGGCTGTCTTGAAACTTGCTTTGTAGACCAAACTGGCCTCAAGCTCAGAGATCTGCCTCTCCTGGGATTAAAAGCAATGTACCACCATACCCAGCTGACACTTTAAATTTTTTGGGGTTTTTTTTTCATTTTTTCAAATCAAGGGTTCTCTGTGTAGCCCTGGCTGTCTTGTAACCCACTCTGTAGACCAGGCTGGCCTCAAACTCAGAGATTTGTTTGCCTCTGTCTTCCGAGTGCTGGAATGAAAGGTGTGTATCTTGACGCCCAGCAGACACTTTGAATTTTTTTTTTGTTTTTGTTTTTTCGAGACAGGGTTTCTCTGTGTAGCCCTGGCTGTCCTGGACTCACTTTGTAGACCAGGCTGGCCTTGAACTCACAAAGATCCACCTGCCTCTGCCTCCCAAGTGCTGGGATTAAAGGTGTGCACCACCACCGCCCGGCCGAATTTTTGTTTTATTTGTTTGTTTGTTTTAGAGACAGGGTTTCTCTGTGTAACAGCCCTGACTGTCCTGGACTCTCTTTGTAGATCAGACCATGCTGGCCTCAAACTCACAGAGGTACACCTGCCTCTGCCTCCCAAGTGCTGAGATTAAAGGCGTGCACCACCATACCCAGCTCACTTTTAATTTTTTTTAATAATTTATTTTTTATTTCAAGTTACATCTCAATCACAATCCCCTCCCTACTCCTACTCCTCTTTCCAGTCCCACCCTCCCAACCTCTTCCCCCTCAAACCCCATCCTCTTCCCCCTTTTTTTAAGTTTAAGGTATATCCTTTTCCCCCCAACAGCTCCCCCTTTCAGTCCAACAAATGGTTCTTTCTCTTATAACAATAAATACAATACAAAACAACAGAAATAAATAGGCCACAATTATGAGAGTTATATGGCTTAACATACATTCCCAATGTCCAGTCCATATGTATTTGGCCCCTGACTTTAACATTCTACTATCTAACCATCTCCATGAGTTTAAAGTTCTATATCTAACTCAGCTTTCATACTAACTTGCAACACAATTTTAAAAGAATCTTCTTAGATCCAGAACACCCTCTTGATTCCTAAACAACTCAAAATTTAACTACACTTTTAATTTTTAATTTAATTTCTTGTTTAGTTTTATGGTGCTGGGCTTTGTTTGTTAGGCAAACACTTTACCACTGAGCTGTAACTCAACCCCTTTTTTGCTTCATTTCATTTTTGCTTCTTCCGGTTTTTGAAAACGGGTCTTACAATGTAGCATAGACCTTGGCTGTCCTGGAGCTCGAGTATGAAGACCAGACTGACCTTTAATTCCCAGAGATCTGCCTGCCTCTCCCTACTGAATGCTGGGATTAGAGGCGTGCACCACTATGCCCAGCCTAGCCATAAGCTAATGAAGAGATTTACAGTGTCAAGTATGAATTCTCTCCTTTTGACCAGGCCTCAAGTGCAATCAGAAATCAGTTGATCACCCCAGAGCAGTCATGCCACTATCACACCAGTGATAGGCAATGTTTGTTGGAAGAATTTTTGTTAGAAGGAAAAGAATGCGATGAATAGTAAAGCTCTTGGTTCCTTGCCTATCAGGTGGTGTTAAACACATGTTCTGCCTGGGACTTATTCATTCGGCAGCATTTAATTAAGGAGCCTACTTTGTGTCAAATGCACCGCTAGTCATTAGGGGAAGGATAAGGAATGTCCTAGTTTGCATTAGCTATCAACTTGACCCAGCCTAGAATCACCCAAAGGAAGTAACTGAGGAATTGTCTTTATCAGATTGGTCTCTGGGCTTGTCTATGAGAAACTGTCTTGATTGTTCATTGATGTAGCAGAGCCTACTGCGGGCAGCACCTTTCTCCAGGCAGGTGGTCCTGAGCTATACAAGAAAGTTACCTAAGTCTGAGCCAGGGAGTGAGCTGGAAAACAGCAGTCCTACAGTTTCTGCTTCATGTTCGTACCTTGAGTTCTGTTCCTGACTTCCCCTAATCATTAACTGTGGCTTGGATGTTAAGCCAAATATGTTTTCCCCCTCTTGCTTCTGACTAGAATGTTTTATTTATTTTTATTTTTTAAAAAGATTATTTATTTATTTTGTATACAGTGTTCTGCCGGCATGTACACATTCACTCCAGAAGAGGGCACCAGTCTCAATGTAGACGGTTGTGAGCCACCATGTGGTTGCTGGGAATTGAACTAAGGACCTTTGGAAGAACAGCCAGTGTCCTTTAACCTCTGAGCCATAGAATGTTTTATTTTATCACAGCAACAAGAAGGAAACTGGGACAAAGAGTCCAGACTAGGAAGCGGACAGCTACGGGTTTTGGCCATTGAGCACCTTCAACTTCAGTGTCTTCCTCTTTGGGTGCTTTTATTCATGTATCAACTTAAGAGACTGTTTTGACTGGTTACTGTGGACCATGATGTGAAAGGCGATGCAGTGTATGTCATTGTATGTCATAAGTATATGTCCATGACATGCAAGGATTTTGGAGGGCTGCCACTCATTGTCCACTTTTTAATCTCATGGCCCTCCCTTTTCAAGGAATCCCAGCTTCCCCGGCAAGTACCTCATAGCTGATGCACTTCCTCTTATCTCCTGCCTTTACAGTTTGCAGCAGCTTACCAACACTTCCTTTTTTTTTCCTTGCATAATCTATTCAGTTAGTACTGTGGTAGACACCCAGTTTACATTTCTTTCCTGTCCTCAAGACTTTCATGTCTGATAGACGATTTTAGAAAACAATACCTTTATAATACAGTGCATCATCAGTGACCAGAATCTATGTGAAGAGTGAGGATGCTAACTTAACTCTGAGTGTGCAATGAAGGAGAGAGTAACAAAGAACATTCTGGAGTTGGAGATGTTGTTCGGCTGGTACAGTGCTTTCCTAGCAAGCATGGAACTCCGGGTTTCCTCTTCAGCATAGCAGAAACTGGATGTAGTGGTGCACATCTGGAATCCAACCTCTGTGGAGGTAGACGCAGGAGGCTTATAAGTTCAAGATCTCCCTTGGCTATGTGACAAGTTTGAAGACTGTAAGCTACACAAGACCCCAACTTTAAGAATTGAAAATACCAGCATGGTGGTGAAGTCCTTTAATCCCAGCACTCCGCAGAGACAAGTGGATTTCTTATGGGTTCGAGTTCAGCCTTGTCTGCACATCAAATTCCAGAACAACCAGGGATACATAGAGAGACCCTGTCTCAAAGATGAAAATAGAAAATGAAAGAAAGGAAGAAGGGGGGGGGATGATGACAAAACCAAAAGGAGATCAGTAGCCATAGCTCAGCCTGAGGGAGCACACCTTTAATCTCAGCACTCAGGGGACAGAGGAGATTCTTTGGGAGTTGAGGCCTGCCTGCGTGGGGAGTTCCAGGACAGCCTGTCTGTGTGGTGAGACTCTGCTTGAAGGAGGAGGATGAGAAGGGATATTCCAAATTCAAACTGAAGGAAAAGCAAAGCATTCCAGACAGATGAGGATGAGATGAGCACAAAAGGGGGCAGGAAGTCCCAAGGTCTGGCTCAGAAAGCTGCACTCAGTTCCCTGTGGATGGAACTTTCAGCACACAGCACTCAATAGAGATTGAGGAAACTGGACACCAGGAAGTGCGAATACAAAGGTGACCTTGGAGCCGGGCGTGGTGGGGCACGCCTTTAATCCCAGCACTCGGGAGGCAGAGGCAGGTGGATCTCTGTGAGTTCAAGGACAACCTGGTCTACAAAACGAGTCCAGGACAGCCAGAGCTGTTACACAGAGAAACCCCGTCTCGAGAAAAAAAAAAAAAAAAAAAAAAAAAAAAAACAAAGGTAACCTTGGTTAGGTATTTTCAGTTGGTTTCTATGGCTTTAAAGAACCAATTAAGAGGTTGAGCAATGACACAGGACTCTTATATGGCAATCACCATATAAGGGAGTCCCAGGGAAAAGGTGGGTGTGCTGCCTGCCCGACTCTCAGGCCTTCACTCCGAAGACAAACAGACTCCACAGGGGTGATGTCTAAGCATTGTCCGTTTTTAATGTTTCGTCCCCTAGCTTATATACAGAACCAAATGGGTGTTTCCACATGAGGCTATGTGGGCCAATCATATTAAAGGTCATCCTATTATATCACATAACATAAGCCTGGTAACATGATAATCATGTATTGTCAAGAGTATGGAAGTCTTGCTCACCCAATCAGCTATACCTATGATCAGGCTTCAACTCCTCCCCAGCATATCTTCTGGCCGGCGCCATCTTAGATATCTCCCACAAGTTACTTTTATTTTCCCAGCCATGAGGCATTTTTCATAAGCCTCCATTTCCCGGGTCCTCACAGGGCAAGCCAGTGATATGGCAGTACTGTCAGTTTTGTCAAGTCACTCTGTTACCAAACTGTCTGGCATCAGACTCACCTGAGAAGCCTGTTGGGGCAGCTTGATGGCAAGATACCAAACTTCAGTGTCTGTGGTGAGTTATGAAAGCTACACTTTAGCTGGGTGTGGTGGTGCACTCTGGGAGGTAACAGGAGGATTGCTGAGAGTGTGATGAGGCCAGCTTGGGGTACATAGAAAGACCTTTTCTCAGAAAGGCAAATCAAACAATACCAGGTTAAAACAAAAACCAAACAAGGGCCAGGCGATGGTGGCACTCAGGAGGCAGAGGCAGGTGGATCTCTGTGAGTTGGAGACCAGCCTGGTCTACAGAGTGAGTCTAGGACAGCCAGGCTAATGTTAACACAGAGAAACCCTGTCTCAAAAAAAAAAAAACAAAAAACAAGGCAGGACAAAAACCTTACATTTTAAACACCCCCTAGCTCTCTCACATATAGGGCTTAGTGGAGGTTTCTTGAGAAGCAGTTCAGGGGTCCACTGCAGCAGGCAGGTGTTTGCTTTCGTTCTGACCAATCTGAGCCTCCTCACCACTGAGTGACATCATGCTGGTTAACTGCTCCAGCCCTGACACGTAGGTATCTCTGTACTTACAGTGATCACTTGTTAAATTCTCACCTTTAGCCCTACTGGGCATAATAATGACAGTGCTCTACAAAAATATCTGAGATGTGATCTTGAGTAGCATTTAACATATCTTCCCAAGGAAAAAATGAAAAATCACTTTCTTCTTTAGGAGGCTGTATTTGGGGATGGAAACCAAGGTCTATTTTTAAGTTTTTTTAAACATTTATTTGTGGGGAGAGAGGAGCTCATGTGTCATGCAGTGCACTTGGAGGGCAGAGGGCAAGTTGCGGAAGTTGGTTTTCTCTTTCCACCATGTGAAGCTCGAGAAACAAACTCAGATTGGCAGGTGAAAGACCGGGGGAGGGAAGTTCCTCACCCGACACTCAGGATATCACGGCCGCCCCAAAACTCGCAAGAGACCATCTTGATGCAATCACAAGAGGTTTATTTCGGAGGGAAAAAGGAGAAGGGGAGGGGGCTCAGTGCACTGAGGGGCGCCACTCGTATCCCACGCAGGGGTAGGAGTCGCAACCATGATTTGGGGGAGAGTCCAATATTTTATGGGGGAGCACCACAGATTAAGGGGGTGGGGGAAATTACAGGTGGGAAGTACCAGCCCAGCCCATTAGTTAGTCAGCGGGAAACATCCTACATCTGTTTGTCTCAGGAATGAATCTAATCTTGTTTTGTTATCTACTTTGTGGTCAGCCAGTTCCTGAAGCCCTGGGGGCCCGTGGCCCAATTGACCTTCATTCTTGGTTTCAACCTGTTTATGGTCAGCTAAGTTCCGGGAATCACCTGGCCTGGCTCTACTGCCGACTTAGGGGGTCTTTTAATAATTTTCATTCCCTTCAGCAGCAAGCTCCTTTACTCACTTCACTATCTTGCTGGCCCTATCATGCCTCTCTCAAAGTGAGAAGGACATCATCTCAAATGCCATTCTACCTAAGGGCTTGTGTGTTCATGTGTTCATCCAGGTGAATCAAACGAGGACCTGGATTTCTAATTATTGGTATTTTGGACTTGATTACTGCCCTCCATTTTTCTGCTAGACAATCTTTTTTTTTTTACTTTTTATTCTTTGTGTTATGCACCCTAATCTCACTCCTCTGCCCTTTGTCCCTTCCTATCTTCTCTCTGCCCTTGCAAACTCCCCGTCAAAACAAAACAAGACAGAAAACAAACATCTCATCTTGGAAGCGTGTAGTGTATCACAGTATGTCACACAGTATACCCTTTTGTCCACAGTTCTTTACTTGCAAATGCTCATTGCCATGAGTCGTGGGTTTGTTTTGAGGCCTCTGGCTTCTGCTACCCTCTCAATATTAGATTCTCATGGGAACTCCTCTTAGACATCCTATTGTTGCCCTGTGTCATGGAGATCCTACAGCTTTGGATCTGCAGGACTGACCCCTTCATGCTCTCTAAGCAGTTCATAGATGGGATAGATGTTGGGGTTGGCCAACTCTAAGCCCTGAATCTGGGCCTGAGTGGTAACTGAACTGGTCAGCCTGCCAGTTCTCCTGCACCCACACCTCCAGGGCCATCTCTCCAGCATGGCCCTGCCAGCTCACCCAAAGCCTCCGCCACTGCTCTCATGCCCTTGGGGCTGGCTCCCTAGTGCTTAGCACCAGGGCTGGCTTTACTGGCTAGGTGCAGTTTCTGCTGTCCTGAGTGCTTCAAGTCAACCTTATTGCTTTTAATCGCTGGGTTTCAGATCGTGTGTGTTAGACAGCTATCTCCGTGATATTCTGAACAATGAAATTTTCATCTGCTGTAGACAGTCCAGGTACAACACAGCCTCAAAGCAAGCTGTTTCACTTCAGTAATGACTCAGGGAAGATCAAGTAGGTGTCAGTGGAGTTTCTTCCTGGGTAACTCCTGGGCTTGAATCACTTTTGCATGTGGGGTGTTCTACTTCAAGAAGCATGAAATTGCAGCAGGTGTAAAATGAGAAAGTGTTCAAAGAAGTATCTGATCCGATTCTCTCATTTCCCAGACAAGTAAACTGATTCCCAGTGGGGTAAAAGCATTCTCTCTGCCTCTTTCGACATTTCAGATGGACACATTTGAAATACAAAGTCTTTGGGCTAGGAGTGTAGTTAAGTGGTAGAACTTGCTTAGCATAAGGAAGGTCCTGGGTTCAACCCCCCAGCACTATAAACAACATGCACAAAAAGTATGTTCTGGTTTGAATATAAAGAGTCCCCTGTGGGCTCAAGTGTTTGAACACTTAGATGATGCCACAGTTTCAAAGGGCAGAGGAACCTTTAAGATGTGAGTCCTGGCTACACAAGGGGAAGTATTTAAGGAGTCTATACTGACCCTGCTTGCTTCTTGTTCTTGTTGGCTGGTTGGCCACTGTGTTCCTATTGACATGGAGCCACTGTGCCAAGCTGTTCCACCCTGAGGAACTGAAATCCTGAGCCCAAGTAAGTCCTTCATTAAGTGGCTTCTGCCAGATATTTTATCACAATATTTTGAGAAAAGCAGCTGATCCAGTACTGTTCACAGACAATGTCATTCTTCTCTTGTAAATGGGCCAATACTATGCTGGTGCACACCTTTAATTCCAGCATTTGAAAGGCAACCGCAAAAGTATCTCAGAGTTCAAATCCAGCCTGGTCTACATTGTAAGCTTCAGGACAGCTAGGGCTAAATAGAGAGACCCTATCCTAAAATTTTAAAAAAAGACAAAAAAATAAATAAATAAAATGAAGACATATTTGGGGAAGCAGGATCACAAAAGGTAAAAGGATAAATGAGAAACTAAACAGCAATTTCACAGAAAACTGAAAGCAACACTATGAATTAGTCCATAATTCATTACATATAATGATAAGAGCTTTTATGATCTTTCCAAACTACCTTAACAACTATATAAACACTTTCCTACTTGATGGTTGTCTACTACATACACTTGTTGTCCTTTATCACAAAAAAGTCAGGCTTTCATTTTGAAAATGTAAATGTTGGGCAGGTAAGGTGGCTCAGCAGGTGAAGGGGCTTGCTGTCAAGCCTGACAAACTGAGTTTAATCCCCAGGACCCACATGGTGGAGGGAGAGAACTCCAGAAGTTGTCCTCTGACCTCTACCAATGTGTTATGGTGTGTGTGTGTGTGTGTGCTGTGATTGTATCTTTTGCTAGCATTACATGTAACATAGGTAAATCATATCTTTCGCCTGGGTAAGTGAAGCTATCTTTTAGTTGGTGCATACTACAAGTGTATATAAATCTGCTTCATGTTAGAAGACTTCTTTCAGTTAGCTGGCAAGATTGGGGTTCCTTTGGCCATTGCCTTCTCTCATGCCTTATTAGTCTGTATTAAGCTCTGTCTATATTCCACACCTAAAGAAACGGTAGGCACAATAAAAATATAAACCAGTGCTGAGTGTAGTGGCAAACACCTATATTTGCAACAAAGTAAGAGGATCATGGGTTTGAAGTTAGCCTGGGCTCCATAATGAGTTCAAGGCTAGCTTGAGCTACATGTGGAGACCCCGTCTCAATTATCACCAACAAAATAGTGCATTGATACTAGTTTAGTCAACTACATAGATCGTGTGCAATATTATTATTATTTATACATAAGTGCGCACATGTCTGTGTTATAACAGTTAAACCGTGCATGGTGTTTAGTCTCTGCTGTCAACTTGACTGGATGTAGGTTAACTATAGAAACACACATCTGGGTGAGGGATCCTTCCTGAAAGGATTAACACAAGAGGAAAGGCACATCCTGGGTGTCGGTCACAGCAAAGCACGGGCTTGTTTCCTGAACTGAATATGAAAGAGAAAGTGAGCTGAGCACCTCTATTCATGACTCTCTGCTTCCTGACTGTAGACAGTAAGGTGATGAGCTGGCTCACAGCCCTGCCACCATGCTTTCCTTACAGTGACAGGCTGCACTCCTAAAATTGTGAGCCAAATAAACCAAACCCTTAAGTTGAGTTTATCACGTATAAATACAAGCACATTTCACACACACACACACACACACACACACACACAGAGAGAGAGAGTTTATATATAGCTCTTTGTTTCTTCTTTTCAAATAGTCAGGCTCAAGGAATTTACACAAGTGGCCCAAAGCCTTCCAAGCCATACAGGATAGGATGGCATTGTTGGCGTGTGTGCAATAATGCAGCTGAGCTAAACAAGTACTCTGCCACCTACTGCTACGCCTAGACCAGAGCACACGTGAGCAAATGCTGAGTCTGTGTTTCTCTCTCACAATGTCATGAAATATAGACAGGACTGAGTGCATTCTGTTTCCGTGCTGTGTCCCTGCAATAATACAAAGTATAGTGAAAACAGGAAAACGTTAAGTCTTTAAGGCACAGCAGAACCCTGGGATACGGATCATCCGAAGAGGGTTGCAGTCAGCACCCAGCACCACAAAAACAGCACAATGAGGGTATCTCCAGAATAAAGAATTTATGAACTTTATTATTCTGTTGCACAAATGGAAAACTGAAGTGTATAAAAAGACATGGGACTCTATTTATAGTCTGTGCCCCCATAATTAGAAACATAAAGCGGTTGAGACATAGATACACGGAAACTGTGGTAGCAGTTAAATGTTAACGATCTAAAGCTGGCAAGAGCAAATGATATATGGATTTTATGAAACTCTGGGAAGGGCAGAGCTAAGAGCTGTTTTTAAAAATACAGCTTCTTCCTGAAAGACCCCTGAAATGGGGACACCGCCCCTGGGGCCCAGCGTC
>CAJQZJ010000225.1:674260-685315 GCA_907164525.1 Lophiomys imhausi
CTGGGATGGCAGCTAACAAATAGGCATGCTTAGCCGGGGGTCTTTCACTTCCTAGCTCTCTCCTTGAGACAATGAGCAAGTCAGTAGCAAGGATGGGGCAGACAGAGGAGTTGAGAACTGGTTTCATGTACTGAAGATGGCCTCGAATGCCCGCTTCTAGCTGAGTGCTGGGATTACTGGTGTCTGCCACCGCAGCCACCTAGTCAATTTTTAAATCACCTCAAACTTTGAATTGCTTGAACCATATAAAACCCAGCTTGTGTTATGCTCAAATGTGGAAAGAAACCAGAAAAATATTTTTAAGTTATTATTATTATTACTTTATTATATCCTGACTGCGAGTTCTCCCCCTCCTTCCTCCAAGACCCTCCCAAGAAGATATCCTTTAAGACAAAAAAGAAAAAAAATGCCAGAACAGTATTTGGGTTTGACCCCTTTCTGTCCTATTGGCTTTTGGTCACTTGGCTCTGCATAAACAGGGAAGTAAGACAGTCTGAAGGCAATGGGAAGTATAGTCCACTTAGTGACTACAGACCATGGACTCCTGGGCTAGGCCATGTCTTGGACACCACACTAGGCTCACACCAAAACTTACCAACCTCAGCATCTTGGTAGCTGAGGAATGTCATGTCCTGCCCTGTTACAACTGGCAGCAGACGCTGAAGGAAGAGACACCGTAGACCAGTGGGCCCCACAACTACTTTCCTAATTTGAAGACATTGAAAGAAAAGCATTAAACCAAACATGGCAGCACTCAGGAGGTAGAGGCAAGAAGACCAGAAGTTTCACATCATCTTTGGCTACATAGTGAGCTCCAGGGCAGACTTGCCTATATGAAATGCACCCCTGTCATGAAGGAGGTTGTGCCTTCCCCCTTCCATGCAAAACACCAAGATAACATATCATCACCGGCAATAAAAATTTATCAAAATAACAGTGTGAGTATGTAAAAGTCTTATGAAGAGAACTAACTTACATTTATCCATAAATTCTTCAAGGCACTAGGTAATTAGTTCCAGCAGGACCAAAATATGCTATAATTTGCTTCTTAGTCTGTGTATAGCCTGGCTGCATTGCGTTAGCCTCTTTTCTTCTGCTGTTGGCCCTACTGCAAAGCTGGCTGCCATTCTGTTATATGATCCAACAGCTAGAGAAATGCTGATGGTGGTACAGTGAGTGCACTTGTGAGCAGAGACACAAATGATGCGGTCTGTCAAACTGGATGCTGTTACATTTTTATATCTGAGCCTCATCAAAGACCATTATGCTGAAGTCAGGCAGCCCTACACATAGAAATGGCAAAAGTCTGAAGAGGACATGTGCCAATAAGCCCAAACTTCAGAGGCTGAGGCAGGAGGATTCGGAAGCTTGAGGTCGGTATACACTACACAGTAAATTTAAGGCAAGCCTGAGCTATGCATTGAGACCCTTTGAAAGGAACAAAAGTAGACCAGGCATAGTGCCACACACCTTAAACGCAGAACTCGAGGGACAGAAACAAGGGGATCTTTATGAGTTTGAGGCTAGCCTGGTCTATATAGCGAGTTTTATTACATAGTGCGACCCTGTCTCAAAGACAAAACCAAAAAAAAAAAAACCAACAAGGACAAAGGAAAGTGTTTGCCCTCTACACAGTATATACATGAATAGTGAAACATGATGCAATAAAATAAAATCAGAGGAATGTGTGAACTTTTTTAAAGTTTTTTTTTTGTTTTGGTTTTTGGTTTTTTGAGACAGGGTTTCTCTGTGTATCCTTGGCTGCCCTGGACTCACTTTGTAGACCAGGCTGGCCTTGAACTCACAGAGATCCGCCTGCCTCTGCCTCCCGAGTGCTGGGATTAAAGGCGTGCACCACCACGCCCGGCTGTGAACTTTTTATATGTCAATTAAAAGTTAATTTGGGCTGAGAGTATAGGGCTGTAACTTTAACAGGCAAAGGCTTGGGTTGGATCCTGATCATTATGACATTGTAAAAAGAAAGAAAAAGGGGAAGGAGAGCCTGGAAACTTAATTTAGTGGCAGATCACTTGCCTAGCAAGCCTGATGCCAGGGACCCAGGGTCCCTTTCTCAATAACACAGAGAGAGAGAGAAAGAGAAAAAAAAGTTAGGCATAATAGTACATGACTATATAGTCTGAGAACTCATGAGTAGAAAAAAAGTCAGAAGTCAAGAGACTGGAGATGTAACTCAGTTGGTAGGATGCGTGTCCAACATGGATGAAGCCCTGCATTCACTCCATCTCTAAGCCCACTGAGTCCCAACACTCTAGAGGTGGAGGCAGGAGTATATCCTCAAGGTCTTCCTCAACTACCTATCAAATTCAATACTAGCCTGGAAGGAACTATAAGCGAGACTTAAACACACTCTCCCTTTATATTTGTGGTTGCTGACCATAACAAGTGAACTAACAAAGCAAAAGCTTGTATGGTTCACTCCCTTATCAGATGTATTCCAGAGAATCCCCGGCTACCAACAGCTAAGAATATCAAGCCCGTTGTAGTGGCGTATGCTGTTAATTCCAATGCTTGGGAAGCAGAGGCAGGATCTTTGTGAGTTCAAAGCCAGCCCAGTCTACACACTCAATTCTATGCCAGCCAGTGCTACATAGGGAGACCTTGTTTCAAAAAAGAAAAAAGAAATCAAATGGAACAAAATACAACTAAACAATAGCACTTCCCACCAAACCTGATAATTGGATCTGCAGGACTCCCATTAAGGAAGAAATGACTTTTGCAAACCATCCTCTGGATTCCAAATGCATGGTCATTCTCTCTCCCTCTCCCCGCCCCCCCCATAAGTAAATAAGTATAATTTTGAGGCCTCATGACCAAAACCCAACTAACTAACCTCAAGCTAAGTAATCAAGTCCAAAACAAACCAAAAGATACCAGACCCTTACACATACCTAGCAAGCATTCTACCTCTGAGCTCCATGCCTCCACAACTGAACCACTAGGCTACTAACGCATATGAGATCTGAGAAATGGCTGGGCATGATGGTGAGGGCCTTTAATCCCAGCACTCAAGAGGGAAAGGCAGGTAAATCTCTGAGTTCAAGGCCAGCTTGGTCTACAGAGTGAGTTCCTGGACAGCCAGGGCTGTTACAAAGAGAAAGCCTTTCTCGAAAAACTTAAAAAAAAAAAATCTGAGAAAAAATACCTTTTTATATATAGACAGGGCCTTACTAAGTTGCTCCTGATGGGTTCGGACACTTGGTGAACTCTTTACCTTGGCCTCTGGAGTGTCCCAGAAACGGTCATATATAATGGCTTTTCATATAGCATGACAGTACCCATTTCCTGCTTATATCTGTGTTGTCACAGTGGATATAGAAAAAGCAGGTGCTTCTCAGTAGTGGTGGCAAAGGAAAGAAGGTTCGGTGTTTCCTTTACTTCAAGGCTCATGGCCCTCCCTCAAGTGGGAGATCAATACCAGAAGGCTCTGGAGGGGATATTGCTAATGGTTCTGCTATAATCAGACTTATGAGCAGATTTCTCTGCAGGTAATCAATACAAGCTTCTTGTGGCAGAGCAGACTGGAGGTCAGGAACCACAGATGTCCATCAAAGAATGTGGCTGATGTCCTCGGAGCCCCAGCCAGGACTGCTTCTCCTGGTCCCTGTGACTGATGACTTTGCTCAGACAAAACGGAAAAAAAAAATGTCCAGCCCTTTCCATTTTTAGCCCGTTGTTAAAATGGTATTTGGTAGAATTTTGGTAGAAATGGTATTTGCCTGAAGCCCTTTAATTTCTGCTACTACAGAAACCAAGTAGGTGGCACGTGCCTGTAATCCCAGCACTATGAATGTGAAGGCAGGGAATTTCAGGGTCATCTTGAACTATATATTGAGTTTGAGGCCAAACTGGGCTTCGAGAGACATGTTTCCCCCTAAAACAAGCAAACTGTATTTTAATTTTCTTTTAGTACTGGGTATTGACCCTAAGGCCTCCCTCAGGCCTTCTACTTATTTGTTTGAGTCAAGGTGTCATGCTACACTCCAGACTAACATGAAATTTACTGTGTAGCCAACTGTGGCAATCATCCTGCCTCAGCTTGCAGAGCCCTGGAACTGTGTGTGCTACCATGTCCCGCTCAGTTTTTATGTGTATTTCGAGTTGGGGGGTGGGGAGGATGAGGGGGCTGTCTCACATAGTGTGGTTAGTTGCTCAAACTCACTGTTGCTAAAACAGGCCTTGAATTTCTGATCCTTATGCCATCTCCACCTCTCCCACCCCTGGATTACAGGCCAGAGCCACCACACCCTTATGTATGCAGCATGGTGGGATTAAATCCAGGCCCTTGTGCTGCCTAACTCAGTCACATCCCTGGCCCCATCTATAAGTTTTATATATTTCAACTATTTGAGGAAAATTCACAAATAATATTGGCTCCTTTTAATATATATTTATTTTTTAGTTATTGTGTGGGGAGGGAACATGGCACACTTGTAGAAGTCAGGGAACACGTGTCATAGCTAATGCAATTTCTCTTGCATTAGCTGTGACATGCAAAATTCAGGAGTTGGTTGTCTCCTACCATGTTGGTCC
The DNA here is from genome assembly GCA_907164525.1 of Lophiomys imhausi. Taxonomy (NCBI): domain Eukaryota; kingdom Metazoa; phylum Chordata; class Mammalia; order Rodentia; family Muridae; genus Lophiomys; species Lophiomys imhausi. The sequence goes on from CAJQZJ010000225.1 coordinate 678,812, forward strand.
TGGAGACTGAATTTGAGTCAGCAGCAGAATTAGACTTAGCAGCAAGTGTCTTTAGGTCACCCCTCAATTTTTTTTTTTTTTTTTGGTTTTTGAGACAAGGTTTCTCTGTGTAACAAACCTTGGCTATCCTAGACTCGCATTGTAAACCAGGATAGCCTGGAACTCACAGAGATCCACCTGCCTCTGCCTCCCAAGTACTGGAATCAAAGGCATGTGCCACCATGTCTGGTATGTCACAGCTTTTTTGTAAGAAGAAATTGCCTTGTTGGGTGACTCGCACACTGAGTGTTTCTTTGTGAGATACCTTTCTAACAAAGTTACTCCTAGGTTGTGTATTGAGTTTGAGATTACCTTGGACTCCATTAGATTCTGCCTCCCTTCCCCCAAACCCTCCAGAAACCATATGCAAATTGTGTTGTAGCTCCCTCATAGGGCAGCAGTTATTCTGTCCCTTGTCACTCTAACTGTAGTATTTTTGGAAGTTGTCACAAGACAGGAATTCATTCCCAGTAGTCCCATCACTTCCCAGTGACCTCATGCTGCTGGGTACTGTTGCATACCTTTCTAGGCTACCCCAGCCCCTAGCCAGGGTGTCTAAGTGAGGCTCACAATTCTAATGAACAGAGTTACCTACTGCTGTGGATGATCTATCTTCCCTTTACATAGAATTATCTAAAATGTCTTTGAGGTGGCTTCTTGTTGTTTTGAGACAGGGTCTCCTATATCCACAAACTTATTATGCACCCAAGGCTCTTCTTGAAACTCCTGATCCTCCTGCCTCCTCCCTCTCAAGTTTTGGGGTCACAGCAGGTGTGTGCCACCATGCCCATCTATGAACCTAGGGTTTTGAGTATGAAGTAAACTGAACTATACTTCTGATAGAAAATGTATTTATTAGATCATATTATGTATCTGGCCATAGTCAATCCAAATCTTACCACACATCTCAATGACCTTGTCTGCTATGTAATACTGATCTAAGCAGTCCTATGTTACAGAATAGTTTGTCATTTCCTTCTTTGCTGTTATGGTGTTGCCAAAATGGGCCATCTTTGGAGTGTTGCCTTGAACATCCCCTTCATGCTTGCTTTAGGATCATAATTACCAACTTAATCATTTTACATTCTCTTAATAATAAGGAAATGATGTCATAAGTAGTCAAGAACTGAATAGTTTTCAGCATTTAAAAGTGCAACTTGATAAAAATAGAAAATCTTAATAGTCCCACCGTGAAGACTAGCTTAATTACCAACTTCAACAATTCCAGGAAGCTCTAGCCCAGTGGCCCAGCACAGCCATCTTCCTTGGGACCTCATTTTTGTTTAGAATCTTGCTCATGGTCAAGTAAACAATGTGGTTTGGGAAGAGTTTTCAATTATTATTATTTTTTGCTTGCTTTAAATATATAGTTAAGCTCTCTTTTATTTTTAAAGGTAGAACAGAATAAGAACTAAACAAACTTTTGGTTTTTAGCGTTTTCACCTGCTTAAGTAGTAATGTTTAAACAAAAGATGAATGTAAAGTGTATATTCCAGCTGGGTATGGTGCCTGTAATCCCAGCACTCCAGAGGCAGAGGCAGGTGAATCTGTGAGTTCTAGGACAGCCTGGTCTACACAGTGACCATGCGTGAGTTTGAGGCCAGTCAGGGCTATATAGAGAGACCCTGTCTCCAAACAAACAAACAAACAAACCAGTCAGAGCTACATAGAGAGACCCTGCCTCAAAACAAACAAACAATAAATATATAATATATACTAAAAAATCAGTATATTCCAGAGACACAGAAAGGCAAGCGCTAATGAGAGCACAGAGAAACGTAAGGATACCTTTAAGGCAGAGCTAGCTGCCTTACTTAGCAGCACCACAGGAAAAAGAATGTGACCACAGTTCAACATCTGTGTCACTTTTAAAAAAGTGTATGTTTAATAATTACATATTTGAAATTATTTTATTATTAGTGTGTATGTACGCACACATACTTCTTCATATACTTAAACAGGCCGTAGTTCAAGTGTGGGGGTCAGAGAATGACTTTTTCCCCCCTTTTTATTAAAAATAGATATTTTTTAGGGCCTGACATGGTGGTGAATATCTTTAATCCTTGGGAGTCAGAGGCATGCAGATCTCTGGGAGTTTGAGGCCAGCCTGGTCTACAAAGTGAGTTCCAGAACAGTCAGTACCATTACACAGAGAAACTCTGTCTTGAAAAAACAAAAGAGAAAGCAAAGGAAATAGATATTTTTTTCCTCACATGAATATCCTGATTACAGTTTTCCTTCACTTTTTCCCCCCAGTTCCTCCTACTTTCCTTCCCAACTGGATCCACCCCATTTGTCTCCTTCCATTATTGGGTTCTGGGGAGTGGATTCAGGTTGTCGGGCTTGGTACCAAATGCTTTTACCTGCTGAAATCTTTCCAGCTCTATCACATCTAATCTCCTCTCTGTTAACTAGAATATAAATTTTAAGAGAGGGGGTAGGGATAGAGGGAGAAGGAAGGAAAGAAGGAAGGAAGGAAGGAAGGTGGGTTCATGCCTGTATATGTGAATGTGAGTGCATTATCTGCTGAGGCCAGAAGATGGCAGTGGTTTACCTAGAGCTGGAGAACAGTAGGCTGCCAGCTGCCTCATGTGGGAAACAAACTTGGGTCCTCTAAAAGAGTTGTATATATGTTCTTTTGTTTGCTTGTTTGCTTTTGTTGTTGTTGTTTGAGGTAAGATTTCTCTGTATAGCTCTGGTTGAACTCTCTCTGTGGACTAGGCTGTCCTCAAACTCAGAGATCTTCTGCTTCCTGAGTGCTGAGATGAAAGGCATAAGCCGAATGCGTTCACTTAACCACCGAGCAACTCCATCCCATGCTTTCCTGTTATCACGACACTGATTCCATCATGAGGGCCTCAGCCTCATGACTTCACCTAAATCAGTCCAAGCCATCCCACACTTGACCTTCTATAGAGCTATGTCTAGACTCCCTTCTCTGGGGTGGCAAATGTGTCTGTTCTGTGTTCCCATCTTCTTGTTCCACCAGTTCTTTCCATGTCAGTTAGTTTTTGTGGAGATAGCTGATGCATTGGTAAGACTGTGAAGATCTAAATAGTTGCTCTACTTGTAATCATTTTCTTCTTGTACATACAAAACTCAGTTCTTTCCCATTCCAGCCTCAAAGCCATACAAGAACCCTCATCCATTCTTCTCAGTACTTTGCAAAATTCTGTGTTGGGGGTTGATCTGGAGCTGCTATGTATTCAAATGATAATTACTGCCCCCCCCCCCAATCTGCTCACTGTTTCATGAGCAGATTCTCACACACACAAAATGATGTTGTATAAACCTGTCCCCTAATTATCTCATTATTGGTTAATAAAAGTTGCTGACAGCCTTTTGCTGAGCAGAAGAGATGTAGGCAGAGCTAAGGTTCCTGGGCTTGGGTCTCAGAAGGACCACAAAGGAGAAGGAGGAGAGAGGGAGAACAGGAAGTCTCCGTTAGACATGATGGACCAAGAAGATGTGGCCAAGTGGAATACCTCCTGAGGACAGACTGATGGAGCAGAAGTTGCCCAGGAATCATCAGACTGGCAAGTGATGGGCATTTATCTGGGTTTTAAGGGTAGTAGGATAATTATAGCTCAGAACCTGTTTAGCTTAAGGCGTACAGCTTATTAATAAAATACATTGTTTCTGTGCTGTTTACTTGGGAACCAGAGGGTTTTAAGGAATATAACAAACCCTCAGAACAATTAATTCCTACAACAATTCTGAGAACCACAATGTTGTCATGCACTCCAAATGGAGTCCTTTGCTCCGGCCAATTATCAACTAGTTTGGAGGCTTCACACCAGCCAATTCCTACACATCTGGAGAGGATGTTTGCAAGTCCAGGACATCTTATACCATAAACACCCACTTGTGGCTCAATGGAGACTTTCTGTGGTTGCTCTAGCGTCTCTCTCCTACCAGTATTGGAAAGGTGCCAGAAAAATGGGATCAGGTATGGCCTTTAAGGATAGCACAATGGAGACAATTCCTACCAGCCTTGCCCATGGTGCCTCTGGAACATATTAGTTGGGAGAACAGAGTTCAATCCATAGCATTCTTCCTTATATTTTACTTGCCTTCCCTGTACCACTTACGCCAAAGAGAACAGGGTTCTCAAGATTAGCTTAGTTTGATGAGCTGAGGTGAAAAGGATTTGGGAGGAGGGGAGTCCATCACAAAGTTCAACTGGAAAGGAAGTACATTTTACACTGAGGATCCTGGGTCTGGGTGATGAGGGAGGGACCCAAACCTAAACAGATAAGAGGCACAGCCAAGAGTTAAACCCAGCTGAGTCGGAAGCCCTTGCCTTTTTCCCACCTCATGTTGGTCTTTCTCATTTCCAGTTCATCTGGATCTTCTTGTTTCAATTCCTCCTCCTTTTGGTTTTATGAAGTTTTTAAGAATTATACTTTTCCGGGCGTGGTGGCACGCGCCTTTAATCCCAGCACTTGGGAGGCAGAGGCAGGTGGATCTCTGTGTGTTTGGGTTCGAGGCCAGCCTGGTCTACAAAACAAGTCTAGGACAGCCAGGGCTATTATACAGAGAAACCTTGTCTCAAAAAACAAAACAAAAAAATTATATTTTATGTGTGGGCATTTTGCCTGCATGTATATCTGTGTACCACATCTGTGCCTTATGTCCACAGAGGCCAGAAGAGGGTGTGGAATCTCTGAAGTTACAGACAGTTGTGAGTTGCCATGTAGGTACTTGGAATTGAACCCAGGTCCTCTGCAAGAGCATCCAGTGCTCTAACCACTGAGTTGTCTCTCCAGACTCCTTTTCCCTCCTCCCCCCCCCCTTTTTTTTTTTTTTTTTGGTTTTTCGAGACAGGGTTTCTCTGTGTATCCTTGGCTGTCCTGGACTCACTTTGTAGACCAGGCTGGCCTCGAACTCACAAAGATCCGCCTGCCTCTGCCTCCCAAGTGCTGGGATTAAAGGCGTGCGCCACCACCGCCCGGCCCCTCCTCCCCCCCTTTAAAAAAGGTTTTCCGAAACAGGGTTTCTCTGTATAACAGCCCTGGCTGTCCTGGAACACACTCTGTAGACCAGGGTGGCCTTGAACTCACAGAGATCCGCCTGCCTCTGCCTCCTTAGTGCTGGGTTTAGAGGTGTGCGCCACCACGCCCGGCCTGCCCCCGCCCCTTTTCTTGAGATAGACTCTCAATATGTAGCCCAGGCTGGCCTGAAATTCACAGAGTTCCTCTTGCATTTGCCTCTCAAGGGCTGTGATTAAAGGTTTGCCACCACACTACCCCTTCTTCACTCAATCTTTTTTTTTTTCCTTTCTTTTGTTTTTTTGAGGCAGGGTTTCTCTGTGTAGTCCTCGCTGTCCTGGAACTCACTTTGTAGACCAGGCTGAGGTCAAATTCAGAGATCCACTTCCACCTGCCTCTGCCTCCGGAGTGCTGTGATTAAAGGTGTGCACCACCACAGCCTGGCTCCCAGTCCAATCTAATGGTACCGAGGACTGAACGAATGCTGGATACATACTCTCTGAGATGCACATTCAGCCCCTCTTTACGGTGCATGTGTATATCTTCCTTGCAACTTCAGTACCCACAACCCAGACCCTGGAGTTTCACTCTCCATTCTGGACTCTGGGCCTGGACGGACAGTAAGACTTGTCTGGAGCAGTTGGCAAGTGTCATTTAGGTGCGACACTGCTTTCCCACTTCCCTCAAACCTCCGCTCCTGTTAAACAGGGAGGCTGTGTAACTAAATCTCTGTTAACTTGTTTGTACTGTGTAATCTCTCAGGAGCTTCTGTTGTGTCTGTGGTGTTCCTTTCCCTCATTTGGAAAAAAAGAAAAACTTTGACAGAGATATTCACAGTCTCAAGTCCTCTCCACTGGCTGAGTGACGTAGGGCGTCTCACCTTGTGTGTGTATATACACAGGGAAATGAAAACTGGACTCACAAACCCCCTTAGAGACTGTCAAGTAAGAAACACACGGAAAAGAAGTCCTAAGCCAGGAGCACCACACAGCCAGTAATCGCAGCCCCTCTCCACAGTGAGTCTGAACTCAGCCCTGGGATGTATGAGACCCTCTTTCTAAAAACACGGCTGGGCCAGAGAAGTTCGTCAGACCTGATACCCACCTCTTGCTTAAGTTTCTTTTGATTTTCTCAGCTTGAGGTAGTTAGTGCCTTTTCTTCCGATTCTCATAAAAGTTACCATAAACACAACTGCTTTTCTGGTAAGCAGACACTGGGTTTTTAAAGTTACTACATTCTGCCGGGCGTGGTGGCACACACCTTTAATCCCAGCACTCAGGAGGCAGAGGCAGGTGGATCTCTGTGGGTTTAAGGCCAGCCTGGTCTACGAATAGAGTCCAGGACAGCCAAGGCTTGGTACGCAGAGAAACCCTGTCTCAAAAAACTAAAAAACAAAACAAGAAAAAAAAGTTACTACCTACATTCTGATCTATCTATCTATCTATCTATCTATCTATCTATCTATCTATCTATC
>CAJQZJ010000225.1:708437-719059 GCA_907164525.1 Lophiomys imhausi
CAGCTGGCTGGCTCTACTGCCGACTTAGGGGGTCTTTTAATAATTTTTATTCCCTTCAGTAGCAGATGCGAAAGTTGGCACTGATGGGATCATGAGAGTAGAACTGGTTCAGCCCCTTACCTGCTGTAGCACTCAGGATAGTAGGCCCTGCACCTTAATTGGGTAGCACAGTAGAACTGGCCCAGAATGTGGGGGTTGCAGATCCAGGACCAGGGCTTTGAGGTGGCCCACACCAACATATACCCCATGGATGAACTGCTGAAGTGCATGAAGAGGCCAGTTCCACAGACCCAAAACTACAGGATATCCATGACACAGGACAACAACAGTATATCTGAGAGGAGTCCCAGTGAGGTTCCAGTATTGACAAAGTAACAGAAGCCAGAGGCCTTGTACCAGACCATGGAATCTTTATAATGAACATTTGCAAGCAAAAAAGTGTGGAAAATGGAATATTGTAGGACACACTGAGACACACTACAGCTTCCACAATGAGATTTTTTTTTTTTAATGTTTGGAAGAGGTTTCAAGGGTGGAAGGTGGGTCTCAGGGGAGGTGGAAGGAGAGAGAGAGAACAGGGTGTATGATGTGAAATTCACAAAAACAAAAAGAATAAAAAGAAAAAAATTGAAATCTTACAGTTTACTCACTTTTAAAAAGATTTTTATTTTATCTTATGCGTATAATCCAGGTCCTTCTCACTAATTTAAGCATAAACAAGAGCTGGAGGGTTGGCTCTGCGGGAAAGAGCCAGATCGTCTTCTCCCTGCCCACGGCAACCTTAGTGGGCACTGTACTTTTCCTTAATTCCCCAGAGATTATGTATTTAACTGTGCTTCTCCAGAAAGTTGTATGAAGTGCTGTGGATCACAATTACAGATCTTTGGGAGCCACTAATATTGGCTCTGGGAATTGAACCCTGGTCCTCAGGAACAGGGAAGGCTACTAAACTTAGGTCATCCCTGCAAGTTCCTACTTTCTATTTTGCTGTAGTTTTACTTAACATGTCATTGTCACCATTCCTCACATACTAATGAGGTATGTGTGTGCATGATGATGGGGTGATCTGCTTGCCTTCAACAACAGCTGAGAGAAGTGGATTATGGGAAAAACTGCTGAACTAAATCAACCTGTTCATATTAAGGATGCCCTAACTTCAGAATGAAGGGTGGGACATGTGTTATGCTGGGGAAGAGGTTATGCATTTGTTCCTACAGGAGATGAAAAACTATGGATTCTGTCCATTGATAAAAATCACATTTGACAGTGGAAGACCTCCTAAGCATCCTGCCTGCAGACAGACAAAAGAGAAACATAATGAACAAACAGGACAGTTAACATAATTTGTTGACCCCCTCTCATAGGAATGTCTCTGAAACTGACTGGGACATATAAATGCCAGATTGCGGGAGGATCCAAGATGGCGCCGACCATAGAGCAGTGCATCTGAGTAGTAGGTGAATGAGATTAGTCACTGTGGAGTGAATGTGAGGTCCCCTAGCCTACAGTGAAACACAGACGGTGTCTGAATTCCCACAGCGAACATTGAGACCGGTCACCAGGTAAAACAGCCCACGCAGTTCCCGGGAACACCACCCTGAGATCAGCCAGCTCTGTCACCTGTCTGGAGAGGAGCTCTGGCTAGAGATCTAGCCCAGGAGTGGATCCAACCCACGGCTCCAGCCACAGACCAGCAGCCCCGCCTGTCTGCTTGATATCCAGCCTGCACTCGAGCCGCACCACAAGAGCAAAGCCAGAAACTGGAAACAACCCAGATGTCCTTCAACTGAAGAATGGATAAAAAAACTGTGGTACATTTATACAATGGAATACTACACAGCTATCAAAAATGAGGAAATCATGCAATTCGAAACCAAATGGATGGAACTAGAAAAGCTCATCCTAAGTGAGCTGATGCAGTCCCAGAAAGATAAACATGGTATGTATTCCCTTACAAATGGATATTAACCATACATCAGAGGATAACTATCCTACAACCCACACACCCAAATTGATAGGAACCTAGCATATCTATCCTAGGAAAAATTCTACCCACCAGTGAGTCATGGAATCTGCTGCAGGTTAGTGGAACCCCACACCCTAGATGGTGTGCCTTATCAAGCTCCAGTACGAGTGGAAGCTCTTGGGCCTCACATGACACAAGATCTGAGGGAGTATGATATGTGAGGACCCACCTCATCTAAGGAGAAGGAGAGTACCAAGTAGAGGAACAAGGAGGGAGGGAGGGAGGGAGGGAAGGAGAGAGGGAGGGAAGGAGAGAGGAAGGGAGGGGCCAAGAGGGGAGGAGGGAGGAAACTATGTTCTAGAAGTAAATAATACTTTTTTAAGAAAAGAGTTAATAAGCTTAAAAATATAATAAAATACAATATAAAATTTTCAAACTATAATTTACCTTACTGGCATGAAAGGAAAATGGCCTTAATTTCAGACTAGAATGTTAGACTGCAGGTGGCTACAGAGATTACACAAACTTGATAGCAGCTTAAAAGTTTTTTTTGTTTTTTGGTTTTTTTTGTAGAGGTATAGGCTATTTCCATGGTTTGGCATTAAAAAGCAGGTAACAGGTTTAAAACACTGTAAATAAATTAAAGGTGACAGCTGTTCAACCTGGTTTTACAAACCTCCAAGAGTTGAAAAAACTTAGAGCTAAGGTAAAATAATGCATGGTGTTAGCCCATGCCGTTATCTCCAGTAGAGACAGGAGGATCACTATAGAGTTAGTTGTCTTATAAATTCTAGAGTTACAAGAAACAGGGTGGTGATGGCGCACACCCTTAGTCCCATCATTGCGTAAGAATACACCCTTAATCCCAACACACTAGAGACAGAAACAGGCAGATCTCAGAGCTCAAGGCCACCTGATACAAAACACGCTCTAAACAGAGAAAAACTTTGATCCAGGGGTGGAGGAGCACATCTTTAATCCCATCAGTTGGGAACCACATGTCTTTGATCCCAAAACTTAGAATGCAGAGACAGGCACATAGGATTTGGAAAGATTTAAGTTTAAAAGCTACTTACAAAAGGCAGGTTGCAACTCAAACAAATTGTCCTTAGAGATATCAAAATATATACACTAAAGGTTTGTCTAGCTCCAAATTATCAAAATAATTTCTTCTTTAATCCAGATTGAAAGGTAATACTTTATATATTGTCAAAAAAACCAAATTTGCTCCAGGAAAAATATTACCTGACCCCCCCCCAAAAAAAGGTAATTGTCCCAGAGTTAGGAGTAGGGCAGGGCTCTGTTCTTATCTTTCCAGGAGATTTAAAGCATCCATTCAAGGAATCCAGGGACAACTGGACAACGGAAACCTCAGCAGAAAACAGATCAGACACCAAAGAAGATGAGTGGCCCAGATGATCCAGTCTTGCAGACTTCTTCAATAGCAGTTTCCTCAAAAGTCTACAACCACAACAACTCAAAATCGCTAAGATCGTTCAGCTCCACAGACTACTCCAGCCAGATCTTCAGTAAAGCTCTGAAGATCAGCTTCTGTCTATGAACTTCTTAGGACATCTAAATAGCTGAGCACAAAAGGACTGAACATCAAATGATTCTATTAACATTTTTAACCATTTTTCCATTCTTATTTGGGCCCCAAACAGGTTTACTACGTCCCAAATCAGCAGGAAGTCATTTTAAGAGAACAACGTCCCATCCCCAGAAGGTGGGGAGGGTGTTCCCCCCACTTTGGTTATTTGATAGATAATAGAAATTTTTGTTATTTAGGGGAAAAGACTACAAGCTGTTAAATGGTCTGGTTAAATGGGTTTTGGAGGTTAGACCCAGGGACTTCTCTCTTTTTCTTTTCTGTATCCTCCTTTCTCTCCTATATAGGAGTGAACAGACTTGAGAAAAATGGGACATAGACATAGTATAGGAAAGATCAAGAAAAAAGGACAAATTATTGAATATAGCCTTATACCTTTGTATACTCATACAAAATTAATATTATATTTGGCTAAATTGGTATTGATCATTGTATATTAATGCAAAATTAAGATTGTATAGGGCTACATCGGTATTGATCTTTGTATATTGATACAAAATTAAGATTATATTTGGCCACAATGGTATTGACCCTTGTATATTAATGTAAAATTAAGATTGTATTGGGCTACATTGGTATTGATCTTTGTATATTGATACAAAATTAAGATTATATTTGGCCACATTGGTATTGATCTTTGTATATTGATACAAAATTAAGGTAATGTTTCTTTTTTTTTTTTTTTTGTTTTTGTTTTTGTTTTTTCGAGACAGGGTTTCTCTGTGTAGCTCTGGCTGTCCTGGACTCGCTTTGTAGACCAGGCTGGCCTCGAACTCACAGAGATCCGCCTGCCTCTGCCTCCCGAGTGCTGGGATTAAAGGCATGCGCCACCACCGCCCGGCTAAGGTAATGTTTCTTAAAGGTATTGTTCGTAGTAATACTTAAAAATGAAATGTCGGGGCTGGAGAGATGGCTCAGAGGTTAAGAGCACTGGCTGCTCTTCCAGAGGTCATGAGTTCAATTCCCAGCAACCACATGGTGGCTAAAAACCATCTATAATGAGATTTGATGCCCTCTTCTGGAGTATAGACATACATGCAGGCAGAATACTGTATACATAATAAATAAATCTTTAAAAAAAAATGAAATGTCAAGTTTTGACCTCTCGCTAACAAATGACATAAACTGTTTATAATAATTAAGAAACAGAAACTAATAATCATGAAAACGTGTCATTTTGTTAGTTACTATGACAGTCTATCACAGTTATTTTCTAAGCTATTCAGAAATCAAGTTGCTAAGAGACAAGCAATATTTGCTTATCTAAATATAAGAGATAGATAGGGCATCTTCAAAAACCTCAAGAGATCTGCAGAATATAGCATTCAAAGATGTTTTCTTAACTTAAGATTTTTTGATATCGAGACATGTCAGCTCCTGACAGCACCTCCTATTCTACTCCAAGTAGAAGATGAGCATCGAAGAATCTCCAGTGGGAGATGATTGAATTGGTGGTAAGCCATTCTCTTGGCAAGAAAAACCCCTTGCTTCAACTGTAGACAGACTTCTGTCCAAAAAGGACAAAACTTGGAAGCAGATAAGTGGACAGCCTAGCTCTGCCAAGACAGGGTAGGTAAGTCCTTCATAATTCCTGCTCTACAATCAATGTCTGTCAGAGAAATGGAGCCAAATGGCTGAAGATTGATGCTGTAATGTATGGAGAGAAAATGGGAACTGTCCAGGCAGCCACTGGTATGTCATTTTTCAGTTTTGAAAGCTTCAGGCCCTGCACTTCCTATATAATCAGATATATTTATCCCTCTCAGGTCTCTGAGGTGGTTGAAGAATAGATAGCTAGAGTCTCATAGTTAAATTTTGAGTTGTTTAGGAATCAAGAGGGTGTTCTGGATCTAAGAAGATATTTTTAAAATTATGAGGCAAGTTAGTATGAAAGCTGAGTTAGATATAGAACTTTAAACACATGGAGATGGTTAGATAGCAGAATGTTAAAGTCAGGTGCCAAATACATATGGACTGGACATTGGGAATGTATGCTAAGCCATATAACTCTTATAATTGTGGCCTATTTATTTCTGTTGTTTTGTATTGTATTTATAGTTATAAGAAAAAGAACCATTTTTTGGGCTGAAAGGGAGAGCTGTTGGGGGGAAAAAGAAATACCTTAAACTAAAAAAAAAAAAAGAAGGGAAGAGGATGGGGGGTTGAGGGGGAGGAGGGTGGAAGGGTGGGACTGGAGAGGGGAGTAGGGAGGGGATTGTGATTGAGATGTAACTTGAAGAAACAATAAATAAATTATTAAAAAAAAAGTAAAAAAAAAATGCCAGATTGCAAGGGTGGAGGGTGGGTCTGACGGGAGGTAGGAGATAAGAGGGAACAGGGTGCATGATGTGAAATTCACATAATAAAATTTTTTCAATAAAAATAAAAAAGATAGATAAGTGTCCTTCTTTTGCTGAAAGAGCAGAAAATCACCTTCTACTGATCTATATGTCCTGTACATTTCATACATTTATAATTGCAGAACTGTATATTACTTGTGAGAGTTTATATGTTTACAGAACAAAAGGACCAGACACTAATTAAATAAAATGGAGATGGTCTCAACAAGATTCATTCTCCAAGATGCTAAGAGGCTGAGACATATTTATTCCAGCATCCTGAGTTATCCAACCACAGATGACCTCAATTTGTCCAGCCTTAGACTACTCCATAAATGCCCACGTCCTGGATGGCTTCCAAGAACGCTATGGATCCCAATTCACCTTTCAGACTGTCCCAAATAGGACTTTATTTGGACCTACATTTTCAATATTTGAGAAACTGAACAGCAAATGTTACTATCAAATTACTTAACCATTTTTTTTTCCATTTTTATTTGGGGCCCTAACAGGTTTTCTTTGCCCAAAATCAGCAGAAAGCAAACTTTCAGAGGAACTGCATCCTATTCCCAAGAGGGATGGATGGATTTTGGTTGTTCTATGGTTAATGGATGTTTGTTAATATAAAAGGGATGGTTATAAGTTACTAATGGTATTAAAAAAGGAGGGTGCTGTTTAGGAATTTAAACTCAAGTTAAAAGGAAAGGGAAAAGGAGTATATATATATATATATATATATATATATATATATGAATGATAAGATATAAGGGTAGATTATTGAATTTGCTCTGCAACTTAGAACTATTCTTATTCTCAAAGTAAGGTTATTTTTGATACATTGGTATAGAATTTTATATATTGATACAAATTTAAGATTATTTTTATATACATATAGTGATATTCCAACTCATATAAGGTAGTATGCCTATGCAACTCATTTAAAAGTATAGGGTTTACTTCCAATCCTTTTATGGGCTGCTATTGCAGTATATTTAGGAGACTGGTTAATGCAGATTGATGGTTGGCCAGTCAGGCTCATGATCATGTCAAATACTAGTCTTAATTTATAATAAGTTATGCTTCCTAGGTTAAACAGATAGTAAATGTTTAAAAAATATACAGTTTGCCTGTTGAAACATATGATAGATTAGATAGAGAGACAAATATATATATATATATATATAGATAGATAGATAGATAGATAGATAGATAGATAGATGATAGATGTCTTCAAAACCCTCAGAGGTGTACAGAAAATGACATTTAAGATGTTCTTATTATTTTAAGAATTCTTTGACTTGAGACAGTAAGCTTCTGACAACTCTTTTGACTTAGAAGGAGACAATGAGCATCAAAAAGTCTCCATGAGGAGATAATTCATACTGGGCAGAAATGCTTCTGCTTTCTCAACAGAGTATATATATATACAGTCCAAAGATGGACCAGAGCTTAAATACAGATAAGTAGATGGCTTGATTCTGCAAAGACATTTGGCAAAGACAGGATGTGCAAATCCTTATTTCCTGCTGCACAATTAAGTCTGTGAGATGTGCTTGGTCAGAAGGTTGAAGATGATGTTCCAACGGTATTGAGAAATATTTGGGACTGTCCAGGAAGCAAACTGTCTATCATTTTTCTATTTTGGAAATGGCTTGCCTGTACTTCCCACTTACTCAGGTAATTTTATTTTTTCTTGGTCTCTGATGGGGTTGAAGACTAAACAGTTCAGTTTCATATTAGGTGCGAGTTGTTTAGGATTTACATAGGTTTTAAGAATATATATATAGGGGCTGGAGAGATGGCTCAGCGGTTAAGAGCACTGCCTAGTGCTCTTCCAAAGGTCCTGAGTTCAGTTCCCAACAACCACATGGTGGCTCACAACCATCCACAAGGTGGTCTGGTGCCCTCTTCTGGAATGCAGGTGTACATGCAGATAGAGCACACATATGCAATAAATAAAATAAATCTTAAAAAAAGAATATATATATATATTTGTTGTTGTTGTTTTTTGTTTTTCGAGACAGGTTTTCTCTGTGTAGCCCTGGCTGTCCTGGACTCACTTTGTAGACCAGGCTGGCCTTGAACTCACAGAGATCTACCTGCCTCTGCTTCCCAAGTGTTGGGATTAAAGGCATCTGCCACCACACCTGGCCTCCCCCCCACCACCTTTTTTTTTTTTTTACTACATATAGTAAGAGCAATAATGAAACAATCAGGAAAACTACTATATATAAAAGCTACATAGAAGCCAGGTGTGGTGGGAGATGCCTTTAATCCCAACACTTGGGAGGTAGAGGAGAATATCCCATTCTTTCCCCCAAGCAATGCTTCTGTACTGGCAAAGGGAAGGAGCCAACAACCAGCAAAGTTTCATATTAGTTTTTATGTTTTTGCAGGGTAGAATCAAGTGCATCTGGAGAGTTTTGATTGGTTAGCATATCTATCTTTAAATTGATTTTTTTTTTTGGGTTTTTCGAGACAGGCTTTCTCTGTTTAACAGCCCTGGCTGTCCTGGACTTGCTTTGTAGACCAGGCTGGCCTCGAACTCACAGAGATCCGCCTGCCTCTGCCTCCCAAATGCTGGGATTAAAGGCGTGCGCCACCACGCCCGGCTTAAATTGATTTTTTTTTTTTTTTTTGAGACGAGGTTTCTCTGTGTATACCTGGCTGTCCTGGACTCACTCTGTAGACCAGGCTGGCTTTGAACTCATAGAGACCCACCTGCCTCTGCCTCCCTAGTGCTGGGATTAAAGGCATGTGCCACCATGCCCGACATTATATTTTTCTCTTAAAGGCAGCTAAAACAAACAGTAGGCTAGCAGTCTTAAGTCTTTTTTTTTTTTTTTTGGTTTTTTCGAGACAGGGTTTCTCTGTGTAACCCTGGCTGTCCTGGGCTCGCTTTGTAGACCAGGCTGGCCTCGAACTCACAAATATCCGCCTGCCTCTGCCTCCCAAGTGCTCGGATTAAAGGCGTGCGCCACCACCGCCTGGCGCAGTCTTAAGTCTTAAGTGACTTCAAGATGTATTATTAACTCTGGCTGTGAGGTCCAGCAAAAGTTCTTCTGGTCTCTTAAAATATAAGAGATATTCCAAGAATACTTCATTACCACAAGCTACAAAGAGTTTTTAAGCTAAGGTCTAACATAAGGTTATGTTAGACCTTAGCTTAAAAAACAAAACAAACCAACAATGAAAAACAAGTGTTAGCTAATGTCAAAGTTACAACAAATTAAGTCCTATACTCCCTATTCATACCCATAAAAGACTACTGGAGAAATTTTTTTTATTTTTAAAAATTTTTTATTTTATGTACCTTGGTATTTTGACTGCATGTATGTCTGGAACAGGAATTACAGACAGCTGTGAACTTCCATGTGGGTGCTGGGATTTGAACCTAGGTCCTCTGGAAGAGCAACCAGTCCTCTTAAGCATTGAGCCATCTCTCCAGTCCCTATTTTTTTATTTTTAAAAGTTAATTTTATTCCTATGAATGTCTTGCTGCATGTACATATGTGCACCATGTTTGTTCCTCATGTCCACGGAGGTAAAAGAATGGTGTTGGATCCTCTGGAGCTGGAGTTACAGATGGTTAAACCACCATGTGGATTCTGAAAATGGAACCTGGGTTCTCTACAACAGCAACAAGTGGCTAAGTGGTGGCGCCACATCCCTCTAATCCCAGCACTAAAGAGGCAAAGGCAGGCAACTCTGAGTTCAAGGCCAGCCTGATCTACAGTGGGTTCCAGGTCAGCCAGAGCTACCCAGAGAAACCCTGTCTGGAAAAAAACAAAACAAAACAAAAGAGCAACAAGTGCTTTTAATCACTGAATCATCTATCCAGCCCAGGAAAAAATATATATGCTGGACAAAGCAGTGTTAAGACATGTGACTACGTGAAGATGTAGAGATATGGTAGGTGTAGTAGGTGAGACACCATCATCAGCTGAGTCTTACTGAAGTGCTTGAAGCTGTTGTCTTTAGCAACAATCTTTAAAGTTTTGTCAAAGACTAAGATGATAATTTATATTTAAAGCTTGTGTGTAGGTGGTGCCTGGAGAGAGATATCGTAGTGGTTAAGAGAGCTTGCAGAGGACCTGAGTTCAATTTCCTAGCACCTATGTCAGGCTGTTCACAATTGCCTGTAACTTCAGATCCGTGGGACATACTCTTCTAGCTTTGTGAGGGCTTCAGACAGGCTCTTATACAGATAGCTCTGGCTGGTCTTAAAGTCCCAATCTTCCTGCCTCTACCTCTAAGTGCTATAACTGCAAAAATGTACCACTATGCCTACTTTTTTTTTTTTTTGGTTTTTTCGAGACAGGGTTTCTCTGAATATCTCTGGCTGTCCTGGACTCGCTTTGTAGACCAGTCTGGCCTCGAACTCACAAAGATCCGCCTGCCTCTGCCTCCCAAGTGCTGGGATTAAAGGCGTGCGCCACCACCGCCCGGCCAACTATGCCTACTTTATATAGCTATTTTTGTTGTTATTTTGAGATAGGGTCTCACTGTGTAACCCCAGCTGGCCTTAAACTCACAGAGATCCACCTGCCTCTGCCTCCCGAGTGCTGGGATTAAAGGCCTGTGGTGGCATGAGTTTGCCACATGCAATATGGTTTTAAATTACCCTCCCCAAATCCTAAGAACTCTGAAAGAGTTTTTGATACAGGTGGCGCCCAACGTGGTAAGGCATTATGGGTAATTTTGTTTT
>CAJQZJ010000225.1:729770-746203 GCA_907164525.1 Lophiomys imhausi
TATATATATATATATATATATATATATATATATATATATATATATATGAATGTGTCTGTAGGTCATTTGGAACAGGGCAACTTGGTGGGAGAGCAACTTCTTTGTGGTGAAGCCTCCAGGATAAAGTAGAGCTAATTCTGTTTCTAGCTTTATGTTGACTGTCCAGGAAGGTTAATTGCCCTATGGTCCACTTTCTGCAACAGACAGTTGGTGACTGAAGGTGGCACAGGGAGTTTCAGCAATGCCGCTTTCCTGTGTCATCACCCACACCAGGGCAGGTATTTTGATGATGCAATGGTGGAATGGTTTCTTTATTCAGTGTGGTAGTTTGAATGAAAATGGCCCCTGTAAGATCATAGGGAGCAGCACTATTAACAAGTATCACTTTGTTGGAGTAGATGTGGCATTGTTAGTGGAAGTTTCACTTGGGGCAGATTTGTGGTTTCAGATTCTCAAGCCAGACTCAGTGTCACTCTCCCTTCCTGCTGCCTGTGGATCTGTATGTAGAACTCTCAGCTCCTTCTCCAGTACCATGTTTGCCTGCATGCCACCATGCTTCCTGCCACAATGACAATGAACTAAGCCTCTGAACTGTAAACCAGCCCCCCAATTAAATTTTTCCTTTTTAAGAGTTGCCACAGTCATAGTATCTCTTCATTTCGATAGAAACCATAACTAACAGTCTGTTATCAGCAATGAGTGGACATTTATTATTCACATCTCCCAGGAAGAGATCACCTATATTTGTGTAAGTACAGTCCATGATAGCCAATGGTGATGGACTTGCCTAATGATTCAGGCCTGAGAAGGTATCCCATGGCTGAGCTTTGTTCAGTGTTGACTCATCTGTGACCAACCTTGCTTGTCCTCTTTGGCCTTGAGGGCCGTATATGACCAAGTCATGGACACAGTGATCTATTCAAAATACATGTGATATAAACACAGCCAATGTCCAGAAGAGGCATAGAAACAGAAGAGCATAAGGTAGACTTGCAGACACATCCTGCACAGCACCTCATTCCCAGCACAGGGTGGAGACACCTAGCTACTGACTCATACTCATTCTCTTCATTCATTGGTTCTTTTGACTTAGCAAAGGACCCTGAACCTTAACATTCCAGCCTCCTTAGGAGATAGGTGTTGTCTAGAACTTACTGGGTCCAGTGGGATGTGGAAGTATTGAATGACAGTTTTATGATTCGATTTTGTTTTTTAACAAAGAAAACTTTTTTTTTTTACTATATTGCAAAAGAAAAAGAAGTAGTAGGCACAGAAGTGACAGAAGAACCAACAGCTTGATTTGATCCCCACCCTCTTCATTTTGCAGAACTGGAGACTAAAGCTGTGGCTTTGCACGCTAAGCAAGCACTCCCCATGTCTTTACTTCAGACCAGTATCACATACTGTAACCCCAGAGGTGGAAACAGGAGGACCAGTTCAAGGTCTACCTACCTCTACTACTTAGTGATTTTGAAGACTACATTCAATCCACACACTTTCTATATCTATATGTCTATATCTATGTCTATGTCTAGATCTATGTATACCTTGGAAGATGCTGGCCGCCAAGCCTGATATCCTGACTCCTGTTCCCAGGACTCACATGCAGAAGGAGAGAAAGGTTGTCCTCTGACCTCCATATATGTATTATTGCATGTGTGTGTATGGACATAAAAACAAACACAACTATCTGTAATGAAATTTGAAAAAATATTAGGGCCTGGGATGTAGTTCAGTTAGTAGAATGTTTGCCTGGATGCATGAAGTCTTGCTTTAAATCTCACATAAGATGGAGGAATCCTAGCACTGGGGAGGTGGAGGCAGGAGGTTCTGAAGCTCAAGGTCATCTTTGATTATGTAGTGAGTTGGAGGTCAGCCTGGGCTTGTCTCAGAAATGAATAAACAAGCCGGGCAGTGGTGGCGCACACCTTTAATCCCAGCACTCAGGAGGCAGAGGCAGGCGGATCTCTGTGAGTTTGAGGCCAGCCTGGTCTACAAAGTGAGTCCAGGACAGCCAGGCTGTTACACAGAGAAACTGTGTCTCAAAAAACCAAAAAAAAAAAAAAAAGAATAAACAAATAGAACGCTATTGGTCATAGACCATGAAGAACCACATCTAGAAATCCCTGGGTTGTAGGTGGCTACCAAGACTTCTGTATGGCTGCCTGTAGGTAAAAGATGAGTCTGTTTTCAGTAGTAAAAGGGCTAATTACTGCATAGAGGCATTCTTAAAATCGCAAGTATGGAAAGCTATGTGTGGATATAGAGAGCCAATGATTAGTTTGTGCTGTGATATGTGATTTTTATATTTGGCTGGTAAACATTTCCATCTCTAGTTTGATAGTCATCAATTCTGTCTTCCTTCCTAGAAGAGCAGAGCTATGCCCGTGACTGGCCAATAACAGCTAACCTCCCTAGAACTTGATTGGCTCAGGGAAAGGCAAATTTTCTGAGTGGAACAAATCACAAGCATTCCCTGGGACAGACAGATGATGGGAATGAATTTGTTAAATTGGGGCAGGCCCTGTACTGGGGAGAGGCTCTGGAGGGATGAAGACAGAAGCAGAGATGCAAGGGGAAGATTCCTGCTGATAAAGCCTGGGGTTATGCTTGTAGCATGCCCTCCTTTCCCTTGAGCTATAGTTCTCCTTTATGTGTATGCTGCTTAAGCTGTTATAACCTTAGCTTCAGGTTTACAATTTCTGTTAATCACTGGGGATCAAACCCAGAACTTTATGTATGAGAGACAAGTGCCCTACCACCAAGCTATATTCACAGCATGTTTTACATTTATTTGCTTTTATTTTTTAAGACAGGGTCTTATATAGCCTAGGCCTTGTAGAAATCACCTTGCCTCAGAATCTCAAACACTGGATTACAGGTGTTAGCCAACACACATTTTTCACTCTGCAGACCAGGTTGGCCTTGAACTTGTGCTGATGTTCCTCCTGCTTTGTCTATCAGCTGTTGGGATTATTGGTGTAGTTACTACTACTCATAGACAGTTTTTGATGCTGTTGTTAAATACAGAGTCTCATGTATTCTAGAATTACCTGACACTTGCTATGTAGCTGAAGATGACACTGAACAGATATCTATCTGCCTTCACTTTTCCAGTGCCAGGCTAACAGGCATGTTCCACTATGGCCAGCTTACATTTTTTCCCCAGATAGGGTCTTATTGTATATCTCAGGATGACAATTTGTTTCAGCCTGGAATTTGTTTTTGTTTCTTGAGACAGGGTTTCTTTGTGTAGCCCAGGCTGTCCTGGAACTCCCTTTGTAGAGGAGGCTGACCTTGAACTTGCACATCTGCCTATCTCTGCCTTCTGAGTTCTGGGACTGTGGTGTGTACCACTACACCTGGCAGTTCCAGCCTGGAATTGCTTGTTTGGAATTACTGGCATGTGTCATCATGCCTGATTTTAAGTGGTTCTTTTTTTTAAGATTTATTTTATTTATATAAACGTGTGTATGTCTCTGTGTGGGTATGTGCAGATAAGTACAGATGTCCTTAAAGTCAGAAGAGGATGTAAAGTCCCCTGGAATGAGTTACTGGCAGTTGTGGGCCACCTGATGTGGGTGCTGGGAATTGAACTCAGGTCCTCTGACAAAAGGAGTAACTGCTCTTAACTACTGGCCCATCTCTTCAACCCCATTAACTTCTGTTTTGATGTTACAAAACTCTTGATTAAAGAGTCAACCGAGCCAGGTGTGGTGGTGAATGCCTTTAATCCTAGCACTTGGGAGGCAGAGGCAGGCGGATCTCTGAGTTCAAGGATAGCCTGGTCTACAAAGTAAATCCAGGATAGCCAGGGTTCTGTTACACAGAGAAACCCTGTCTCGAAAAACCAAAACCAAACCAAACCAAAAACAAAAACAAAAAATAGTCAAAACAAACCAACAAAAAATGAGTCTGCTACCACTGGCCATGGTGGCATACACCTTTAATCCCAGCACTCAAGAGATAAACAGGTCTCAGAGTATGAGCCCAGTTGGGTATACATGGCAAGTTCAAGGCCAGCTAAAGATAGTCAGATTCTGTATTTTTAAAAAGTCTGTTTAGGTGCCCACTGTAATGTCATCTCTTTTAAGGATTTCTACAGTTCAAACAATAGTTTGCAAGAACTGAGCAAAACAGGAAGAATATAGGTTCCCTCATTTTTTTCTTGAGACAGGGTATCACTGTATACAGCCCTGACTTGCTTGTAACTTGCTCCATAGATCAGTGTGATCTCCTACTTACCGAGATTTACAAGCTTCTGCTCATGGCCAGCTCTAGGGCCCAGGGTCTGGTAAAACTCTCTGTTCTCCATCTGTCTGTGGCAAGCCTCTAGTAATTCCCTTTTAGATAAGGTGTGGGTCGTGTGATTTTGGGTCATGGTGCCTGACAAGTCTGAAATATGCAACAATGGCTAGCCACACAGTATGTAAGTACTGGCTTTTCCACCTCTATTAAGTAAATACCCTAAAAAGGAAAAGGAGAGGCGGAGCTGGGTGTGGTGGTGCAAACCTGTAATCCCAGCACTTGGGAGGCTGAAGCAGGAGTTCCAAGATATCCAAGATAAAAGACAGCCAGAACTTCATGTACGAGAGACAAGTGCACGATATCCTAACATGCGTCTTAAAAAAAAAAAAAAAAAAAAAGACATCCTTTCCCAGAGATCCAGAAAAATGCGGTTTCCCCTTATACTCCATGATAACTAAAGCACCCTTAATAGCACACTTTCCCGCTCGGTGCTTAAGCACATACATGGCAGTCCGCTTCCAAAATCATGACGATGCTCAAAGGATACACAGTACGTTCTGGGAACCTGCAGAGGGAACCCCTAGGCATCTGGCGGTCAACACCCCTTATCCCTGGAGCAGTTGCCGCCAAGCAAAGGAAAGGCGGAGCGACAGGTCAGAAAGTAGCGCGGAGTTACATCAGTTGCTTACTGCAGGGGATCTTTAAGGACACCAAGGAGTTCAGACCTGCCGGAACAGCCATCACCTTGACAAGAGTTGCCTGACACCCACCAGAGAAGCTGGCCAAAAGCTGAGCTGCTGCCCTGCTCGGCCACGCCCACCCGTCTTCTGACCCGCCCCTGGTCCTGCCAGGGGAACCCACTCGTCACAGTATTTCCGGTTACAATCTTCCAATGGGCTTCCCTCGCTCCCTGTTTCCCAGTCTTCACCTCCGGCCCCGCCCCTACCGCGTCTTTGACACAGTCACGTGAGGGACGCTCGCAGAGCCTGCCGGGAGTAGTACTGCCGGCGGGTCAGCGTTCGGCCCAACATGGCGGTTCCTGTCGTGCAGTGACCAAGGCTTTGCCGTAGGGAGGACTGAGCGGCGGTGGTCGGCGTCCCCACCTGCTAGGGTGGGATGCAAAGCTTCGGGGATCGCTGAGCGGAGGCAGGGACGGGCCCAGGCCCCAAAAGCTGAGGCAGCGGCGGCTACGCGCAGTCGGCTGCAGGCTCCGGAGTGGGGCCGCGCCCGGCCGGGCAGGCGGCAGCGGCGGCGGCTGCGGCAAGCTCGGCTCCGATCCTGGGTCCGGCCGCGGCCATGGCCCAATGCGTGCAGTCGGTGCAGGAGCTCATCCCCGACTCCTTCGTTCCCTGCGTCGCCGCGCTGTGCAGCGACGAAGCCGAGCGGCTCACCCGTCTCAACCACCTTAGCTTCGCCGAGCTGCTGAAGCCCTTCTCTCGCCTCACTTCCGAAGGTACGTGGTGTCCTTCCTCGTTCCCTAGGCAGAAGCTAAGCCGTGGCCGAGAGAAGGAAGTTGGGAGCAAGTAGAGGACAGAGGGGCGGCGGCCCGGGGCTGCGGCCGGACGAGGGGCGGCGAGCGTCTGTCAAGACCGCGCGCTCCTGACTGCCCGGTTTTCTAGGCGCTTTCTTCCTTGGACGAACCTGGTCATTAAGTCGCGAAGATAAACTTGAGTCCCGACACGAGAGTCCAGACTGCTCTTAGCAGTCGCGGAGCAGGATTTGGCACTTACTAGACAGTTAAGGTAGAAAGATGCAGCCTCCAAAACGGAGTGTAAGTAGAGTGAAAGTCTGTCATGGCCCCCATCGAGTATTAAATTTGTCATTCAAAGTTATCTTTCTTGTTCATGAGTCGAACCTTAAGGTTCACCTCTGTCTGAACTATTTGGCTATTTACTTTTTTCCTTTCGACCATTCAAACAAGTTCTTAGTTCTACAGCAGTTTGCTAAGTCTCAAGAAAGCAAGCAAAAAGTACTACCTGAATGATAGAGGATGGAAACTGCTTTGTAGCTCCGTTGGTAGAGGGCCTGCCTAGCCTGCTGGAGGCCGCCATCGATTTATTCTCAGCACAACATATCCCGTGCGCACCTGTGATCCTAAGCTTAGGTCTTTTCTGGGCTATGAACCGTGCTCAAGACCACCAAGGGATACATAAGACCCTATCTAAAGAGAAAAAAAAATTAACAGTAAAAAAAAAAGACAAAGGATAAATTGTAGTTAACAATGTAGATGTCTCAACTTATCTAGATTTATAGGATGAGAACAGTTCATTTTGATTTTTTTCATATTGGTAGTTAATCATAAGAAATATATTCATGCTAGATGTGGTGGTGCATGCCTTTAATCCCAGCACTGGGGAGACAGGAAGGAAGATCACTGTGTGTTCAAGGCTAGCCTGGTCTACAAAGTGAGTCCAGGACAGCCACACAGATCTACAAAGAGAAACCCGTCTCGGGGGAAAAAAAAAAGAAAAAAAGAAAAGATAGGTAATAATTAGATTAATAATTATTTGCTTTATCCAGCTTTATTACTTATTTTTGTTAATAAGATGGGTTTCACTCTAGTCCAGGCTGGTGAGGAACTCATTATATATATGTAGCCTAAGCAGGCCTCAAACTCCAGGAAATTCTCCTATCTCAGTCTCTTTAGGGCTGAGATTATAGGCTCCAGCCTTTGTTTTTTTTGAGACAGGGTTTCTCTATGTATCTCTGGCTGTCCTGGACCAGGCTAGTCTTGAATTCACAGAGGTCCCTCTGCCTCTGCCTTTGCCTCCCTAGTGCTGGGATTAAATGTGTGTGTCACCACACCCAGCTAATTTTTTTTTAATTAGGAAAAACTAAATTATACTTATAATTTTATTCAAAGGGGCTAGGGAGATGGCCCAGTGGTTAAGAACACATAGAACTCTTGCAGAGCAAAGTTTGATTCCTAGAACATGTGTCATGGCTCAGAACTTCCTGTAACTAGTCTGGGGGGAATCCAAGCAAGGAGACACACACACACACACACACACACACCATTACATTTTTTTAGACAGGTTTCTATGTGTGACAGAGCCCTGTCTGTCCTGGGCTAGCTTTGTAGGACAGGCTGGCCTTGAACTCTCAGAGATCCATATGCTTCTGCCTGCTGAGTACTGGGATTAAAGAAGTGGCCACCATGCCCGGCCGGCAGTTTGTTTGTTTTTTGTTTTTATTTTTTTATTTCTTTGAGACAGGGTTTCTCTGTGTATACCTGGCTGTCCTGGATTCACTTTGTAGACCAGGCTGGCCTTGATGTCACCATGCCTGGCGATGATATTTTAAAAGTTAAGAATTTTTGTTTAAGTATACTCCCAAGTGTGGCTTTAACTTGTATCTTTCAAACAGAGCCTAGCCAAAAAAGCAGTTAAAGTTATTTGGAAATTTTGCTTAATTAATTAAGATGAAGGGTTCTCTTAAAAACTTTTGTTCATCAAATGACTGGTGTTTATTTGGTTATGGTGTTTATCCACAAAAAAAATAGTGCCTTACTGTTTTTCTTACTGATGTGTTTACATGCCTCACACAGTCTTTTGGAGACTAAGTGCTTTGCAAATTTCCCTTTGTAGTTGGAGAGGAAGAAGCTATCCAAAAAACCACACTCTGAGGGGCAGAGAGATGGTACAATGGTTAAAAGCACCTGTTGCTCTGCAGTGGCTATTGCCAGCACCCACCTGGCAGTTTATAACTGTCGGTAACTCCAGACCTAGGAGATCCAACACTGTTGTCTGACACAGCACTGTCCACTGGTGGTGCACTCACATACATGTAGGTATACATACACCTAACACTAAGCAGAAAACATTTTTTTTTTTTTTTGAGACAGGGTCTATGTAGTCCTGGCTTCCTAGAGCTTACTATGTAGACCAGGCTGGCTTTGAACCCAGATCTACCTGCCATGGGTGAGTTCAGGGGAGAGGGGACAGGACGGGTTGACACTGACCCCCAAAGTCATACACCACTACATCTGGCTAACCTAAACTTTGAGAGTTCTTGGAGTCTCTTCAACTCTTCAGCCTGTAGTTCATTCACTATTGTACTGCTCCTATGCTCTAGAGGACTGGTTCTCAACCTTCCTAATGCCGTGAACCTTATACAGTTCCTCATGTTGTGCTGATTCCAAGCATAAAATTAGTTCATTGCTACTTCATAAATGTAATTTTGCCACTGGTATAAACCATAATGTGAGTATCTGATATATAGGCTGTCTGATATGTGATTACCCCAGAGGGGTTTTGGCCCACAGTTGAGAACCATTGCTCTAGTGTTCCCATGAAGAACAGCAAATGTATTTGTAATTGTTTGGTAGTGCGTAGATATGTCTGAGTATTAGCTCAGATTGACCTGTTTCTCTTTGTAGCCCAGTCTAGCTTCAACACTGATATCTTCTTGCCTTAGCCTTGTTCAAGGCACAAGACATGATGATACACAACTGTAGCCCCAGAACTCACTCTGTAGACCAGATGGCCTCGAACTCACAGAGATCCTCCTGCCACTGTCTTCCGAGTCCTGGGATTAAGAGTGTGCGTCACTATGCCTGGCTTGTTGTTATTTTGGGACATGATTGGTTATGTAGCTCAGACTGGCTTTAAACTCACTTTGTAGCCCAGGCTGACCTGCAGCCCACAGTGATTCTCTTACCTCAGCTTGCTACATTCCAGGATTACAGGTGTACACCTCCACCTAGTCATTATTGTCCTTTTAAAATTGAGGGCATTGAGGTACAGAAATAATAGCTTATTTGCAGTTTTATGTCTAGGAAAGTTGTTTTTTTGCTTTTTCGAGAGGTTTCTCTGTGTAATCCTTGCTATCCTGGAACACACACTCTGTAGACCAAGGCTGGCCTCAAACTCACAGAGATCCTCCTGCCTTTGCCTTTCAAGTGCTGGATTAAAGGATGTGCTGCCATGCCTGGCTCTAGGACAGTTTTACAGACAGGCAGTGTAACTCAAGCTATTTGATCTGAATCATCAATCACCTAATCTCCTGCAAGTATTTAAAATTATTTATACTGGAGAGCAAGATCTCATGTAGCCCACTCTGGCCTTGAACTCCTGATCTTAATGCCTCTATGTTCTAAGTTTTAGGAATACAAGCATGTGCCACCATGTCAGGGTTCAGGTATATAGTTAATTTTTTTTGTAGGCATGATAAAATGTATAAAGAAAAAATAGCAAATGAAAATGTTTTCTTTTGATGTTGAAAATTGAACTTGGGACTCTTACACTAACCACTTTTTTTTTTTTTTCCTACTTGGGTATATTCTCCACCCTGGTGGGACTAGTTCTGTAATATAACTTGTTTAACCCATGCATTTCTAAAGTTTTGGCAGATTTATTTCTGTAGGTATCCAATATAAAAGATATAAATGGGAGGTTTTGCATTTTTTGTTGTTGTTGCAGTTTTTGAAATTCAGTGTTTATACTTAAATATACTCCTTTCTTGTGAGTAGGTGCATTAAGGACTCAGTAAGCATTCTGTGGTGGCGATACCTTCGTTGAGGAATGCAGTGATAGAGGTGAACTGTCTGTCCACTTCTGTTTCCCTTTGCAGCATGAGAAAGATTAGGAAGGAGTACAGTGAGGTGGTTGATAGGGGATAGAAAGGAAAAAGCAATCACTGCTTATTCAGGAGTCAGGGAAGGAATGAGGGTAGAATGGTGTCTTAGTTCTTCCTGTTATTCCATGATAAAGCTCTGACAAAAGCAGCTTAAGAGAGAAAGGTTTATTTTAGCTCACAGTAGAAAGTACAGTCCATTATGGCAGAGAGGTGAAGACAATCAGCAAACAGGGATGATTGCAAACTAGAGTCTCCTTTCCCGCCTTATACAGTCCAAATGAGTAACCATCACTGTAAGGTTAGCCCTGCAGTGGCATGCCCAGTTTTCAGTTTGTAGGTTCTATCAAGTTCGAAGTTAGACTGCCATCGAATGGCTGTGTCAGAAGGTGTAATTGTAGTCTAGGTTAGAGGAGAGTAGTGGGAAGAGATGCTTGGGAGAGGAGAAGCTTGAGTTTCAGGAAGGGGCTTTTAGATTTCATTTCTAGTGGTAGGTATGATGCAGTCTTCAGTTCTCGAGCAAGGGTAATTTGACAGATCATTGAGTTTGTAGTTTATAAGGTTTCATACAAGTTGGTATACACTTTTAAAAAGTTTAAGCTGGTGTGGTACATATCTATAATCCTATTGCTTTAGGGGCTGAGTTGGGAGAATTGCTTGCTTGATGCCAGCTTGAATTGCATAGGGAAACACTCAAAAAAGAAGAAAAAGAAAAAGTTCGAAGGTGACTGAGATATAGACTACAGTGGCTGCATAAGAAATTTGGTAGAACGTGAAGTTGTGAAGGGGTTGTGGGTACATATTGGAGGGGCTGAATATAATCAAATACATTGTATGCTGTATGAAATTCTCAAAGAGTTAGTGGAAAACATTTTAAAATTTGGTGAAATACCCCACCACCATTTTGTTTTTGTTGGTAGATAAATTTTGGATTTTTTTCTTTCAAGGTGCGTGCGTGTGTGCATGTATAATGTAGAGATTCTTCAAAGCTTGCTCCCCCCCCCCTTAGTAAGTTATGAGAATATTACTTTAGATAGTACAATTTCAGGATCCAAGAAGTAAAACAGGTTAAATTTTATTTTTTAAAAGATGTATTTTTAAAAAATAATTTATTTTTATTTTATGTACATTGGTGTTTTGACTACATGTGTTTACATGTGTTTCATCAGATTGTTTGGAACAGGAGTTACAGACAGTTGTGAGCAGCCATGTTGGTGCTGGGATTTGAACCCAGGTCCTCTGGAAGAACAGCCAGTGCTCTTAACTGCTGAGCCATCTCTCCAACCCTAAAAGATGTATTTTGTTTTATGAGTAAGAGTGGTTTTTTTGTAAGCATGTCTGTCTGCACCACATGCATTTGTTGCTGACGACAGGTAGGAAGAGAGTTTTGGATCCCCTGGAACTGGAATTAAAGACAGTTGCTAGCCCTGTGAGTGCTGGGAATTGAACCCTGGTCTCCTTGAATAGCCAGATATCTTATTGAACCATCTCTCTAGCCCAAGTTAAAATTTCTCGCTCTCTCTCTTTTTTTTTTTTTTTTTTCACAGCACAGGGTTTTTCTGTGTAGACCTGGCTATCCTGGAACTTGCTCTGTAGGCCAGGCCAGCTTTGTACTCAGAGAGATCCACCTGCCTCTCGAGTGCTGAGATTAAAGGCCTGTGCCACCATGCCTGACAATTACAGACAGCTGAGAACTGCCATGTGGGTGCTAGGATTTGAACCCGAGTCCTTTGGAAGAGTAGCCAGTGCTCTTAACCGCCGAGCCATCTCTCCGGCCCTCAAATTTCTATATTCAGAGAAAGGAATGTAAACAGACAAACAGACTAGATTGTATTTGTGTCCTGCCGGTTTGTTTGATTTGCCCCGACTTCTGAGATCAAACTTGGCTTAGTACAGTGTCAGGTATTTCCAGTAGACTTTAGGTTTCAGTAGAAAAAACACATAGTTTAAAAATATCCTGAAAAGAAGATTGCTAGAAGGAATTTGAGTACTATTTTTGTATAGGATCTTGAAAATAGAGTTTAGGCTTTATGTGGGTATATATCAGATGATAGAGAACCATTTAAGGTTCTTTGTATGTTTGTTTGTTTGTTTGCTTGCTTGGTTTTATTTTTTTGAGGCAGGGTTTCCTCTGTGTATCTTTGGCTGTCCTGGAACTCACTTTGTAGACCAGGCTGGCCTTGAACTTGATCACAGAGATCCACTTGCCAATGCCTCCCCAGTGCTGAGATTAAAGGGCAGGTGCCACCACGCCTGGCTGCCTGGCTGCCTTGCATGTTTTTAAAACCTAAAAAGAATTAAGTCCACTGAACATACCAATAAAGCACAATTAAATGGTTTTGAATATATTCTTTTTTTTCTTCTTATTTTTGGTTTTTCAAGATGGGGTTTCTCTGTGTAGCCTTGGCTGTCCTGGAATTCACTCTGTAGACTAGGCTGTCCTCGAACTCACAGAGATCCTACTTGGCTCTGCCTCCCTGCTGAGATTAAAGGTCTACACCACCACTGCC
This sequence comes from Lophiomys imhausi, assembly GCA_907164525.1. Taxonomy (NCBI): domain Eukaryota; kingdom Metazoa; phylum Chordata; class Mammalia; order Rodentia; family Muridae; genus Lophiomys; species Lophiomys imhausi. The sequence continues at coordinate 742,103 of CAJQZJ010000225.1, forward strand.
TGACTGTATATATTCTTGATGTGAGCTCCAGACCTAACTTGTATTCACCATTCACACATTTTGTGATCCTCCTATTTATTTTCTGTGATGCTGGAGATTGAATTGTGATATTATGATGCTAGGTAGTGCCTGTTTCGTCTTGTAAAGAGTGCTGGAGCTGTCTACCTAAAACACACTCTACAGCATCTTTGGAGGTTCTTTGTCTCAAATCTTACAGTCCTTTGCATATATGTTATAGCTTCCAGTTTTGTTTTTTTTTTTTTTTGTTTTTTTTTTTTTTTGGTTTTTCGAGACAGGGTTTCTCTGAATATCTCTGGCTGTCCTGGACTCGCTTTGTAGACCAGGCTGGCCTCGAACTCACAAAGATCCGCCTGCCTCTGCCTCCCAAGTGCTGGGATTAAAGGCGTGCGCCACCACCGCCCGGCTGTTTTTTGTTTTTTAAAGTGGGATTCCTGTGTGTGTATCTGTGTCTATATTCAAGGTTTTTGTTTGTTTGTTTGTGGTTTTTTTTTGGGTCCTTTTTATTTGAGTCTTTTTCTTATTTGATAGTTTTGTCATATTATTCAGATTTGGGTTTCTTTTTTGTTTTTTGCTTTTGTTTTTGTTTTTCAACATACGGTTTCTCTGTGTAACGGTACTGGCTATCCTGGAACACTCTGTAGACCAGGCTGGCCTTGAACTCACAGAGGTCCCCCTACCTCTGCCTCCCAAGTGCTGGGATTAAAGGGCGTGCACCACCATGCCTGGCTTTTTTTTTTTTTTTTTTTACATTTTATTGCAATATCTTACTGCATTTTACTCTTATTCCTTAGCTGCCTATTTGTCTTCTACCTAGAGTCTGAAAGGGTGTAGATCTGGATGGGTGAGGAGGAACTAGGAGGAGTAGGGAGAAGGGAAACCATAGTCAGAGTATATTGTATGAAAGAAATGTATTTTCGATGGGGCATGGTGTAGCACACACCTTTAATCCCAGCACTCGGGAGGCAGAGGCAGATGGGTCTCTGTGAATTTAAGGCCAGCCTAGTCTACAGAGTGAGTTCCAGGACAGCCAGGGTTACACAGAGAAACCCTGTCTCGAAAAACCAAAAAAGAAAAAAAAAAAAAGGGAATATTAGGGCTAGGGATGTGTAGCTCAGTTTTAGAGTGCATGTCTAGCATGTATAAAGTCCTACGTTTAGTCCTCATCACCATTAAAACACACACACACACACACACACACACACACACACATACACACACACACACACACACACACACAAATTATGTACTGAGCAGTCTTCAGGCCTCTAATATTTTTTATATTTTTTCAGGGACTTGTAGTGGCCATTTTCTTCAAAGAGTTAGTCATGCCTTACTGTTTGTTTGATGGTAGTTCTCTAATAATTTTAAATAGTATTTTATTATATCAGACATACTTTAAGAAAATTTCACATTAAACATTAAGTTATAGTTTTGGAAACGTGTTGATATTGATTAAATTTAAATGGTTAAAAATAATAGAATGCGCTGGGCGGTGGTGGCACACGCCTTTAATCACAGCACTTGGGAGGCAGAGGCAGTCAGGTGGATCTCTGTGAGTTCGAGGCCAGCCTGGTTTACAAAGTGAGTTCAGGACAGCCAGAGCTGTTATACAAAGAAACCCTGTCTCTGAAAACCAAAAAAAAAAAAAAAAAAAAAAAAAAAAAAAAAGGCAATTCTAGAAATCTTGAATAGTTTCTTTCTTTTTTTTTTTTTTTGAGACAGAGTTTCTCTGTGTAACAGAGTGCTGTCCTGGATTCTCTTTGTAGACCAGGCTAGCCTTGAACTCATAGTTTCAAGCTGTTCAAGCCTGCCTCTGTCTCCCGAGTGCTGGGATTAAAGGGGTGCACTATCATGCTCGGCTTGAGTAACTTTTTATATGAATTAGGAACGTTTGCTAGATAAGCCTGGGAAATACATTTGAAATCCAGCTTCTGTAACTTGTTTTCTTTCTTTGTTTCCCATCTTTTTCTCTACCTTTCTCTTCTTCCCTCTTCCTCATTCTTTTTCTCCTTGCTCCTCCTCCTCTTTCTTGATAGGTGTTGTGTAAGTCAGGCTGGCCTTGAACTCCTGATCCTCTTTCCCATATCCCAAGTGGAATTACAGGTGTGTACCACCACACTTTTCTTTTTTGTTATAACTATCGTAATCATTTTTAAGTTAAATATCTTTTACTAATAAACTTTCCTTTTGAGATTCAGGGGTCAAACCTTTGTGAATGTCCTATACACCAAACCTAAAGCATTTCAGTTTGGTACTGTTCCTGTTACTATCTCACTGTTGTGATAAAATAACCTGACGAAAACAACTAGGAAGAAGGGATTATTTTGACTTGTGTTTTAGGATACAGTTCATCATGGTGGGAAAGGCATGGCAGTAGAATACAAGGCAGCTGGTCATACGGTATCTACAGTTAGGAAGCAGAGTGCTGCTTAGCACTTCCTGCTTTTCCTTCATTTCTGAGACCCTAGCCCATGGCATGATGGAATCTGTATTCAGAGTGGGTTTCCCTCTTTAGTTAATCCAGTCTATAAATTCCCTTCTAGTCAGGCACAGAGATTTGTGTCCTAGATGAAAGTTGGTTGTCAATATTGACCACCATGCATCTTTCTATTCCTTGTCAACTTGATACCCAAATATCTTTATTTTCATATTTATTATATTTTATATATATTAATATTGTATATATTATTTTAATCTTTATTTTATTTTATGTTATGACTGCTTGCCTGTAAGTTTGTCTATGCACACATAGATACATACAATCTCAAGTCTGATCCCCTGGGACTGGGAGTTACAGTTGGTGTGGATCTCCATGTAGATGCTGAGACTTGAATTCAAGTCCTCTGGAAGAACAACTAGTGCTCTTAACCATTGAGCTATCTCTCCAACCCCCCAAATATATCATTTTAAAGCTGTAACCTACCTTTTGCCTCTATAGGCACATAAAGGTACTTCATAATGTAAAATGCATTCAGTCTAAATTCAGAAGTCCTGATAGTTTTTAACAGTATAATATTACTCTGAAGTTAAGTACAAAGTTTCTTTTGAAACTCTAGTGGTGTCTTCATATAAATCTCTATTAAAAAAAACAAACAAAGGCCCGGCGGTGGTGGCGCACGCCTTTAGTCCCAGCACTTGGGAGGCAGAGGCAGGTGGATCTTTGTGAGTTCGAAGCCAGTCTGGTCTACAAAGTGAGTCCAGGATAGCCAGGGCTACACAGAGAAACCCTGTCTTGAAAAAAACCAAAACAAGCACAAACAACAAAAAAACCAAGTGTGAAGTGGTGGTGCACGCTTTTAATCCCATCACTTGGGAGGCAGAAGCAGGCTGATCTCTGTGAGTTCAGGCCAGCCTGGTCTACAAAGAGAGTTCCAGAACAGCCATGGCTGTTACACAGAGAAATCCTGTCTTGAAAATACCAAACCAAAAGCAAAACAAACAAACAAGAAAAAAACCTCAAAACAACAGATTACATACTTTCAATATGAGATGACACAAAATAAACACTTCCATTTCTAAAGGGAGGAATGAGCTTTGTATAGCAAGGACAGTTAGCACCAATGCAGGACTGAAACCCAACAGGGCAAACATGAAATCATAAACTCTTTGTTGGGCATGTGGGCCTGTGCTCCAGATGGCTTGCGCAGCCCCATTTCCTAGTCTGCCACCTGCAGCACATGATCTCTCAAACCAGCTTCACTCCATTCCTGTAGCTGTCCTCAGCAGATGTCCCATTGCCCTGACCTTTTTGTGGCATGCCAGGATCTCACAATGCAGCTTAGTGAATCTCCCAGTTCACTTTCCCAGCTTCACACAGTGATCTCTTAGGCTCTCTTAGCAGGGAATCCAGCCCTGTCACATACTGCCCTGCCTCAAGAGCATTTTAGAACCTTGGCATAGCCTTCCATGACTCTTCATGAGTGCACCTTCCGCGTCTATAGAACTAGTCTAATGTGTATAATGCCAAGTGTTGCCAGCTTGAGATGTTACTTAGAACCCCTGTACCACAGTTGAATTGTTCTCAGTTAGGACTCCTGTACCACAGTTGAATTGTTCTCAGTTAGGACCCCTGTACCACAG
>CAJQZJ010000225.1:759823-789233 GCA_907164525.1 Lophiomys imhausi
ACACACACACACACACACACACACACACACACACACACACACACAGAGTAATGATAGTGTGTAAAGAGTCATACTCAAGTCATTAAGCTGGAGAATTTATCAGCCCCATCCATCTTGACATTGTGAGCCAGGTGATTGTGTGTGCTGAGCTGTTTTGCTCTGTGCACTGTAAGATATCTTTGAGTTTCTGACCTTTTTCACCAGTGGTCATGTCTCCTCTGTTTTGACAACCAAAATTACCTTCCCATAGTGTCCAGTTTTTCCTGAAGGGCTTCAAGTGGAGAGCCAGTGTTGTAATCTCTTATGAGCAGGATCTGCTTGTGACCATGAGATGACTGGTCCAGGGACCGAAAGTTTAGTTTTGGTCACTTTGATCCCGTAAGGACATGGTTCTGGGGATGGTGCACAGCCTTTCTTTCTGCTAACCTGAGTAGTTCCATGTATAAATGTATCTGCATGAATAGTGTAAAATATAAATGTTACAGATGCTGTATATCTCTTAAAATATGTGAATGAATAATGTATTAATGTAAAATGCTACATCCACAAATGAGAGAAATTGTTCTGTTTGCCTTGATGTCAAATGTCTCTTAAAGCACAGGTAAAAATACTTGTTTACTACTGGAAATTATTATCTTTCTTTTATAAACGATTCTGCTGAATTCTAACCATTTTGCATGTTAATTTTAGCTACTACTCCATGGTTTGAGTCTTACAGAGAGACCTTTCTGCAGTCCATGCCAGCATCAGATCATGAGTTTCTGAACCACTATTTAGCATGTATCCTTTAAGTCTTCTGAAAGCCAGGAAGTTGTGAATCGTAGAAACAAAGAAAAATTCTTGAAATGTTATGAAGAATGGAGAAATTATTATTATTATATTATATTTTTTAATTGTTTTGGTTTTTTGAGGCAGGGTTTCTCTGTAGCCTTGGCTATCCTGGAACTCACTTTGCAGATCAGGCCACCTTGAACTCATAGAGATCCACCTGCTTCTGCCTCCCAAGTGCTGAGATTAAAGGTGTATATCACCACTGCTCAGCCCAGAGACACTATTTTTTATTGGTAATGATATCACGTTCAAAATTATTTTACTTTATTTTGAAATTTTTGATCTGGGTAGTTGAGGTCTGTGTGTGTGTGTGTGTGTGTGTGTGACTGTGTGGTGTGTGTGATGTATGCTCCTGTGGACATGCAAGTGTGTATGCTTGTGCACATGGAAGCCAGAGGAAGAGGTCTTCCATAGATGCTCTGGCTAACTCACACTGTAGTGCAGAACACAGCCTTGAACTTGCAACCCTCTTGTTTCAGCTTCCTGAGTAGCTGGGATTACTGGCCTGTGCCATGAGGCCTGGCTAGAAGACCTCTCCTATAGTTTATTTTAATAAGGCAGTGTTTATCATTGAAAGATGTGATAGTTTCCCTGACAGTGTGGTTATAAGGCCTGTTGGTGGCATCGTCTGGTGAAGCTGAACCTATGGAACAGTTTTCAAAGTTGTCACAAGAACAGCATCGAATTCAGCACAACAGTGATTATTCCTACCCTAAGTGGTTTATCCCAAATACACTTAAATATTATGTGCTTTTGCATGATGTGACTTCAGGAAATGAGCAGAGGTAAGTGTTGCATTTTAAATTTTCATTGTTTTACTTAAAAAAAAATAATCGTATGATTTTGGGGCATGCGTGCATGCATGTGTGTGCACCTGTGTGCACGTGCGGTGCTAACTAGCATGTATATGCTTATGTGTCATGGCACACATGTGGATGTCAGAAGACATCTTTTAGGAGTTGGTTCTCTTCTTTTCCATGGGGTCCTGGGGATTGAACTTAGGTTGTTGGTAGCAAATGCTTTTACTTATGAAGCTGTCTTGCTGGCCCCTAAAATGAATTATTGGAATATAAAAATAAAAGTAATTTTATGCTTATGCATTGAAGTTTACTTTGGCCTTTGTTTAATGGTGTAGGTCAAATTAACCTTGTTTCATACTATTCTTGATATCTGATTTCCATTTGGGACATAATTTATAGTCCTTATTTTTGAACACTGGTCACTGATTGATTGAAATATTGGTAATGATATCAGTGGTTGAGATTGAGCATACAGACTAATGTGTCCTAGCACAGTCTACCATTGAGCAATAACCCCATTTTCTATCTAATTTCCTGGAACTCAAACTCAGAACAAATACTTCTTGCACATTATTCATCTTTAAGATTAAAACAAATGTCCAAAGCCTATTGGATAAAGATTAGTCTAAGTAAAAAATAGTGTGAGCTGGTTATTAAAATTCCTTTGAGTCAGTTGAAGATGGTTTTTCTCCCATACTGAATAGTGGTAATAAGTATATTCAATCAGCATTCAGAAATTAGGCCAATGATTCTTACTTTTTTATAATTTTATTTGTGTGTGTGTACATCACAGTATACATGTAAGGTAAGATGATACCTTGAAGGGACAGACAATTTTCTTTCTACCAGGTGGGTCCAGGGGATAGACCTCAGGTTTTCAGACTTAGAGCACAGCATGCATGTTTATCCACAAGCCATTTCAACAGCCCAGGTCCTAGATTCTTAGCAGTATTATGAATAAAGTGAGTAGGAATTTGACTTCAGTGTATACATACATAAACATGTTTCTGTATTTATTTATATATTGTTTTATAACTTTTACTAACCTAGCCGTAATAGGATGTTATATGATTTTGTTGTTTGCTACGATTGTTATTTGTATAATATCAGCATTTGCTCATGAATAAGTCTTCATATTTTCTAGTTGTTCCCTTCCCACCCAATAGCCAATTGAGTGAAAATAGAGCTTACTTTTTTGGTGTTTGTGTATGTTGTGATTTTTTTTAGGCCCTAGGTTCAATATCCAGCCTTGAAAGAATTTAAGAATTATAAATAAACAAGCAGACAAAAACAGACCCAATGGGACTAGAATTTCTTTCTATTTAAAAAAAAATTATTTTCTGTGCATTGGTGCTTTGCCTGCATGTATGTCTGTGTGAGGGTGTCAGATCCCGTGGAACTGGAGTTACAGACAGCACCAAGCTGTCATGTGGGTGTTGGGAATTGAACTGGGGTCCTCTGGGGAATTGAACTTGGGTCCTCTGGAAGTGCAATTAGTATTCTTAACTGCTGAGCTGTCTTTCCAGCCCTTAGAGTAGAATTTCATTTCTCACAGTTGTACTATTTATTTGCTTCTTAGGTTGTCACATTTCAATTCATTTTCTCTATGAACAGCTAGCATATTTAGTACCTAGCTATATTTTTTTCATGTAGCCTAAGCTGGGCTCAAACTTCAAACTTGGTATGTAGCCAAAGATGGCATGTGTTTTTCTTTCCAAAATATGGAAAGAAGGCTTTTTTTTTTTTAAATCTAAGAAATATCTCAATGCTTCAGCTACTCTAAAAATTTCAAGAACAAAGGGTGGGTTTGTGTAGTGAGGACTTTGTCTGCTTTGGTCCTTTTCTTCCCTGTCTATAAATATTCTTTGATATTATAATTTTCTTTTCATTAATAAATGAGTTGTTTGTTTTTGCTGTTTTCAGACAAGGTTTCTCTGTGTACCAATTAATCCCTGGCTCTCCTGGAACTCACTCTGTAGACCAGGCTGGCCTTGAACTCACAGAGATCCGCCTGCTTCTGCCTCCAGAGTGCTGGGATTAAAGGCGTGTGCCACCATGCCTACTGCATTAATACGTGGTTTTAAAAGATATTCTCAAATTGTGGTTTCTGAATTCCCATAGTTGACAGAAAGCTGCTAATCTGTGTGTTTCAAGTAGTTCTTTGGAAGTAGGCACTGTCTCCACCATAGCACGAAGAGGGTTCCCTCCCAGAGGGTCTGTGCTGTGCAGAAATGGAGTCTGATCTCTGTAGTTCCCCCAAACCAGTTTGACAGTCAGAATTGCCTATGCAACAGATATGACTGTCTTGAAGGTAGGTTTTAATTAGGATCATGAGTTTTTGTTTATATTTTTATGTTTGCTAAATTTTCTGTTTTGCTTTTTTTGCGTGGGTGTTCTTGGATTATTTGAAATGCCTGTTGTTGGGGCTGGATTGAGGTTTAGGGTTAAGGGCGGTTGCCAGTACAGATGACTTAAGGTCAAGTCCTAGCACCCACATGGCAGTTTCCAACTGCCTGTAATTCATCCCCAGGAGATGTGACACCATCTTCTAGCCTCCTTGGGCTCTTGCTGTAGATAGTGCACATCAAATCCATGCAGGCTTGCAGACACAGTCTTAAAAAAAAAAAACTACATAAAATTAATCTATTGTCTGGACTTAAAAACTGGATGTCTCAGTGGATGAAGGTTCTTGCTGCTGAGGCTGGTGAACTGACTCAATCAGAACCCATGTGGTAGAAGGAGAGAACTAACTCCTGTAAGTTGTCCTCTGATGTTCATATATGTGTGTCATTTGCCTCCCCACATAAATAAAAATATGAAGCTAATATAAAGACAAATAAATAAAAAAGTAAGGTCTGTCTAGTCGGTCTAAAATCATTATAAAGTTTCTTCTCTTTTCTTTAGAGCTGAATCAATTTATGAAGAAATGAAACAGAAATATGGAACTCAGGGTTGCTATTTACTTAAAATTAATTCTCGAGCACCGAATAGAGCATCCGATGAACAGATACCAGATCCTTGGAGTCAGTATCTCCAGAAAAATAATCTTCAAAACCAGGTACTTCTGAAAAGCTGAACTAAACCACACAAGTATTTACGTTTATTTTAAGAAGATATGATTGCAGATCTTTTTTTTTGAGGGTGAGTAGAGACAGGGCCCTTACACTTGACTGACTTGGAGCTTGTTATGTAGATCAAGCTGGCCTGAAATTCATGAGATCCATTTATCTCTGCCTGCTGAGGGCTAAGATTAAAGATGTGCTCTACTAGACCTGGCTAGGTTTTGTTTTCTTTTTCTTTGATATATAGTATAGGCAGGCTATGAAATCTATACATAGCCCAGGCTGTGTGTCCTGATCTCTTAATCATCCTACCTCAGCTTACCAAGTGTAGACATTGCACCAAGTGCAGTAACATGGGTCTAGAATAATTTTTTTTTTCATTTTGTGAATTTCACGTCATGCACCCTGTTCCCTCTCATCTCCTACCTCCCCTCAGACCTACGTTCCACCCTTGAAACCTCTACCAACATAAAAGAAAACTCTTTTTTGCTTGCAGATGTTCATTATAATGATTTCTTGGTCTGGTACAAGGCCTCTGGCTTCTGTTACTTTGTCAATACTGGAACCTCACTGGGACTCCTCTCAGATATACTGTTGTGTAGAAAAAAATGGCTAATTAAATTATTTATCATTATTTCGATTATTGTTAATTGATTTGGTGGTTTGCAGCCATTAATCTTTAAGCAGCCATTATTAATGAGCATGCAGAAACCACATGGGTTTTTAACAAGCCTTGGCCTGAATTGAGCAATCTTGACCCATCTAAGCTAGCTCTTAATTTTATTACCCAAATATGACCCCATATATACATACGTCCCCTTGGACTGCTATTCTCCACGCTATGCAGATGTTTCTGGCCATGTGGAGTGAGGTTCCTTTTTCTAACCCATGGTGTGTGTCCTCCTTCCTGTTCCTGGCTGGAATGAATTAATCCTCTGTCTAAAGCACAGCCTTCCTGTTCTAATCTTAGGAAGTCCTGCCTTTCTCTGTCTTTGCCCAATCTCAGGCCTCAGCCTTTTTTTTTTTTTTTAACCAACATAAGTAAGTAACAGACAGCAAGCAGGACCAAATAATTAACATTTAGATTGCTTAACACCTACCCCATCAATTCCCTCCTTTTGTCTAATAAAAAGACTAAATTTTATAACTCATATAGTAAAAACAGTAAGAACAAATATGAAACAATCAAGAAAACCATATATAAAAGTTACGCACATAATGTTTAGCCTATTTGTATCAGGCAATTTTGAAGAAGAAAAAAAATCATCTATCTATCTTGATGTGTCTAAAGTTCTGAACCTAAATAATTTCTATCACATCCTATATTTATAAACCTAAAGATTTTATTCAGAGTTGAAAATATCCTTTTAAATCCTAAACAACTCAAGTTCAATTGAAATTTTATAACTATTATGCCTTCAACCCCATCAAAGACATAAGAAGGGATAACGCTATTTGAGTGAGTAGGAAGCATAGGAGAGCAGCTTCCATATTAAAGTTTGTTGCCTAGACAGTCCCAAATATCTCTCAGTATTGTTGAAGCAGCATCATCTTCAGCCTCTGGCCAAGCATTTTTCACAAACTAATTTGTGCAGCAGGAAATAAGGATTTTCCATTCTGTCTCTGCAGAATCAGTACATCGACTTACCTGCATTTAAGCTCTGGTCCAACTTTCTGCATCCTGGTCCAACAGGATGCAGAAAACCTGTTTGGGGGTTCCAAAAATGGAACTCAACAGACTGGATATAGTCTGTTGAGAGAGCAGAGGCGTTTTTGCCCAATAGGAGTATCTCCTGATGGGAGATTTCTTTTTGATGCTCATTGTCTTCTTCCAGGTCAAATGGGAGCGGTCAGGAGCTGACCGTCTTAAGTCAAACAATTCTTAAAATAGTAAAAACATCTTTAAATGCCATTTTCTGTATGCCTCTGGGGATTTTGAAGACATATATTGATTTATTTATAAATCTATCTTCTATCTATGAACAAACTGTATATTGTTAACCATTTACTATCTGTTTAACCTATTAAGTCTCTTTTGTGATAAATTAAGACTAGTATTTGATATGACCAGAAGCTCAACTATCCAGTCAACTTGTATTATCCAGACTCCTAAATAGATTGCAATAGCAACCCATAAAAGGATTAGAAGTAAACCTGTACTTTTAAATGAATTGTATAGGCACCATACCTTATATAAGTTGAAATATACATAATATATGTCAAAATATATAATTCTATACTAATGAATTGAAAGATAACATTATTTGGAAATGACAATAGTTTTGAGTTTCAGAGTAAATTCAATAATCTATCCTTATATCTTATTTCAATATTATGTGTATGTATATATATATATATATACATATACATATATATATATATATATTCCTCCTCTTTTTCTTTTTCAAGTCTTTTCCCCCTATCTAAAGATAGAGAAAAGGAGGAAATCCCTGAGTCTAACTTTCTATACCTTGCTTAACAAGACCATATAACAATTTGTATCCATTGCTCCTAAACAACATGTATCATCCACCCCACTTTTGAGAGTGGGATGTTGCTCTCTTAAAACTGCTTCTTGCTGAATTGGGATGCAGAAAACCTGTTTGGGGGTTCCAAAAATGGAAAAATGGTTAATCAAGTTAATTGTAACATTTGTTACAATTGTCTCTATGTGCTCAGCAATTTGAATGTCCTGAGCAGTTTGTAGTTCGAAGCTGGACTTTGGGTAGGAAAGTTCAGGGCTTTATTGAAGTCCTGTCTGGAACAGTCTTTGAGGCTGGGCCATCTCAGCAAGTTGAAGTTGTTCTGGATGCACATTTTTGAGGAAACAGCTATTGGGGCAGTATGTGAGGCTGGATCATTTGGGTTACTTGTCCTGTCTTCTTTGGTGTCTGGTCCTGTTGTTTTGAAAATATGTAATTTCTCACAAGTAACATATAGTTCTGCAATTACCAAAATGCCTTGGATGTGGAGGATGCACAAATTAATTAAGGAATATCTTCTGTTCTGTACTTGAACAGAAGAAAGACATTTGTAAGTCTCCATTTATGCCATATGAAAGGATGACATGCAATAATATTACATATATATGTTATATATAATGTATTTTAAATTGAAAATACAGCATAAGCCTGTATGGAGTTTAAGTATTCTCTTCTACAGTTGACATAAATTTATTAATTGATTAAAACAGATTTATTCTTTGTTGTTCTGGATTTTTGTAGATTAGGTTGGCCTCAAACTCAAAAGGAACCTATCTGTCTCTGTCTTTGTTCCACGTTTTGGGATCAAAGGTATTCATTTATATATTTTTCTTTCCATTTCTTCTTTCTTTGGAGATTTAATTGCTATGTGCATATATATCTGTCCTTATTGAGACAGGGTTTCTCTTTGTAGCTTGGGCTGCCTTGATTTGATCTGTAGAGCCCTGTAGATTAGATTGGCCTCAAACACACAAGGAACCTGGTTTTTCCTTGTCTCCCAAGTTTTGAGATCAAGGTACGAATTTAATTCATTGAATTACCTTTATGTTATTTTATGTAGCTTTACTTAACTGTTGGCTGTGGGAGGCATGCAGGTTTTTGTGTTTTTTTTTTTGAGACATGATTTCTCTGTGTATCCTTGTCCTGGGCTCACTTTGTAGACCAGGCTAGCCTTAACTCACAGAGATTAGCCTGCCTCTGCCTCCCATGTGCTGGGATTGAAGGTGTGTGCCACCACACCCAGAGATTAACATATCTCTTTTAGGGGCAAAATGCCTCTTGAAACCAGTTCTCCAGTGGGAGCCCCACACCTAAGGAGACTGCCTTGTTACCCTTTTCTCTTTATGTAAATTTAAGATTATGTGTATCCATTAAATCAGTAAGGGCATTATTAAATTTAACATCAAGGGAAAAAATGTGTCATTTTTTTAATTCTAGACTGTCTTTAGTAAGCAGCCTTATCAGCAGGGTTCCTTCCCTGCCTTCATTGTTTAAACCAGGCTGGTCTAGAATTCAGAGATCTGCCTGTTTCTTCCTCTAGTGTGATGGGATTAAGGGTATGTGCCAGTAACACCCTGTTCAAATATTCACTTAAATCCCAGATACTAGTAACTCTGTAACCCCAAGAGCAACTTTGAACTGCAGTGACAATTCGAAATCTGCCCAAAATCTTCAAAAATCTCTTATGTTTTAGCAATGCCAAACCAGAAAAATATCCTTTCTACCTCCTGATATAGGAAAATCAAAGACATCTAAGCAAAAATCATGCAAAGAAACAACATTCCAAAAGCTTTGGCATGTCTAACCATGCCACCCCATGCTGTAATTAAGGATTTGTTCATTATGCCTTTGAATCTAGTTTCGACTGTATTTCATTGATGGACCCTTCCCAGAAAGCCCTGACAAGCACCTCATAGCCAGGGAGCTCTTAGCTCCAGCTGCCATCAATTTTGTATTATCTATTGGGAAGGGCCTCCCTCCTTCCTTCATTATCATTGCTGGCAATTTAGTATCCCATTTGTATATTCTTTCTTTTAAGCCTATCCTAGTGTGAACTTTCTCAAAAAAGATACACAGACCCACAATTGTGGGTAAAAATCATTTGCATGCTAAGAGGAACAAACTCAATTGGAATCCAAATGTATTGAGGCATATGAATTCCTCCATTTTTAATCTAGGTGGTTAATTCCATTCTCAAGCTCTGTTTCGAAGGCTGCCAGTTTTTTAGTACATAAGGAAAGTTAAGCGTTAGCTCTCCACCTTTGCTGCAAGGCAACAGCTTTTGTTAAGGTAGCCACACCTTTGAAATGCATTTGGGTTCTGTTACCTGGTCTTTGGCTAGGAAACCGTTTTCACCCGGGCCATCTCACGCTGTAAGCATGGATTCTAATTGCTGTAGTGGGCACCATATGTAGAAAAAATTTTAATTAAATTAACAGTATTATATTATCATTAATTGATACAGCTGCTGTTAATCTTTAACCAGACATTATAAATGAGCACACAGACCCCACATGGATTTTTAACAAGCCTTGGCCTGAATTGAGCAATCTTGGCCCATCTAAGCTAGCTCTTAATTCTGTTACACAAATATAACCCCATATATACATACGTCCCCTTGGACTGCTATTTCTCCATGCTATGCAGATGTTCCTGGCCATGTGGAATGAGGTTCCTTTTTCTAACCCATTTGGTGTGTGTCCTCCTTTCTGCTCCTGGCTGGAATGAATCAACCCTCTGTCTAAAGCACAGCCTTCCTGTTCTAATCTCAGGAAGTCCTGCCTTTCTCTGTCTTTGTCCAATCTCAGGCCTCAGCATTTTATTTAACCAGTCAGAGTCAATGTAAGTAACAGACAGCAAGCAGGACCAATTAATTAACATTTAGAATGTGTAACACTACCCCATCACTGTTGTTGTCCTGTGTCATGGAGATCCTGTAGTTTTGGGTCTGTAGAACTGGCCTCTTCATGCACTCCAGCAGTTCATCCATGGGGTATATGTTGGTGTGGGCCAAGTCAAAGCCCTGGTTCTGGGCCTACAACCCCCACATCCAGGGCAAATTCTGCTGGGCTACCCAGTTAAGGTGCAATGCTTGCTCTCCTGAATGCTATTGCAGGTAAAGGGCTGGAGTAGTCCCCTTTAGGGCAGACTCTTCCATCTACTACCTGTGTTGAGGGCATCAGAGAGTGGAGGGGATCTCACTCATGCCTACACCACTGAAAAGTAGACAAGAGGCAGGGCTGGCTCTCCCACACTCACACCCTTGGGGCTGGTTCACACACATCCTCCACATCCAGGGTTAGCTGCACTGTGCTGTCCAGGCGAGGTGCAGGACTGTGTTCTCATAAGTGGTATAGCATGTGAGGGGCAGGGCCAGATCTCCTGTCTGCTACTGGTGTGAGGGCAAAAGGGAGGGGGGGGGTTCTCTCTCTTACCAACACCATCACAAAGAAGACAAAAGGCAGGACTGACTCTCCCACACTCACTCCCTCAGGACTGGCTCCTTCACAATCCACCACATCCAGTGCCAGGCAAATACAGCACATGGAGGCATATGATATCAATGTTTCTGAATTACATACTATGTCTGTACTTTGTGTTGCTGTGATAAACACAATGAAGAAAGGGTTTATTTTATCTTACAGTTCCTGAGAAATGGAGTCCATCATGGTGGGGAAAGCATGGAGGCAGGAGTCTGAGGTTGACCTGGCAGTCATAAAACAGAGATCACTTTTCATCCACACATAGGAAGCAGAGAGCAAGCGGGAAGTGGTTCGAAAGCTGCCCCAAAGTGATATTTTTTTCCACCACAAACCTCAAGCTTGTAAAGGTTCCAAAACTTAGCACCACCAACTGGGAACCAAATGCCCTGATTCAGAACCTATGGGGACCATTCCTCATTCAAACCATAGCATATGGTTAAATTAGATTTGCCAGCCATATAGACATAGACATTTGGACTTCCCTGTTAAATTAACCAAGAATGTACTCAGGAGGCAGGGGCAGGTGGATTTCTGTGAGTTCCAGGCCAGCCTGGTGTACATAGACATGCCTCAGCTGTACCTCCATGCCCACCAAATGAACTAAGAACATCCTTAGTCTGTCCTTTATTATCCCCATGCTGGGATTACCTTCCTATGTTTCCACCATGGTGTTCTTTGGCCACTTTGTGGGGCTCATACTTTCTAGTTGGGTGGATTTTGCTCCTCCATTCTTGAACTTTGTTATTTCTTCGTTCCTTGTTACTTTCTTGAGTTCTAAGCTACTGTTGATTATTTGTTGGTTGAAGTGGATAGTTGGATAGTTATTTCTTTCACACAGTTAAGTAACACTGTGCTACTTGATAGAGTCAGTGCCAAGATCTTTGGTTTATGTGGTTAGTAAAGATTTGGCTTTTTTATCTTGGCAGTGGTGGCACACACCTTTAATCCCAACACTCAGGATACAGAGACAGGTGGATCTCAGAGTTTGAGGCCAGCCTGGTCTACAGAGTGAGTTCCAGGACAGCCAAGACTACACAGAGAAACCCTGTCTTCAAAAAACAAATAAACAACAAAAAGATTTGGCTTTTTTCTTTAAAAATAAATCAGATAAATGGAAAAAATATTTTCTATAGCTATACTACTTTATTTGTTCTTTATGTGATATTTAAAAGTCATCTTGGGGCTGGAGAGATGGCTCACCGGTTAAGAGCACTTGCTGTTCTTCCAAAGGACCCAGGTTCAAATCCCAGCACCAAATGGCAGTTCACAGATGTCTGACTGGGTGTGGTGGCATATCCCTTTAATCCCAGCACTGGGGATGCAGAGGCAGGCAGATCTCTCTGAATTCAAGGCTAACCTGGTATACAAAGTGAGTCTAGGACAGCCAGGGTTACACAGACCCTGTCTTGACCCCCCCCCCCAAAAAAAAGTCATCTTAAAAGTTTACATAATTAGTAATCTAATAGAAATGCCGGTTAACATTTTTATTTTCTTTATTTTTCTGTCATGTAGAATTTTTAATCTACACATAGTATCTAATATTTTACTCATTTGCTTTTTAAGATTTATTGATATATTGACTTTTACTTACAAATGTGAATGCCTGCAGGCATTGGGAACCCTGAAACTGCAGCTACAGGTGGTTAAGAACCAGTTGATGTGGGTATTGGGAACTAAACCTGGCTCGTCTATAAGAGCAATAAGTGCTCTTAAACACTAAGCCGTCTCTCCAGCAAATTTTACTCATTTTAATATTGAAATAACACTGGCTTTCTTTCAAATTATGCTTGGGAGGAATCATTATACATAAACGAACCCACACCAGCATAAAACAGCTTTTGTTTCATTTTGTTTTTTAACAGTCATGTCATGGAGTAGTAGTGTAGGTTCAGGGATGGCCTGAGAATTTAATGCCTTTTTAGAACTGAACACTGTGTTGGGTATTTCTCAGAGCCCTTCAGTATATTCAGAATTCATTCCTGCTAGGCATCGTGACTATGACCTGGGAGATTTTGAAGTTGTTCTTTTTGCCTCTTACCTTACTCTGGTAGACTTTTCCTTCGCAATAATTTTTTTTAGGATTCATTGGCATGGATATTGAGATACATTTGGATGGATACATTTGACTTGAATGCAGAAGAATTAGCATAGTTAGCTGAGTATGATAAAAAATTGAATACAGCATTATGGATCAGGACAGAATAGAAGAGTGTTGCTTTAGGAAGTCCATGAAGCTACATTCAGTAGGAGAATCATAGGTGTTAGTTTATTTGGCAGTATTTAAACATGATTAATTATATTGCTAATGCTTTGCATTTTATTTTGCTAGGAATCATATGAAGATGGCCCTTCTACTATGACCTCCAGTAAGAATTCTCGTAGTAACTTGCTTTCATTGGATGGACTAGATAATGAAGTCAAAGGTCTTGTTATACTTTCTCTAAGTCTCTTGGCTGAAAGTATTGTTATTAAAGCACTTTTGCTAGGCAGTGGTGGGGCATACCTTTAATCCCAACACTTAGGAGGCAGAGGCAGGCAGATCTCTGTGAGACTCGGCTAGCTTGCTCTACAGTACTAGTTCCCAGACAGTCAGGTTTACACAGAGAAACCCTGTCTCTAAAAACCAAAACCAAAAACAACAACAACAAAAAAAGATGCACCCTAGCCTTCATAGATAAAGGATAGGTAAACTTTCACCACCACCCCAGTCAGTGCTGGCGATTGAGTTTAGGGCTTTGCCGAGGATAGTTAAATCTTCTATCCCTGACATATCCACAGCCCCCTTTCTTTTAAAATAAAAAAATAATTAAGTTATGTGTGTTTATGGGTCTGTGAATGCTGGTACCAGAGGAGGTCAGAAACATGAGATCCATCCAGAGCTAGAGTTGCATGCAGATGGCTGAGCTGCCTGATGTGGGTGGGTGTGGGGAACTGAATTCAGGTCCTCTGCAAGAGCAGAATATGTCCCTAACTGCTGTGCCATCTCTCCAGCCCCCACCCTTACTTTTTAAAATTTTAAGACAAGGTCTTGACTAAGTTATCAGACTGTGCTTTAAATTTGGATTTTCTTGCCTCAGCTTCTAAGTAGCTGGAATTTAAGGTATCTCTCTGTATAGCATAAGCTGTCTTTGAATTTAAAATTCTCTTTATCTACTTCCCAGGTACTGGGAGAGCACATATGGCTCAAAAACTAAGAGTTTTGGTTTTTGTTTGTTTGTTTATTTTGTTTTTTCTGATTTTATGCAGTTCTTTGAATTCTGGTTTTTATTGTCGTTTACATTTAGAAATTTGTGTTATAAGAATATGTGCATCATGAGGGCTAGAAAGAGGGCTCAGTGAGTTTTGCTCTTCCAGAGGAGCCTGAATTAGATCTCAGTATCCATGCAGACCACTCAACTTTTGTAACTCCAGCTCTAGGGAAGCCTAATGCCCTCTGCTGGTCTCCATGGACTTCATGCACACAAAAATAAAAAATAAAAACATGGTCATGCCTGGTTAAACCAAACTACTAATATCACTTTAAAAAGAGAATAATGTTATCAGCTTTCTCTTTTAGAAAGCCAAGGAAATGTGATATACATCATAATTTCCAAAATTCATACAGTTTCTAGAGCTATATTCCTCTATTTTAAACTGCAGTTTTGGTGGTGATAACTTTAAAATTTGCTTCGTTTTGTTCTGTTGGTCTTACTGTGTAGCCCAGACTGCTCTGGAACTGACGATCTGCCTTTGAACTTGAGGTCCATGTGTATTGGCTTTCCACATGTTGGGATTGTCACCATGTGCAGCTCTTGTAATTTTTAAAAAGATTGTTTATTATATATACAGTGTTCTGTCTGCCCGTATGCCTGCAGGCAGAAGAGGGCACCAGATCACACTGTATATGGTTGTGAGCCACCATGTGGTTGCTGGAAATTGAACTCAGGACCTCTGGAAGAGCAGCCATTGCTCTTAATGGCTGAGCCATCTCTCCAGCCTGCTGTTGTAATTTTTTATAACTCAGTTATGATATTTAACAATAACCCACCTGTTTTCAGGACCATCCCTGCTTTGGGAGCTATTACTCTGCTTTTCAATAAAACCTTGTTTACCCTCCAAAAAAAGACAATTCACTGTAGTATTTTAAAGCTGATTTGCCTAGACTTTTAAACTTGTGTACAGGCAACAATTATTAGCTCAAGTGCCATCTTAGTTTAATTAAAAACCTTTAGTACACACATTTAGGTGTGTGTGTTTGACTGTGTGTTCGCCTATGGGCTCAGTGTCATGTATGTGGAGGTCAGTGAACAACTCGTAGGGAGTTGATTTTTTCTGTTCACAGCTGGATTCCAGGGACCAAATACAGTTGTCGGGCAGCTTTCCCTGAACCCTCTCAGCAGTTCAAGCTTTTAATTTAAAATGGGAAAATGATAATGGTATTTCATCTCAGTATACATAGAGAGAAGGGGTTCATCATCTTTTCTTTTAATTGTATGGTAGTTTTGTTAAATTTTCTGATGTATTTTGAAAGTAAAAGAGAAATTTGTTTTTCAGTAGATGGCTTACCAAATAACTTCAGAGTTCATCCACTTCAATTAGATCAATGTGGTGACCCTCCTAACAATACCGAAGGCTCAGATCATGCAAAATCTGTTTCTTCAGTTCACGAAACAAAAAAAGCAAGTGCTGGAGTGATTCGTGGTGCTTGCTTAACACTTACTGATCATGATCGAATCCGACAGTTTGTACAAGAGTTTACATTCCGTGGCCTTTTGCCACATATAGAGAAAACAATTCGGCAGTTAAATGATCAGGTAAGACTTAAATTTTTGGGTTATTAATCTTCAAATTAAGTCAGTGAGTTTAAGACTATTAAAAGTTTGTTTTGTATTTAAAGTATTGTTTTGATTTTTTCTTTTATAATAAGCTGAGAAAACTGAAATTAGTATCAGTGATGAAGTTCTGCTTAACCCTAGATAAACTATATTCATTTTCATTTGGAATTGTTTTCAGTTTATTGGACAGATTTTTTTTAAAGATTATCAATTTTAATTTTATGTGTATGAATGTTTTGCCTGAATGTATGTATGTGTACCATTTACCACTTGGTGACCACAGAGGACAGAAGAGGGCATTGGATGCCTTGGAACTGCAGTAACAGACAGTTGTGAGCCACCATGTGGGTGCAGGAAATTGAACTTGTGTCCTCTGCAAGAGCAGCAAGTGCTCTTAGCCACCAAGCCATCTCTACAGCCCTTATTGGACATTTAAACAATTTTTTATAGTTTTATGTACACAAGTATTTTGCCTGTGCATATGTATGTATATCGCATGTGTATCTGGTTCCTCTGGAGGTCAGAAGAGGCTGTTGGCCTCCCCAGAATTAGAGATACAGGTAGTCATGAGGGAATGTATGGATGGTGAGCGCTCAGCCCAGACACTGCAAGAGCAACAAGTACTCTTAGCTACTGAGCCATTTCTGCAACCCCTAGATTTTTTTTTTTTTTTGCTTTTTGAGATAAGATTTCGCTGTGTCAGTTAAGAGCCCTGGCTGCCTGGACTCACTCTGTAGACCAGGCTGGCCTTGAACTCACAGAGTGAGTGCCTCTGAGTGCTGGGATTAAAGGCGTGTGTTACCACGCCCAGCCATTACAGACAGCTGTGAACTGCCATTTGGGTACTGGGATTTGAACCCAGGTCCTTTGGAAGAGCAGCCAGTGCTCTTAACTACTGAGTCATCTCTGCAGCCCCCCATAGATATTTTTAAAATTAGTGTGACTAAAATGATTGTTTATTCACTAGTAAAGCTTAACTTTTTTTTTTTTTTTTTGGTTTTTCGAGACAGGGTTTCTCTGTGTATCCTTGGCTGTCCTGGACTCACTTTGTAGACCAGGCTGGCCTCGAACTCACAAAGATCCGCCTGCCTCTGCCTCCCAAGTGCTAGGATTAAAGGCGTGCGCCACCACCGCCCGGCAAAGCTTAACTTCTGTTTGTAGAAAATATTTCAAGCTTTTATGTTTGCCAACATGTTAATTTTTTTTTTTTTTTTTTTGTAGCTAATATCAAGGAAAGGTTTGAGTCGATCTCTGTTTTCTGCCACTAAGAAGTGGTTTAGTGGCAGTAAAGTTCCAGAAAAGAGCATTAATGAGCTGAAGAATACAGCTGGGTTGTTGTGAGTAAAATGTCACTGTATTTCACTCTGTTGTGTTTAACTTTGTCTAGTGTTTACTACAAAAACACTGATTTTTTTTTTTAGTTTTTTACTTTCATATTGGTCAAAACTCAAATATCTATGAAAGAGACGAATTAAATTCTAATTTATAAAACAACTCTTACTGGACTTTTAAATTAATTTATTATTTGAGATGGAGTCTGACTGGGCCCAGGCTGGCTGGAGACTTGTAATAATCCTATTTCAGCCTCCCAAGTACTGGGATTACAGGTGTTAACTCCTACCATTGGCTTAATTGAACATTTGAAAATAAACTCTTCAGCCAAACAGCGCAGGGTCTCACTATTGCTCTTAGTTGCTCACCATAACTAAGACCCTGTTGCTGAAGACTCCATGTGATTTGATTACAGAGCACTAAGGAAGTAAACTGGAACTGACCAGGACAGTTTCCTCTCTGGTAGTGAGCTTTCATAATGCCAGAAGGTGTTATATAGACTACCAGAGGAAAAAGTCGTCAGTGGTCTTACTCAGCAGAGGACATTGGGTGTCACAGTTCCCACCTGCCAGCCACTTGTATTGGTTCAATAATGGCATGAATGTTCTGTGGGTAACCAGTTGCTTTTATGTTGGATTTGAGGCCTGCACCAGGACTGAATTCATGCCTGAAGTAAACCTGTCAACAGCCCATGGCTAGAGTGGTGATAAACAAAAACAAACAAAACTCATAACTGACAATGTCATTTTGTTTTGGACCAGTTTTTCTATTATTATGAACATGGAGTGAGAGTGGATATTCAGTACTAGCCCTTCTTGTCTAAAGTGCTTTGGTATATACTTTTTAAAGGCAACTTCTTGCTGAATTGCCCATTGATCCTTTAGCTTGGAGCACTCCTCCTGCTCCAGCTCCCAAGTATTGGTACATCACCATGCTGGGCTCCTCGGCCTGCTGTTTTAAGACAAGGAATATATTTAGCAAATCTTGTTTCTTACAAAATCTTGCTGTAATGGAAAATGACACAAGTCTATTTGGATTTTAATTTTGTTTTTGTGAGTAGTATATAAATAATTTACCTGGAATTAACCATTTAGTTACTTTATAACTTGTCCATGGGATAAATGCTTGTCTGCAGTTGAAAAGTTTCTAGGGCTGTAAGCTAATATTAGTTAACTTTTGACTTCATGTACTTTTGAAAATTGACATTCTTCCTTGAAGACAGAATTTTATAAAAGCAATCGAATTCATGTTCCCAGAAGTTGAAAAGCTTACTATACATTTTATATGTGATAGTGTGATGTTCTACAAATGGTAAATGATGTCTTATGTCCTAGGTATCCTCCAGAAGCACCCGAGCTTCAGATCAGGAAAATGGCTGACTTGTGCTTTTTGGTACAACATTATGACCTGGCTTACAGTTGCTACCACACTGCAAAGAAGGATTTTCTCAATGATCAAGCAACACTTTATGCAGCTGGTGCCTTGGTTGGTCCTGTTTGTTTATTTATTTTGTTTTGCTGGGAATCAAGCCCAGGGCCTCGCCTGGACTGGGCAGTGGTCTAGGACTTGCTGAGCTATATCCCTAAGCCTTTGATGTATTTTAGAAATTTAAAATTGATTGTCAGTACTTTTTTGCACATGGACGTCCTCTCCATAGAAGTGTCTGCCGTCTCTTTTTTCCTTGTGGTACAGTTCTGGGCTAAGTGCAGGCTTCGCTTCCTCTCTCCCTCTCATGTTAGGGGCTACTCTTCATCTTAGTCCCACCAGGAGGAAGGATTTGTGTCCTCCAGCCATGCTAAGCTGCCCAACAAGTTACGTAGGTCATTTTCCAAGTTACCAGTTCATGGTTTTGTTTGTGCTTCGATTACGCAAATGAGTAGGCTTCAAGAGGGCTGTTAGAAAACTATTCCTCTCAGGTTTATGACTTTTACAATAGCTGTTATAAACTACAGGTGTTTTCAGTGATGAATGCATAATGTTACAATAATAAATAGGCCTTATTTTTCAGCACTAAACTCTTCTCATAACTGCTGCCTTTGCTTAAATAGCTTAAGTGTAACATTTATTAAATATAGATAACATAAGAAAATTGTACAACCCTACAACAGTTTTTTTATGTGTAACAACAGACTGAATATATGATGGTATTCCAATAAAATTATTGCTTAAGCTGGTTGGTGGTGGCGCACATCTTTAACCCCAGCACTTAGGAGGGAGAGGGAAGCTTAGTCTACAGAACCAGTTTAAGGACAGCTAGGGCTACACAGTGAAACCCTGTCTCAGAAAACAAAGCAAAACAAAATTATTGCTTAAAACATTCTCATCTACTGATCTTATAGTCATTTTGGTTTATATAAGTGTATTCTGATGTGTGTACCACAAAATCACCTCACAATAAAATTTTCAGGATTTACCTTTGTTATGAATATGAAGGATATCCCTTTAAATCATGCATGACTCTTTGTTCTTATTTTTTTAAGACAAGGCCTCTTTATGTAGTCTGCCTGGTCTAGAATTTACTGTATAGACTAGACTAGCCTCATACTTACAGGGATCGGACTGCTGCTGCCTCCCAAATGCTGGGATTAAAACTGTGGGCCATCACACTCAGCAAAGACCAGAATTTTAAGTCAAAACAAATTATAATTTTGAGTCTGCATTAAACTGTGAAATGTATACATGTGTTCTCTGAGACCTCCAGTATTTAACTTTTCCTGGGTGTTACGTATGAGAGTGTTTCTCCTGAAATGCTGGTGTTTCCCCGTTAGGAGATGGCAGCACTGTCAGCCTTTCTTCAGCCAGGAGCCCCTCGGCCGTACCCTGCTCATTACATGGACACAGCAATTCAGACATACAGGGACATCTGCAAGTAGGTGACTGTGGTATATTTTGCCCATTTTGAGACAGATTTGATACTTACAAATAGTTCTTTGCTTTTCATGCCTTAGATTCTCAAATGAAGTTAATTTAGAGACAGACAAGTTAAAATGAAAACAGTGTTTCTCTTTTCTGTTCCTAGCTGGGTTGCATTTGTGGCTATATGTAGTGCTGAGGTTCTGTTCTACATGGGATATTTTTTATTGTGTGATGTTTTTAATTTTACCTACAGAAATTAGCCATTTTGATTTTTTCTTGTTATTGGGCAGAAACATGAAGAGTCAAGTAATAGAGACGTAGGGAAAAGTGAAATAGTGAGCGCTGTTAGAGTTCTTACAAGGTAACTATGAACTGTGCCAGACGTCATCAGAGGGAGGTCTTAAGGTAGGTTTTCATACAGCGTGGCTAGGGTTTATAAGTTTTCTCTATAGTTTTGCTGTTAAAGGACAGTTTGTGTATATGGAAAGTATTGGCGAATAGATTTAGAAAGGGTTGGAGATAAATTTATGTTAGGAACCTTAATTGTCATTTCTTCTCAAACTGGAATTAAGGCTTATGCTGTAATGAATTAAAATTAATTCATTTTTGTGTAGACATTCATCAATATAAAAGCTTTTGTTTTGTTTTGTTTTCAAGACAGGCTTTCTCTGTGTAGCCCTGACTGTCCTGGACTCACTTTGTAGACTGGCCTTGAACTTACAGAGATCTACCTGCCTCTGCCTCCCAAGTGCTGGGATTAAAGGCATGCACCACCATGCCCGGAATAAAAGCTAATTTTTAGTAAATTAATCAGACTGCTAGATTGAACCCAGAATTTTATCCAGTGAGTTTCATGCTTAGCTTCCTGATATTTCTGTTGTAGAATGAGTACAATGAAGACAGAGGTAGAAAGATCACGTTGAGCTCTCTGTCACTGACAGAAGTAATAGTGATAGCAGAGCTCACAAAGCTGCAGCCTTCACAGTGCTTACGGCAAGACACCAGTGGGGACGGATGGTTGCTGCTGCCAAGCCTGATAACTTGAGCTGACCCCTGGGACCCACATGAAAGAAGGAGAGAATTGGATAAATATAAAATATAATACAAATAAAAATGTAACAATTTATTAAAAATTTAACAGTTTATAGAATTCAAGAACCAAGCCTTATCTGTGTAGTGAACATTAGAAATTTATCTTTTATGTTCATTAAGGCAGATTTAGGTATTTAGGAATACCTGCTTGAAAATGTAATTTGTGGAAAGTATGAAAGATCATCAAAGCATTTGTTTGTTTTGGGGGTATGTATGGGTCTTATGTAGACCGGCTTGAACTTGTTATGTAGCCGAGAGTGATCTTAAATTGCTGACCCTCTGTCTCTACTTCTGGAGTACTAGAGTCACATGTGTAAGGTATAGGATGTGCTATTTTTCTTTTAAAAGACAAGGCTCACCATGCACACAGTGGCCTGGAACTCACCATGTAGACAGCTGGTCTCCTACTCACAGATCCACCTACCTCTGTCTTCCACATTCTGGCATTAAAGGCGTGTGATATTATGTCCAACCTACAGTACTGGTTGAGAGTAATAACCCTGCCCCAACATTTTTTTTTTAATGTGTGTCTGAGTATTTGGGTATGGGCATAGCATTGTATGCATATGGAGGTCAAGGAGACCTTTATAAGAGTTTGTTCTCTCCTTCCAGGATCATAGGTATGCATCACTGTGTGCAGCCTTGCATTACATTTTTACTTTAAAATTGTGTGATGAGAAGAAGTGTTGGGCTGGGCCTGTAGCTTGTCACTTGCCAGGTTCCAAGTTTGATCCAATGCTAAAGGGAATTAGGATTATGAGGATTGCTTGTATTTTTAATAAGTAGGTAGAAAATGACAGACTTTTCCTCTTAAATCTTGATCATTTTATTGGAGTTCAAGAAAAGTGGCAGAAAGGGAGCAAACTGGAATCTAGTGGAAGGAGACAAAAAGCCTTGCCTTTTGAGTTAGGGTCCAAGAGAGCAGGCAGGTTCAGCTGTGGGGATTGACAGTACACTGTATGGGTGTGGGGCTGGGTGGGCATAGGATGGGTTCTTAGAGAAATCGAGTTTGTAGCAGGCGTGCATAAGACTTTGGCGTGTGTCCGTAAAAGGGCTAGATGGAGGGAAGAGGACCAGGTTTAGCTGTGAATATCTGCAAGCAACCGCCAGGACAGACCTCTTGCTCAAATCTGCTAGTGGATTCTTTGAATGCAGGGTAACTTCGATGTGCTAAAGAATTACTATGATGCTGATTACTTTTTCTTGTTTGTTTTGTTTAGGAATATGGTGTTGGCTGAAAGATGTGTGTTGCTTAGTGCCGAAATTTTTAAAAGTCAAAGCAAATACTCAGAGGCTGCGGCTCTTCTAATACGATTGACAAGTGAGGTACTGGACTGTGTTGAGTTTGATTTCATTAGTTTGTAACCAGGTGCTGTACAAAACATAAAATAAGGAGGGCTCTTTTTTAGGATTTAAATGCTGCTAGTTACTTGCTAACTTCAAGTTTTTTTTTTTTTGTTTGTTTGTTGGTCGGTTAGTTTTTTGGTTTGTTTTGTAGTAGGAGAAACTTGAGACAGTTTTTATAGTCCATGCTGGTCTTAAATTCCTACTAATTTTCCTGCCTTAGCCATCTGAGTACTGTGATTTCAGTCATAAGTACCACACTCAGCTAGTGTATCTTTTATAATTTGAATCTATTTATTGGAAATTATGTTTTGAAATTTATTTGCTTTATGTTCATGAGTGTTTTGCCTATGTGTATGTTTCTTTGTCATATGCATGCTTGCTGCTCACGGAGGTCAGGAGGTATCAATCCCTTGGGACCAGAATTGATGGATGGTTGTGAGCTTCTGTGTGGGTGCTGGAAACGGAATACTGGGTCTTTGAAAGAACAACCAGTGCTCTTAACTACCAAGTCATCTTACAGCCCTGATTGAATTAATTTTGTTTCTATGTCTCAGTCTACCTTTCATTATCAACTAACCATGGCCATGTATGTGGCAACTTGTTTGATGATAAAAGTTCCGTGCTGTGTACAACTAAGACATGCATGTGCTTCAATATAATATAGAACCAGCGCTTACAAAGATCACTATGGAATGTTTAATCTCAGTTTTTAACCTGTATGACCATCTAAAGAAAACCATTAATTAAGCTTCAAAAAGGCGTCCAAAGTAGATAAATCTAAAAGATGACTGCCATACTAGTCTACCCTAATATATCGATACGTTTAAAACTCTTTACGTAATACTTATGTGACATGTTATCGGCTTTCCTTGCTCAGAAAGAAGGGGCTTGCAGTGCTTCAGGTCCTTCTATGTTCATCCTGTCACAGGATGGACTGGATATTGCTGATGGGCTGGGGTATACTTTTTATCCTCTGAAATATGCTTTCATATTTCAAAGGCCTTTGAAAGCCTACAGCTTTCTTTCTTTCTTTCTTTTTGGCGGGGAGAGGGTTGTTCTAAGACAGGGTTTCTCAGTGTAGTCCTGGCTGTCCTAGAATTCAGAAATCTGCCTGGCTCTGCCTCCCAAGTGTTAGAATTAAAGACATGCATGCACCACCATGCTCCTATTACTTTCTTTTTAATCTGTTACTACTATTATTGTGTGTGATGTATATGGTGTGTGTAGTGGCATGAATTCCCTGGTATACAGGTAGAGGTCAGAGAATAAGTTTGTGGAGTCAATTCTCTCCTGTTCTCAGTGGATTTGATGGCCTGTCTTACTCCGCTCTCTACTGCCTTCTTGGTTTGTATCACTACTCTTTCTGCTTTGGCCCTTTCCTGTTGGTTCACATAATTTGGTGGTCATGTAGTGGGCTTTTTTCTAGTGCCCCACCTTGCTCTAAATGTTTGCTTTCTACTCTCCCATACACTACTATAAAGCCTGGCATCATACAATAGTAGAAATTGTGTTTAGTATGTTCTCTACTTGATGTCAGCCTTCTACATTTTTTTTTTTTGAGCCAGTTGTAGTTTGTATTTCAGGCTGGCCTGAGCTATCTCACTCTATAGTCCATGCTATCTTTGATCTCATATTCCTCCTGTTTCAGCCTTCTGAGTACTGAGATTACAGAGAGGCATGTCACCCACATCCTCTTTGCTTTTACTTTTTTTTTTTAAACTATTTTTGCTTTTATTGTGTGTATGTGAGTCATATTCATGCAGTGCCCTCAGAAGCCAGAAGGAGGTGTTAGAACTAGAGATGGGACAGGAGCTGTGAGCTGCCTGATGTGGATGCTGGGACTCAAAACTCATGTCTTCTGCAAAGCAGTCTTTCCTGCTATTAACTACTAAACCATCTCTCCAGCCCGTATTACGTTTTTATCCCTAATCCCTAACCCTGAGGTTTACACGTGATAATTTACAAATGTTTGTTAAGCTGAATAAATAACTTCAAGAAGATTTCTTGGAGATGTATTAATGTTATAGGTGATGTTTGAACTTTTTAGTAATTGGTATATGTGCTACACTGACCAATGAGCATGAACTAGTGTGTCTTAGTTACTGTTCTATTGCTGTAAAGAGATACCATGACCAAGGCCACTCTTATAAAGGAAAGCATTTAATTGGGGCTTGCTTACAGGTTTAGAGGTTTAGTTGGTCTGTTATCATGGCAGGAAGCATGGCAGCATACATGCAGGGGCTAGAGTAATGGAGCGAGAGAAAGAAATTCTGGGGCTGGTGTGAACTAAAAACCTCCAAGCCCAGGCTGGAGAGAAAATGGCTCAGTAGTTAAGAGCACTGGCTGTTCTTCCAAAGGACCTGGGTTCAAATCTCAGCACCCACATGGCAGTTCACAGCTGTCTGTAACATTGCCTGGTGTGGTGGCACATGCCTTTAATCCCAGCACTCAGGGAGGCAGAGGCAGGTGAATCTCTGTGAGTTCGAGGCCAGCCTGGTCTACAGAGTGAGTCCAGGACAGCCAGGGATACACAGAGAACCATGTCTCGAAAAACCAAACCAAACCAAGCCAAACAAGACAAAACAAACTCCCTAAAAAGACCTCCAAGCCCACCCCACCTCCAACAATGTTACATCTCTTAGTCCTTCTAATCCTTCTCAAATAGTGTCATTCCCTCATGACTTAAGCATTCAAATACATGAGCTTATAGTGGATGTTCTTATTCAAACTAGTACATAGCGTCGGACTCGAGCTGTTTGGTAGTGTTGAATATAAGCGCTTGAGTGTGTCCTTACTCTGTTTTAATAGTGAGTCTGATCTTGACTTTGAGTGATAAGCTGTGTTTTTCAACCTAGGGTTGTTAGTGAAAGTACAAAGAGTTTATGGTCCAGGAATTAGTAGAGAAAATAAAGAAGACAAAATAGAAAAAAATTCTTTGTTTTTGTTTTTCCTTGCTTAGATGTGTTTGTCTTTTAACTCCCATATGAATAAAATTTCTTTAGAGCACATTCTTCTGTTTTTATTTTCACCTTTTTATTCGTTTT
This sequence comes from Lophiomys imhausi, assembly GCA_907164525.1. Taxonomy (NCBI): domain Eukaryota; kingdom Metazoa; phylum Chordata; class Mammalia; order Rodentia; family Muridae; genus Lophiomys; species Lophiomys imhausi. The sequence continues at coordinate 784,967 of CAJQZJ010000225.1, forward strand.
TTAACTTTATTTTCTCAAATCTACATAATATGTCATTTATTGCTTTAGGGTATGGGTAGGAACAGGTTCTAGTAACATTTTTCCAGAATTATGAATTTGCAGTGATCTCTTAGGCTTTTCTCCTCCCCTCTTTATCTTCTTTGCACCTCCTTGTGTTTGGGATTGAACTCAGGGGCTCACAAATACCAGACAAGTTATGTCCCACTGAGTTCATTTCCTGCACCATCCCCTTTATATATATTTCTTAGCAGCCATTTGGGTTTTAATTGTATTTTTTATTCTGTTTTCTTTTGTGTTTGGGCACACATGTTATGGCATTTGTGAGAAGGTTGGCGGACAAGTCTGCAGATTTGTTCATTGCCCCTTAAATGAGTTTGGGGAACAAACTCAGGGTGTCAGGTGTCCGTGGCAATTTTTTTGTAACTGCAAAGTGATCTCACCAAGCCCCTCTTTCCAGTAGTTTGATAGTAAAGATTTGATAAGTCATTGTATGTTTGAAGCCAGTAGTCTGTGCCTAATTTTGTTTCACCTTAATTCATGATGTGGACTTAAAGTCTTTCTTGAATCATTCAGTCCTATGGTATTTTGAGAATGCTGAGTTTATTAGGCAGGTTTAAGTGAACTTAAGTGTACTGAACTGTACATTCAGTAACTAGAAAACCATTGTAGATTTCTAGAAAACATCCTTTACGTAGGATATCCAGAACGATTTCTAGAAAACATCCTTTACGTAGGATATCCAGACCTATGTGAGTTTTGCTATTTAAGTTGAATGAGTGTGTGTGTGTGTGTGTGTGTGTGTGTGTTCACAGAGGCCAGAATTTTTGGATTCCCCTGGAGTTTGAGTTATGGACAGGTGAGTCCTCTGTAAGAGTAGTAGATGGTCTTAACTATTGAACTCTCTTTCCAGCTCCAGAAAACAGAATCCTTATTCGCCATGATGAGAATATTTATTTGTAGTATGTTTTTGGGCAGCAATTTGTCTGCAATGATTAGAATTTGAGATTGTATACTTTTCTTTAATTTCTTGTTGTACCTCCAGAAATTTTTGTAATAAAAATACTGAGTTTTTTTTTAAGTGACTGAGTGTGGTGACATGCAAGAGACAAGAGGCAGTAGGACTGGGTTTGAGACCAGCTAGGGCTATGCATAGTGAGTTCTTGTCTCAGGAAGTAAGAGCAGGAATTGTAGCTCAGGGTAGAACACTTACTTGCCTAGGTTCAGTTCTCAGTTACATACACACATGCACACAGAGAAATTATAAATATACTTACTGAATTGTTTTTTATAGTAGCAATAAAACAATGTGTGATTGATTAATTGGCAACTATAAATGATGAAATTTTACATATTAGAATATAGTCTTTATTTAGAAGAAATCAAAGATGTAAATGGCTTGGGAAAAAGCAAGATTGAGTATACTACTACTTGTATATAAAAATGTATGTTTGTTTTCATACATGCATGTTAAGTGCACACATACACGCATGCAGAGAAACTAAGAAAACAGTACCAAATTGGAAACAGTCCTCTGCAAATGAGTTGTAGCATGAGATGACAAAGATATTGCTTTCTTTTTACAGTTACTTTAAATAAATAACTATATTTATATTGGGTGATGGAAGTATATCTCAGACTTTCAGACTGCTACAAAGATAGTTTATAATAGTCTGTTTGTTGTAACTAATTTGTTGAAACAATTGCATTTAAAAGTCAATGTTTTCTGTTTTCAACTTTCCCTGGGGAAAATATTGGCAGCAGAACACATGGAAGGGCCTGGTAAGTTCAGCTTGAGGCTGAAGACCTAGAGAAAGTTGGGGAAAAGTTGTTGATTCTTAATCAGCAACCTTCACCACTTTCTCCCTTGTCTCTGAAGCAATGGCTTACCAGGAGGGAGGCAGTGAGGATGAATTGGCACAGCTCCTGGGCAGGCAGGGGTAAGCAAGTGGGAACTGCAGGAGAAACTGGTTAATAGAACTATTTTTTCTGTTTTTGAAGTTATCTTTAGTTAGAATATCTGCATTTAGTTCTCAGTTTGTATTCTCCTTCTGACTTGTAACTGCTCAGAGGGATTGCAGTTATGCAGATTTGGTGCATAGTATGCATCGCAATTGGCCATTTGTATTTTATTAAGGAGAACAAGAAATGGTCATGTTTTGGAAGCCTTTTAAATGCGTCATGTACTGCTTGGAGAAAGAATGGAGATTGGCTTGCCCTTTTACCTCTGCCCTGTCACCCTCCAAGCTGTACACCTGCAGTGCGGTGCACCAGGAAACAAGACCTCTTTTGCTCTCACTTTTGTCTCTACCTGTTCTTTCTTTCTTTGCACAATCACAGGATTCTGATCTCCGAAGTGCACTTCTTCTGGAACAGGCTGCACATTGCTTCATAAACATGAAGAGCCCCATGGTTAGAAAATACGCATTTCATATGATCCTGGCGGGCCACCGGTTTAGTAAAGCTGGGCAGGTAAGCATGTTGTTTTTATGTTGCCACTGGAAAGATGCTCAGTAGTTAAGAGCTCTTGCTGCTGTTCCAGAGACCCTGTGCCGGGGCCCCAGCACCCACACTGAGTCATTCCCAGCTGTCTGTAGCTGCAGCTGCAGGGATCTGGTACCCATCCCTGGACTCAGGATGACTGCTCTTACCTGTGAGCACAGACCCACATGTATACACATAATTAAAAGTGAAGACAGATCTCTTTTCAAAGGTCATTGTTATTTTTACATTTTCATAATTTATTTATATATTCTTCTGTTTTTTGTTTTTTCAAGACAGGGTTTCTTGTTATAGCCCTGGCTGTCCTGGAACTCACTCTGTACACCATGCTGGCCTTGAAGTCAGAGATCTGCCTGCTTCTGCCTCCTGAGTTCTGGGATTCTTGTTTCCCTCCCTCCCTCCCTCCCTCCCTCCCTCCCTCCCTCCCTCCCTCCCTCTTTCCTTCTCTTCTTTCATGCCTGCCCACGTGTGAAATCAGACCACTTGCAGGCATGATTCTCATCCTTCTACAAAGTTCCATCTCATCCTTCTAGGATGGAACTCTTGATTGCCAGGCTTGGTGGCAAGCCTTTACCTTTTGAGGACTCTTGCCTGCCCTCCCCCGCTTGCCAACCTTTTATGATTTAATCCTAAAAGTTGAAGTAAATTTTGCTTTCAGATAATATATTAATATAAACATGAGATTTGGATTTAGACAGACTGATGTATAAACAGTTTGAATTTGGTTATAAAACCTTTTTGTGGGTCACTTTTGGTGTTACCTCTTTGTTTAGTGTCATTAGAGTATATTTGTGTGATGTCACATGGTATTGTGGTATTGTATACCTGTGGAGGTCAGAGGACAACTCTTTGGAGTCATTTTCTCCTGTCATTTTTTGGGGTTCAGGAATTGAACTCAGATCATTCAGCTTGCCTGGTTGAGCCATCTCCCTGGTCCTCCTGTCTCTGTTTTATTCAGTATAGGGTAAACAAGGGATAAAACCTTTCTGGATACACTCTTGTGGGCACTCCTAGAGGTGTGTTTCCATAGTGAGTCTACTGAATCAGTTAGGTGGGCACTGATGATTAGCCATTACACCTTACCTGTTCACAGAAAGAATGTGGAATAAATAAAGCCAAAATGAACAGTAGATAGTTTCCTCAGAAATTAATCTCAGAGAAATAGAGGGATAGGTTTCAGAACAGACAAAAACACTTGCACACTCACACTGTGGATGGCTGAGGGAAACCTATGGTTTCACGTAGAGTTTTGTGATTGTGAGGATGTCATCCTAATTGTTAGCTTCATTTTCTTTTAGCAAGTCAGTTACTAATTTATATTTGTGTATGTCTCTGCATGTGTTTGTGTTTTTCCAGTTCAAGACAAATTTAAAACATGTTTCATTTATTTTCTTCCAGAAAAAGCATGCTTTGCGTTGCTATTGTCAAGCCATGCAAGTTTACAAAGGAAAAGGCTGGTCTCTGGCAGAGGATCACATCAACTTCACCATTGGGCGCCAGTCCTATACTCTGAGGCAGCTGGACAATGCTGTGTCTGCTTTCAGACACATCTTAATCAATGAAAGCAGACAGTCTGCTGCTCAGCAGGGGGCCTTTCTCAGAGAATACCTTTATGTTTATAAGGTAAATACTTCTGTTTAGGAATAAGCATTCAAGCTGTTTTTAAATTATTATTTTCAGGAAAACACATGCTTACTACTAGCCCCTTAGAGTATAATAACGTGTAACCGAGCTTTTAAATTATTATTTATTTAACTCTTATTTATTT
>CAJQZJ010000225.1:789633-821208 GCA_907164525.1 Lophiomys imhausi
GTATCAGAAACTTAGGTATTCACTAAATCTAACTTATATTAACCTATTAGCCCCTACAAACATGACTTTATTGCAGAGTATGTAATTACCTGTCATTTATTAAAAAGTTGTGGAAGGTTTCTTGGTTATAGATATGTACTGCATAGCCCTTACACAGTTTTTTTAAAAAGAGGAATTTTAATATTTCACTAAATATTGTTTTGTGGCTTTTCTTATTTATTTATACATTATTTTTATTTTATGTGCAATGGTGTTTTGCTTGCATGTGTGTCTGTGTGAGGCTGTCAGATCTTGGAGTTACAGACAGTTGTGAGCTGCCATGTGGGTGCTTGGGAATTGAACCCGGATCCCTTGGAAGAACAGTCAGTGCTCTTAACCACAGAGCCATCTCTCCAGCCCTGGCTTTTCTTTTTTAAAAATATGTTTTTAAATAAGATAGAATTATATCACCTTCTCCCTTTCCTTTCCCTTGCACCCTTCCCATAACCTGTCCTCTCAAATTGATAGCCTCTTTTCCTCTGATTAATTTTTTAAAATTAAATTCATTTATTTACTTCATGTATTTGGGTGTTTTGCTTACATGTCTGTTCATGTGTGCCTAATTCCTACAGAGGCCATAAAAAGTGTTGGGTCCTTGGGATGGAAGGTACAGATAGTTGTGAGCCACCTTGTGGGTGCTGGGAATCAAATCCTGGTGCTCTGGAAGAGCAGCCAGTGTTCTTTGCTGCTGAGCCATCTCTCCAGCCCTTTTCTCTTTCTGAGATAGGTCTTACTCTTTGGCTAGACTGGCCTCAGATTCTTTAGCCTGTCAAATACTGGTAGTACAGGTGTGCACCACCCACAGATGCCTTTAGTTTGAAGCTGTTTTAGGGTCTTTACAAAGAAGTACCTTAAGATTTCTGTTTGTTTGTGTGAGGCAGGGTCTCATAGCCCCATACAAGCCTCATTCCAGGATGGCCTAGAATTCTTTGTGTATCTGAAAATGAATTTGATCTGGCCTCTTACCTCACAAATGCTGGATTGTGAGCATGTGCTGGGCCTATTTTATCACATTTTTATAGAATTGTAGCTGATTTTACAGACTAATGGATCATCCCCCCATCCTTAGCTGCATGTACTCCTTTCGTTTGCTGATAAAAGATGAGGTGTGGATTTATATCAAGTGTTGTGTTGCATTCTAGGTGGATAGAAACCACAAGTCATTACTGGATAGAAAACTTAGGATATTTAAACCCTCCCCTTCAAGACCTGTGAAAGGGTGAATATTTTATCTTCCTCACAGGAAATAACTTCTTTTAGACTTATTAATTTAAAATCAGACCAGTTAAAAATTTGGCAGATAGCATGCTGTAATGAGTCAGCAAGAAGTAAAATTCACACTAAAGTACCATTTGGAAGTTTAATATGCAACAACACAAAAAAACTTAACTAGTTTTGTACTCCCTAGGAAGGTTCTATTTTCAAAAGTAGTACTGGGACTTAGAACCAGGCCCTAGACCTGGTAGGCAGCACTTCCACTGAGCTATCCCCCAGCCCTTTGTGTTTTGACATAGGTCTTGCTGAGTTGCTCAGGCTGACTTTGGACTTGCCCTGAGGCCAAGGCTTCTGAGTAGCTGGTGTTAGTTACAGGTCTCTGCCACCAGGCCTGGCTAGTAAGGTTCTCGAGAGATAGAGTAAATGATTTGTAAATCTAAAGTTCTCATTGGTAAATTTATAACTCTGATATAGTACATAAACTAGTACTTCTCTGTCTAAATTTTCTTGCATAATATTTTGATACCTTATGTATTAAAAATTAAGAAACATGAAAAAATGTAGTTTTCTTAAAAACTGTCTTTTCCTTCTTTTGTATTTCTCCCAGAATGTAAATCAGCTGTCACCAGATGGCCCTTTACCACAGCTTCCCTTACCATACATTAATAGTTCAGCAACACGGGTTTTCTTTGGCCATGACAGACGACCAGCAGATGGTTAGTAAACTTTCATTTGACCTATTTACCTAATAACTATTTCTTTGAAGTGTTCTTTCTTCAGTTAGAAGTTATAGCCACTACTTTATTGTTTTTCTTTCCAGTCTAAAAAGTAAAAAAAAAAAAAAAAAACAAATAGAATCTTGCATAAGAAATATTCATTGCTATATTACTTTAGCAAGCATCTTTGATGTTGTTACACCCTCCATTCAGTGCATATAAAATACCTGTAAAGACAACATTCATCCCTTGCTATAGTTACTGATTTTAGCTTTTTAAAAATCATATTGTGATGAGCATGTATAAAACTTAGTTTTTAATTGATTTTTTTTTCCTATACTGATACAAGGTCCCTAAGTTACCTGGTACTCTGTGTAGACCAAGCTGGCCTTGAACTTAGAGCAAGCCTGTCTCTCAGGTGTGGGTTATAGTTGTGTACCACCACACCTTGCTTAGGTTCTTCAAGTTTTTTTTTTTTTATATAAAAATATTTATAGAAGCAGCAAACTGATTACTCCTCTGCTTGTAAAATTATTATTATTTCTTTTTTCAAGATAGGGTTTCTCTGTGTATCCATGGCTGTCCTGGACTCATTTTGTAGACCAGACTTGCCTTGAGCTCACAGAGATCTGCCTGCCTCTGCTCTCAAATGCTAGGATTAAAGGTGTGTGCCACCATGCCCAGTATAAGATTTTATTTATTTCAGATTTTTTGAGACAGGGTTTCTCTGTATAACAGCGCTGTCCTGGACTTGCTTTGTAGTCCAGGCTGGCCTCCAACTCACTGAGATCTGCCTGCTTCTGCCTCCCAAGTGCTGGGATTAAAGGCGTGTGCCACCACACCTGGCTTGTAAGATTTTATTTTTGAGGTTAAAAAAAAAGTGTAGACAGAGTTCCATGTAGTCATGCTTGCATCAAACTTTGTATCTTAAGATAGTCTTGAACCAATCTTCTTTCCTCCTGGCAAGTGCTATTATTACAGGTCATGTCACCATGTCTAATTTTACGTGATTCTGGGGATCAAACAGAGCTTTGTGTGTGCTAAGCAAGCACCCTTTAACTAAGCCTCATCACCACCCGCTTTTAATAAATACGGGATCTTCTTCTCAAAACTGAGGCCTGAAAAAGCCTTCACTCCTAGAACAAAAGTTGCGTGTATTAGTGTTCTTGATGAGTGGTGAGCTATGCTTTGTCATCATAGATACTTTTATATTTCAGCTCAAGGTGTTTGTCCTTTAAATCAAAATCAACTTTATTTACATCATGATTGTTTCTAATAGCAAAAGAATTTTGATAATTTACATAAATATATTTACATGCTGCAAGGCGTGAATGAACTATTTCTACATGTTTAACTTTGAATAATAAAATATAATATTGCATGGAAAAAAATCACAGCTTAAATTTGAAAAACAGAAACCAGTTCTATGCATAGTTTATGTGTATGCCTCTTACAAAATTTACAAGAAAAATATGGTAAGCATGCCGAAAAATGCTAGGATTTAAGTGTGAGGAGAAGTGATGCCAGTGCAGGTAATGGGGGTATTAGTGTTGGGTGGAGTGCAGAGAGGGCGTGGGCTTTGCCTACAGTGCTCTCTGTTAAAAAAAAAAAAAGAAATCAGGTTCACGGAAGGAAAGTTGACTTGAAGTTTTTTTCAAGATATGCGTTTGACTTGATCGCTCAAGAAGTAATGGCACTTGCTGCAATGCTGGATGACCTGAGTTCAGCCCCAGGAAGCCACATGTGGGAGTGGAGAACTGATGCCTAAAAGTTGATACCCTCCACACACATGAATGAATGAGTGTAATTTAAAAGAAATTTCTTAAGATATAAACAATGGGACTGGGGAGATGGTTCAGTGGTTAAGACCACCGGCTTCAGAAGACCCATGTTTGGTTCCCAGAACCCATATAGTAGCTCACAACCTTCTATAATTCCAGGTTCCAAAGCCTTCTTGCCTCCATGGGTACCAGGTATGTCAATGGTACACAGGCAAACATGCAGGCCAAGCATTCACAGACATAAATTTTAAAAATTTTAATTGGGAAAATAAAAACAAACATAAAAAACTGGGCAGTGAGAGTACACACCTTTAATCCCAGCCCTCAGGAGGCAGAGCCAGCAGATGGATACATCTCCTCTGACTTTGAGGCCAGCTTGGTCTACTGAGCAATTTCCAGGTTAGCCAGGGCTACACAGAGGAAATCCTCTCTGGAGCCACCAAAACCTAAATAAATAAAAGATAAAGATACAAGCCAGGAGTGATGCTTCGTACCTTTAATCTCAGTACTTTGGAGGTGGAGGCAGGAAGATGAGTTTCATGTCATCCTTAAGTTACATAACTAGTTCAAAGGTAGCCTGAGCTACACGAGCAGATTCTGAATCAAAAACTAAATTTTTATGTATAAGCAATATTTTATGCATTTTCTGTGTGTTGAAATGTTTTATGTAAAAATTATGGAAGTTAGACAAAATAGCATTTCTGAGCCATGAAGAAAAGAGTATCATTGTTAGAAGCAAAGTTGTGGTGGGGCAATGACTAGCGAGTACATATTTTGTTGATCTGCGAATTGAAAATTGGGCAAGGGTGCATGTATATGTGTGTGTGTATTTAATTTGGATGCCACTGGTTCTTTGAAATATGTTTTATGTGAAGCAGATGTTCATGTGTATTTTTAAATGTAAAATTTTCTTTCTTTTCTTTTTAAGGTGAAAAGCAAGCAGCTACTCATATAAGTCTTGATCAAGAATATGACTCTGAGTTGTCCCAGCAGTGGCGAGAGCTTGAGGAGCATGTTGTGGCTATGGCTAATAAAGGAATAATTCCACCAAGTTTCTATCCCACACAGTATTGTTTGAACAGTTACTCCGATAACTCCAGATTTCCACTCGCAGTTGTGGAAGGTGATATAATTGAACTCAAAAAAATATATGTGTATGAATGTTTTGATTGCGTGTAAGTATGCACCACATGCGTGCCTAGTGCCCTTGGAAGGCAGAAGAGGATAATGGGTTTCCTGGTTTTGAGTTAGAGATGGTTGGGAGCTGCCCTGTGGGTTCTCTGCAAGACCAGCAAGTGATCTTAACCACCGAGCCTGATACCCGAATGTATATTCATGGCTTTTTGTTCTACTTAGAGCAAATTCTGGATAAATTATGGTACTGGAGGCCATGGGCCTGAAGATAAGTCACTATGTTCTGAACTGCATTTATAAGTAAATGGTGAGGCTCTAATATCCGTGTATGTGACATGGTGCTGGACATTTAAGTCACTTCCAAACTGAGTTCTATATGGTGACAAAAAACAGGGCAAAAAAACAAAAACAAAAACCAAACCCAAAAAGAAAAAAAAAAACCACAGAAGGTGTGTTGAGAGCCAGTGTTGGGTTTATGAAAGTTACTAAGTGTAGCCTTTTTCTTTTGTAGAACCAATTACAGTGGAAGTGGCTTTTAGAAACCCTTTAAAAGTTCCACTTTTGCTGTCTGATTTGTCGTTGCTCTGGAAGTTTCAGCCTAAAGATGCCAATGGGAAAGACATTGAAAAAGTGAAGGGACGAGTAAGTTACTAACAGCTGTCTCAGCTACAGCCTGATGTTCTGTTGCCCTTTCACTCTTTTTCCCACTTAGTTTTCCTTAATTATAAATGTAAGAATACAGAAAACCATGAAGTTAAAACTACCTTCCTGCCATTTAGAAATAACCAAGTAACATTTTGGTATGTATCCATATTGGTTTTTCATTTGTATGGTTTTTTTGCTCATGTTTTGGAGTTCCTTCTACAATTCATGTTGCTTTGTTCGTTTATGTTGCTTTTATGTGTTTTCTAGTGTTAAAATGTTTAAATCCCTGTTATATTGATGATTCATAGACTATTTTACTAGTTGGTTTGAAAGTTTCCATGTTTACTATCACAATAATTCTATGGTGATTTCTAAATTTAAATTGTGGTAGAATTTTGGGTCAAACCTATGGTGTCTTCTGTGGTAGGCAAGCCATATGACATATCCTCTGCTATTTTTTTGTTTTTTGTTTTTCGAGACAGGGTTTCTCTGTGTAACAGCCCTGGTTGTCCTGGACTCATTCTGTAGACCAGACTGGCCTTGAACTCACAGAGATCCGCCTGCCTCTGCCTCCCGAGTGTTGGGATTAAAGGCGTGTGCCACCATGTCTGGCTGTGCATAATAACTTTTAAGTAATTATTTTGTTCATTGTTAATTGTGAGCAGTTGAATTTCTTTTCTTTGGGTCTTGTCCTCTTGATGACTGCGTTTTTGAATAGATCATGTATCTACTTTGGATGAGTCAGGCTAAGCAAAATGAAAAAAGTATGTATCAAGTGCCTTCCCTGGCTGGGCTTTACTATGGGCATGGAAAGCATTGTGCGAGCACTTAGAAGTGCTGACTTCAGTTGGTGGTGCTCTGGAAATTTGGCCAGCAAGATGTTAATACTGTTATTTTACTCATTGGTATCTATATTTTTAAAAATATATAATTTGTTCTTTAGGTTACAGGTGAACCTGAAATGATTGGAACTGAAGTTATTTCAGAATTTTTAATTAACAGTGAAGAATCTAAAGTGGTAATTGTTTTAATCATTTTTCTGTCTTTTGCCTTCTTACGTTTATAAGCTGAAAACAAAGTGTAAAAGATCACCTTAATTCCTATAGCTGTTACATATGCTAGCTTTGTTAAATCTAAAATTTGAAAGATTAGAAAACTGGGATTGCTCCAAGGAAATGAAGAGGAAAGTAGTAGTTTGTCTTTGATTAAATTTCTGGAGAAGCCTGGTACAAACTTTTCACCACTTCTTCGTGTTAATATGGCAAAGGTACAGGCACTTAGGTGTGCAGATTTATTTCCTCCCTTCAGTCCTTCCTTCTTTCCCTTAAAAAAAAATTTTTTTTTCTTTTGAATGAGTTTTCACTGTGTAACCTTGGCTGGCCTGGAACTCATCTTGTAGACCAGGCTGACCTTGAATTCACAGAGATTGCCTGCCTTTCCTCTAAGTGTTGTGATTAAAAATGTATGCCACCACGTCTAGTCCAGATTTTTTTTAAATTAAAAGTGTTCTTTTAGGGCTGGGATTTGTTTAGTGTGTGCAAGGCCATGTGTTTGAGTCCTAATACTACAAAAGGAAAAAAAATAGTATTTTTGAGGATCGAAACATATACTTGGTTTGTTTATTTTTTGCCTGGCATGGTGATGCACACTTTTAGTCCCAGCATTGGAAAAGCAGAGACAGGTAGAGCTGTATGAGTTTGAAGACAGCCTGGTCTATACAGCAAGTTCAAACGAGCCAAAGCTTCATAGTGAAACCATCTCTCAATAACAAAGCAACCAAAAAAATAATAAATAAAACAATTATTGAATTTATAGATCTTCTTTTAAGAAAGATTTTCCATACTTAGCAGGGGAAATACCATGACTAAGAAAGTGGTTTTCCCAGGTCAGGGTTCTTCCACTGCACTTGGGATTTGCTGGCCCCTGTGATTTCCCTAAATGGGGGAAACTCCACTGCATAATTTGTGATAGGTGGTGGGCTGTGTATGTGCTTCCCCCTGAATTAAAAATTAAAATAAAAAAAATAAAAATACTTTTCTATCAGAAAAAATGTCATTTTGAAAGTTTAGATCATGAGTTAATTCTGCAACATTCCAAAATTGAGGTACTATGCTATTAAGATCCTATGAAAACATAATAAGAATGACTTCAATATTTCCGTAGGCAAGACTGAAGCTCTTTCCCCATCACATAGGGGAACTGCACATTCTGGGAGTTGTGTATAATCTTGGCACTATTCAGGGGTCCGTGACAGTAGATGGCATTGGTGCTCTTCCTGGATGTCATACAGGTAAAGCTCTAACATCACCAAGCAGTTAGAAAAGTAACACTTCCACTGTCCCATAGAGTTCAATGAATGAATAAAGGTTCTTTCTAAATAGGTCTAATCTCTTTCAAGCATATCCAGCCTTTTGACATTGCCCATGTTATGCTATCATCTACAAAGTTCTGGTTTGTGAACTGTAGTCCAAGTACAAAATGTTATTGTCAAAGAAAATCTCATAACATTTTAAGTAAGCATATGATTTTGTGTCGGGCTGCAGGTTGGTCACAACTGCTATATAATGAGATCCAGTCTTGTATAAGCAACATAGATTATTCTAACTTCTGGCATAGGATCAAAAGTAAGGAATTTTATTTCCTTACTTGATAATATTTTTGTAACTGATCCCCATTTAGTAAATTCTAACTAAATAAGTTTTATTTTTTGAAAGGTCTGCTGCCAATACAAAACCACCTTAGTATATTTTGTGTTTAATATTTCCTTTTTATAAAAAAGAAACATTCTAAGGAAATTGTTTTCTCGAATATTAAATACTCAAAGTCACCCGTGGTACTACATGTCCATAATTCCAGCCATTTGGGAAGCTAAGGCAGGAGAATTGCAAAAATAGCCTGAACAGTTTAGTTAAACATTGTCTCAAAATAAAAATAATAAAATTTGGACTATTGGTGTAACTCACTGGTAGTGCACTTGCCTAGCATGAAGTCCAGGTTCAGTCTCCAGTACAGACAAATAACAAAAACAACAGAAAAAAAAAGTCACTTGAAATATTGTTATCTTTACCCAAAAGGAGCAGAGTTAGTTTTAAGCTGATATTCTTGTGCCCCAAACAGTATTCTCTGCAAACCTTGAAGAAAACTAAAGATAAATTTATTTAACATGGCTTTGTCAGTTAATTTGGAGAATGCTATAAAATCCTATTACCTAATAATTAGTTAGTTGGTTGAGTTTAGGTTGAAAAGATGCTAAGAAGGGAGTTTACAATAAAATACAGTAGGTCCGGAACTTTATTTTAGTAGATATATCTTATAACAACTTAAAATTGACTGGTGTTGATGTGTGCAAGTTTGAGGTTCATAAAAGCTGATTACTAACAGTGGAAATCTCCTGGAACACTTGCTGGTCTTCACTCTTGTAGTTAACATTTCCACTTGGACATAAGAGAAACCTACATAGAAAGGATGAATCAGCAGGAACAAAAAAACTACAAACACAGATACATAAAAGTTGAGTATGATCTTCTGAGTTTTAGGACTATATTTCTGCTTCCTGTTTGATCATTGCTAGACAGGTATTTATAAGTAGCCCATTACTACTTTATTGTATTTTTAAAGCAGTATGAGTGAGTAATGAGAATCTTTTTACTTCTCTTCCTCGCTGGTACTTTTAATTCAGTACCACAATTACTGTAGTCCATAAAATATAGCTAACAGTTAGGGTGCTAAAACAGATTCTTTGCATACTGAATGTTCATATAGAACTGGGTACAATATTTGTGGGAACACTACATTATGTATCTAATCTGGAACCATCACCGTGCCCAAAGGTCTTGAGTAACCTTCAGGAAAGATGGAGTTGTATGCCTACCCTAGCCCTCTCATGCCCGTGTGTACTGTACAAAGCCTTTGAAACCTCACATAGAAGTTAAAAGAGAACTATCTGTATTATGACTTTTATTGTTCAGCCTTTTGAACAGATGGAGTTAGTTATACATCGTCAAATTACTGCCATATTTGATATGAATAAGAGTAAAAGACTGATGGGTATTATGTATTAATTTAGTATTTTCTCATGGCCCATGTCAACACTGAGCCCAAGAAAGTTGTTCGTTGGTTTTTTTGGTGAATGAGGATTATGGTTTATAAGATACAGGTTTTTAAAGACTTCTACTCATTGATGAGGAGTCTTGGTGCAGCAAGTAAATCCAAAACAAAATTGAGAACTTGAATCGAATACCATAAATGATATTAAACATGGAATTAAAGTATACTTACAGTTGTAATTGTGTGTGCTACTCAGCAATTTCCTGGAATTTTTATGGCACTTATGAAAATTTGTAGTATTCATATAGTCAAGTTAACTTAAATCATCAATCCTGCCATTGCGTTTTAGGATTTTGATTTTTTTAAATTTCAGGAAAACATTCTCTGAGTATGTCAGTCCGAGGGAGACAGGATTTAGAAATTCAAGGCCCTCGACTTAACAACACGAAGGAAGAAAAGACATCTGTTAAGTACGGTCCTGACCGACGCTTAGACCCTATAGTCACCGAGGAGATGCCGCTGCTGGAGGTATCACACTTCTCCCCATGTCGTGGCCTCACCATTGCAGGCCCAGATGATGTGTCACAGAAATTAATTTTAGTCTGAGATTGTTGAGAGCACGTTGAACTACACTTCTGTAGTTAACGTTGATTTTTGTTTTGTTTTGAGATAGGGTCTCTATGTAGTCCTGGCTAGCCTTAAACTCACAGAGATCGAAGATCCTCCTGTCTCTCCCTCCTGAGTACTGGAATTTGAATTGTACTTTTCTTTTCTTCAAGACAGGGTTTCTCTGTGTAGCCCTGGCTGTCCTGGACTCACTTTGTAGACCAGACTGGGCTTCAACTCACAGAGATCCACCTGCCTCTGTCTCCTGAACACTGGGATTAAAGGTGTGCGCCACCATTTCTGGTCATTACAAACAGTTTGGAACTGCCATGTGGGTGCTAGGATTTGAACTCAGGTCTTTGGAAGAGCAGCTAGTGCTCTTAATCCACTGAGACATCTCTCCAGCCCTTAAACTACTCTTAAGCTAGGTAAATAGATCATTGACAGAGGTCAGGCTGTGTGCAAATTAGCATTCTATCACAGCCATACTTTAAGATACAATCCTCAAAATATTATTACAAACTGGGGAAATATTTGCAACTCAGCACTTTGGTTATTAAACTCAATAACCCTTTTGCAATTTATAAAAATAATATGTGAGTGAATGTTCATAGACAGTCTAAACAATATGCAAGTCTGTGGGGATGGATGCATCTGGAAAGTAACCCAGACTCCGACAAAATGACCTATAATGTCTATTTATGCATGTACCTGTACACACACACACACACACAAGTGGAGGTGAATGGGTCTCCAGGCTATGCCACTACTAAGGAGACTGTGAGCAAAAGGTGATAGGGAAGAGGGGAAAGCAATTGCATGTAACATGTGAAGGAAAGGCTGTGTGGGGGCATGAAAGAGCACAAGGGGTGTCTAGGGGCATGGGGGTGGGGGGGGAGATGGGACAATCAAGGAAAGACTGTTTATATGTGCTATAGTGAGACCTAGTACTGTGTGTGATAGTGTCCAGTCTCCCTAGTAGGGAAACTGATAGGTGTGCCCACCTTTCTCCAAAAGGTGCCTGTAAAGTGATCCCAAAATGGTGTTTACGTTTTTAGGCCTTGTGATCTTAAATATAGTATTGGTAGCTATAAATACCATTGTGTCACATGATTGGGTGTTGATAGTAGTATGTACTGAGAGGAGACCATTGTTGTGCTGCATGTATTCTGCTCAGATCTAATGCATTTAAAGGCAAGGGGGCAAAATTTAATGGGGGAGGTAGGGGAAGGAGGAGAAGAGAAAAAGGATACAGGCCCAAGTGCCATTTTTTCATTGATAAATATGTTATGCATGCCTGAACTTTATTTGGTATACTTGTCCATATTGAGGGCATTTACTTATCTATGCATATTTAGCTTTTTATTTATTGCTTCTTTGTTCTATACTTCTTGTCAAAACCTTTCAGTTAAGTTACATTTGACTGATTGATTGATTATGACACTAGGGTTCAAACCCAGGGCCTTGCATGCGCTTAGGCAGTTCTGCCACTGAGGCGGCTATGTCTCACTTACTAATGTCTGCATGCTCTAAATTTATTCTTTCCAGTGTGTGTGTGCTCAGAGGAGAGTTGTTGTTCTCCTGCTGTGTAAGTTTGAGAGTAGAACTGTAGCCAATACTCTGACCTGCGGAAAGTGTCATCACTTGTTTGTGGAGTCTGGGACTGCTGGTCTTCCCACCTCTACCAAGTGCCTGGGCACCCTGCCTGTCACATTTGTGTGTTCTGAGTTGAAGGAGTGTGTTCTCTTGACTATCAGGGGAGTGTGACCAGAGTGTGCTTCTCCTCCTCGCCGTACGATGTATGCAGCTCATCATGCTATTTCCTGATATTCTGAAAATATCCACTCTTGTTTATTCAGAGTTTTTGTTCCTCTTTGTTGGGATAGACTCTTAATTACATAGCTATAACTAGCCTGGATCTTGCTATGTAGACCAGACTAGCCCGAGATTAGTCTACCTCTGCCATGTGAATGTTGGGATTAGAAACATGGGCTACCATGTGTGGCTGTTTATTTGTCATTGTGTGCTGAGTATTTGATTCAGTGATATTCCCTTACTTCTGTGTGTGTCATGTCTTTAACATGGCAAGCCTAATCTCCCACTTCCCTATTCTAGCTTGTCATATTCCTACAGTGATAATTCATTAACGTTGCATAGTTGTAGGTAAGATTAGTTCCTGGTGATGAATTGAGACAGATTAGAGGTTAAATATCATGTTAGGTTTGCTCTCTTTTGTATAGAAGTTTGTCTGTAATTATACTGATAACAATTTATGAGGGCTTACTTTCAAAAGCAGATGTTCTGATCACTGTTGTAAGTTTTCAAAATAAATTAGTAGAGGTCACCAAAACATGCTTAATTCTATTCGCAGTTTTTGTTAAACCATGTAATTGAAATGTTCATTAGTTATTAAAGCTATTAAAAGTATAACTAGCCGGGCAGTGGTGATGCATGCCTTTAATTCCAACACTCAGGATGCAGAGGTAGGTGGATCTCTTAAGTTTGAGGACAGCCAGGGCTACATAAAGAAACCCTGTCTCAACCAAAAGGGGGGAAAGTGTCACTTTTTTTGCATTACTTTAATAATTGTACTCTTTTGAGATCTTCATCCATGAGCCCTTCATCACTTCATCACTTTCATTCCCTCTAACCCCCTAACTCCTATGTCCTTCCAAATTTGTAATCTTTTGAAAGTTGAGTGCATGCGTCTGTGTAAACCTGTGTCCAGAGTTGACTACCTGGGATTGTGTGACCTATGTGAGATCTCATTTCTTCAGCTTCCTTTCTTATCAGCCATTGGCATCTGTAGCTCTTGGTCTGGGGTGGAACCATGTGGAGGTTCCCCTGGCACCATTTTCACATCGGCTGGCGGTGTCATTATGCTGGTCTTGTTCTGGCAGCCACATTTCTGGAAGTTCATGGTGCTTCTTCCTTGTTCTATATGACACCCTGGTCCTCTGGCCCTTATAGTCCTTCTACCTCCTCTTCCTTGATGTCAGATGACACATGATTATGGCTAGAGCTGTATTTTCAGTCCCAATTCTAAGTGTCTAACCTTAGAAAACTTCCTGACTCATTACACAGTTCGGTGAACCAGGTTTTGTCATTAGCTTAAACTTTGTGCCTTAAACTTAGCTGCCTTTAAATTCACATCCAGCCTGTGTTTAGAACTGTTTGGTTTATGGCTTGTTACTTCTGTGTGTGGCAGTTTGAACATTGTTACCAATGCTGCTGCATCCAGGCAGAATGTTTGAAAGGGACCACTTCTTACCCTATGTAGAAGTAACTAGTATTTGGGCTGACCAAACAAAGTCTTGTAAAGAACTAGCATTTATACATATTTGGGGTTGACATGAAGATCAGAGGGCAGCCTTTGTGAGTGCTGGATGTATCTTCTGAGAAGATTCATGTTTCCTTTTGTGAGCTAAATCACTGAGAAGTCATTAACTAAGTTTCTAATTTTGGTTTCTTAGCATTTCTTTTCATTATATGCATCCAAAGACAGTTGTTTAGTAGTCTGATTTATGTCTAACTTTTATCATAGATTGAAAAATCCTCCATTTGTTAGATCTAATTTTGCCCCATTGAGTTTCTAAAAGCCCAGAGTTGTGTGGAGCTTTTTGTATTTAAACTTGTGAATATAGAATCATGGTTCTCTATGTTCTTCTGTGAGATCCATGGCTATATATTGATGCAGTTAACTACTTTTAAACTTGACAATGGCAAAAGTTATAAAACTAATTTCCATCTAATTTTTACTGCCATTTTAAATAGCTTGTTACTTACTTGTCCATATTCTACATAATCATGCCAGTTTACAAATTCCCATCTTGTTCTTGGATTTTAAAATCTGAGTGGCAAAGCCAGGCATGGTGGAGCACACCTTTAATTCTAGCACTAGGGAGGCAGAGGCAGGCAGATCTCTGTGAGTTCGAGGCCAGCCTGGTCTACAAAGTGAGTCCAGGACAGCCAGGGATTGGTACACAGAGAAACCCTGTTTTGGGGGGGAAAAAATCTGAGTGGCAAAAATGACATTAGATACTTGATTCAAAGATAGAGTTATGAAATGATTTGTTGTTTTAGAAAGGAAATGCAGTGTCTTACAGCATTCCTTGTTAGAGGTTCAGCATTTTTAACAGTGTGATAATATTTTTTCCCTCCAATGCAGGTGTTCTTTATACATTTCCCTACAGGGCTCCTCTGTGGAGAAATCCGGAAAGCATATGTAGAATTTGTCAATGTCAGCAAATGTCCTCTGACTGGACTGAAGGTTGTGTCTAAACGTCCAGAGTTCTTCACCTTTGGTGGCAACACCGCTGTGCTAACACCACTGAGCCCTTCCACATCTGAAAACTGCAGTGCATATAAGACAGTTGTGACAGGTTCCCCCTCCTTGGGGACAGCACTTGTGTCATCAGCGTCATCTGTGGACTTTGGGATGGGCACAGGACAGCAGCTGGAGGCCATTCCTGTTCCCCTTCCTGACTCGCTGCTACTCCCTGGTGCTTCCGTCCAGCTGCCAATGTGGCTTCGGGGCCCAGATGAAGAGGGTGTCCATGAAATTAACTTCTTATTTTACTATGAAAGCATTAAAGATCAGCCTAGAAGACGGTGGGTAATTTAAACTTTTCAAGTGTAAGATCTTTACTTAATATTTGGTATACATGTTTGAATAAATATTTGATAACTTGTTAATATATTATACAACATTGCTTACTAAGGAGTAATCATCTTCTAAATTATGCATGATATTTATATCTAAACTTGTTATAACTGTAACTAGGTAGCTAAGAATGGAAAAAATTTAACTTTATGAAATTGTTTTTTTTTAATCAAAATGAAAAAAAATCTAAGATTTTTTAGTTTGTAGTTTATAAACTTTCTGGTTCTTTAATAGACTTAAGTGCTGGGTCATTTGTACATGAAGCCCCTCCTGTGCAGCCATCCTTCTGTGAGAATATTATTTTGGCATATATGAGAATGTATGTGGGGTGGTGTGTTCCATTGGATGATCACTTAAGAACTGCAGCCTCACTGTTTTGTGCAACATCAGGCCTGTATATCACACAGCAGAATTCTAGTGCTGCTATCATCTTTATTAGATTAACATTTTTCTTTATTGTATAGAATATCTAAATATCATGTGGAACAATGTAAGGACAAAAACAGGAAAATAATTGAAGTTATGGTCCATTTTAGATCCTTAGGAATGTGAAATCTCCTTAAGAGGACAGACACGGGCAGAGCACTCTGGCCAGGGAAGCTGTAGTGTTGTGTAGTGAGCTGAGCTCCAGAGGGCAGGGGAGTGTGTGAACAGTGAGTAGCATGGGGTGTTGACAGCAGTGAGAGAATAAGAACTGAAAGGTTTGCCATGGTTCGAATTGTGGGAAGGGAGTCCAGTAGGGTTCATGAAGGCAAGGTTAGGAGAGTAGGCCACCCTGAGCTCCATAAGACTTTGGCTTAAAAAGCATTACATGTGAAATGTACAGCTTTGAGAGTACCAAGTTAAAAGCTGAGGTTGAGGCCTGAGGAGATGTGCCTCAGTGATTAAGAGCTCTTGCTGTTCTCCCATAAGACTCATGTGTGGTTCCCACATCCATATTGGGTGTCTCACAACTGTGTGTACTTCAATTCTAGGTGATCTGGGGCCTTCTGGCCTCCTTGGACAGCCATACATACATACATGGCATACACGCACAAATTAAAAAAACAGTTGTGGTTTTGTTTGGTTGTTTTAATTTTGAGAACTATATTTATTTTGAGCCAAGATCTCACTATGAAGCTCTGGCTCTCCTGGAGCTCATGTGGACAGCTGGCCTAAGGTTCGCAGGGTGCTCTCACCTGTGCTTGGCTTGAAGGCCTGCGCCTCCACATCTCAGGGACCCCTTAAGAGAGAAGATGCCATTGGTGCTATGTGAAGTGAGGTTATTTTCACTATGACATGATTGAGTTGGACGAGCACAAGAAAAGCATAGCCAGGAATATGATTAGTTTCCTTCTAAACTGAGGAGAAACAACTGAATTGAACTTAGTCTAAGTATAATTTTACCTTATTATCTTCTTGGTTTTCCTGGTTATCTCCTGGAAGTTACCATGTTTCTGGTCTTTATTTAAAATTACACACTTGTAACATAATGAGAAAATCTGAGATTCAGTTTGCATGTGTTTTTAATCTTCAGACACAGAATATTAAGACACACTGCAGTTATTTGTACTAGCCGGTCTTTGAGTGTGCGAGCGACTGTCTGCAGAAGTAATTCACTTGGAGATGAAGAAGGCAGGGGAGGCAACATGCTAGTTTTTGTGGATGTGGAAAATACCAATACTGTAAGTTATTTTAAAGCTGAATTTTCTTTTAACATCTATTTAGAAATGTTTGTTTTTAGTAAATTTTTTCTTCACAATTTAGCATAAGTAGGAATTTAGACCGATACACATGGACTAGTATAAAACATCTTAGAATTCTCCAATGGTGCCAGGCATGGTGCGCACACCTTTAATCCCAGCATTTGGGAGGCAGGGGCAGGTGGATCTCTGTGAGTTCGAGACCAGCCTGTCTACAGAGTGAGTCCAGGACAGCCAGGCTGATACACAGAGAAACACAGTCTCGGGGGGTGGGTGGTAGGGGACCATCCACTGGCTTTCATTTTGTGCTTTTTCTCTACTACTGACCATAACGTGTCAGGTACGTTGATATCAGGTATAGTGTCCAGTGATGCAGTCGGAGAGGAAAAGAAGCCTGTGTAGTTCTGTGAGATTTTCACTTTCTGTACTAAAAATCCTGTGCTCACACGTTCTGACAGTACCATTCCCTGTGGACAAGACGTTTCTGTCTGTGCACTCTAACTATAAAAGCGATGTGATTGTAGAGCTTATTGAGCCTCAAGCTGGTCAGTTCAAATACTTATCAAATGTGGCTAGTCCTGTATTGCTTGCTTTTAGTTTCATAAATCTGTGGAACCTCTTTTTAAGAAACATTGAGATTTATTGTGCTGAATGTTGGTGATTTTCATAAGACTATGTTCAGTATTTAAGAAAATGTTGGTTATTTCTAATGTCAGATTATCTCTCATTCAGGAAACCATAAAAAATTACATACAATAGCCAGGTGGTGGCAGTGCATACCTCTAATCCCAGCACTTGAGAGGCAGAGGCAGGGGAATCTCTGTGAGTTCTAAGCCTGGTCTACAGAGTCCCAGGACAGCTAAGTAAGGCTACACAGAGAAATCCTGTCTCGAAACACTCAAAACACACACACACACACACACACACACACACACACACACACATACACAAACACTTTAAGTTACACATTGGTTTGAGAGGTTTTTTTGTTGTTTCTTGTGTGTCCCTCCCTCCTTCCTTCCTTCTATAGTGTTTCACAGTGTTTTAGTCTAAGTAACTTTTAACTTGTCAGCCTCCTGAGTACCAGGGTTATAGGCATGTGGCATGTGCCACTGTGTCCAGCTAATTGCTTGTTGGTTTTTTTTTTCCCCCACCTTAATGAGAACAAGATATTTCAGGAGAAAAAGCATTAGAAGAAATAAAAGAAAATGTCATACCTTTTTTGTTGAGTGATATCTGGTCTCAAACTCAGTCTCTAGTCCCTACTTCTTCCCCCTGAGCACTGAGATTATGAGCATATGCCACCAAGTCTGGTTTATAGAATGCTGGGAATTGGAGATAGGGCTTCATGAATGCCAAGTTAACTGTGAACTGTCACTCTATCTCAGAAAGTGCCTGTCATAGTTTAATTAAAAGTCCACAACAGATTTGTTTTTTGTCTCTCTTTTTGGAAATGTACTTATTTTTATGTGCATTGGTGTTTTGACTGCATGTTTGTCTGTGAGGGCATTGGATCCCATGGAACAGGAGTTATAGACACTTGTGAACTGCCATGTGGGTGCTGGGAATTGAACCTGGGTCTTCTGGAAGATCAGTCAGTGCTCTTAACCACTGAGCCATCTCTCCAGCCCCTATTTTTTCTTCTTTTGAGTCAAGGTCTCATTCTGTAACCTAAAGAAGCCTGAAACTTGGATGTAGTTTATAAACAGTAGTCTCTTTGTTCCAGCCTCCCAAGTGTTGAGATGTAGCTATGAGCTGTCTGTCATACCTGGCTTACAAATAATTTTGATTATTAAATACTGCTAGAAGCAGTAGATTCTAATAACTTTATGTATGGATGTGAATTGTAGCCAATATATTTCTTGGGTGTAATGTTGCTTTCTCTAAAGAGGGTAGAGAGGGATTTGAATAGCTTTCTGAAATATATAATGTTAAATTATTTCAAATTATATTATGTGATGTTTGTAATTTCTGAAGATTTTATGTGTATCAATATTTTGCCTGCTTGTATGTAAGCACACTGTATGTGTGCCTGGTGCCCACAAAAGCTGGAAGAGGCCGGATTCTCTGGAAATGGAACTGTAGATTGTTGTAAGCTGCCATTTGGGTGCTGAGAACTGAACTTATGTCCTCTGGAAGCTCAGCAAATGCTCTTAGCTATAGAGCCGTCTCTCCAGCCCCCAAATCTAGGTGTTTTACCCCCTTTTTCCTCCTGAACTGAACTAAATGGGGACCGTGCACTTAAGGCATGTGCTGTACCATTGAGCTCTGTCCCTACCCTCTGCACTTAATTTGGATTGACTTGAGTAGCGTCTGACTTTGTCCTCACTGGAGGATTTTAACTCCGTGCTCTTCACGTGCAAGTGACTTTGGTGTGTCTTTGACAGAGTGAAGCAGGGGTTAAGGAGTTCCACATGGTGCAGGTGTCAAGCAGTAGCAAGCACTGGCAGCTGCATAAATCCGTGAACATCTCTGAAAACAAAGGTCTGTACCCTTAGCCTCACACTGATTTTTATTTGGGAAAGTGTGTCAATCACTTTGTTATTGCTGTGACTGAATATGTGAAGAAATAACTTAGGGGAGGTGGATTTGTTTCGGCTACAGTTTGAAGGGTACAGTCATCCTTTCAGCCAAGGTGTAGGGGGAGCATGACACAACTGGTCACATTGCATCTCCTGTCAGAAAGCAGAAGACCTCAAGGCCTGCCCCCAGTGACCTCTTCTACCAGCAAGGCACCACTAGCTGCGGAGCTCTTGTTCAGACACACTAGCAACGGGCACATTTCACATTTGAAGACTAGGAATTAACTGAGCATACGGGAAAGTCTTTATCTTCTATGTGCATGGCATAGTCATGTGCTCTGCAGAAAAGTGGTTGTGACTTCAGGGTAAATTATTCTCCCACTCATAGAGACTTTCATGGCCAGTAAAATACATCAGCATTTAGCTTGTTTACTTTTCCTTGTTTATCTTTGCGTTTGTGTCTGTGTTATGTGCACATGCATTTTCCACAGCACACATGTGGGAGTCAAAGGATAACCTGAGGGAGTCAGTTCTCTCCTTCCACCATGTGGATCCCAGTATTAAACTCAGGCCATCAGACTTGATAGTAAGCATCTTTATCAGCTGAGCCATTTCTCTGGCCCTGTAAGAGCAGTTTCTAAAAGTCAGATACAGCCGGGCATGGTGGCACACGCCTTTAATCCCAGCACTTGGGAGGCAGAGGCAGGCAGATCACTTGTGAGTTCGAGGCCAGCCTGGTCTACAAAGTGAGTCCAGGACAGCCAGAGCTGTTACACAGAGAAACCCTGTCTCAAAAAAAAAAAAAAAAAAGTCAGATACAGTGATGGTAAAATACACCATGGCAAAATATAATTTGTATAAGTCATAGATGGGGAAAAACACTAAAAGGGTATGATCAAGTGGTAAGATTGTGAGCTCCAAGTTCTAACGTTTGGAACTTTCTGTTTAGAATGTCAAATCTCAAATATGCACAGGGAGAATCCTTGAATCATGTATGTTTGTGTATCATAAGATTCTGAATTTATTTTTTTATTTTATTATAATTATTTTTAATTTTTAGTTTTTAGTTTTTTGAGACAGGGTTTCTCTCTTAGCCGGCATCACCATGCCCCGCTAAGATTCTGTTCTGAATTTTAACCTTTTTAAGTGGTTAATGAATATTTATTTCATTGAAAACAACACAAAATAGTTGTTTTTGTTGTTAATGATTTTTTTTTTTTTTTAAAGCAAGACCGCTCTATGTAGCCCTAGGTGTCTTGGAACTTACCATGTAGACCAGGCTGGCCTCAAACTCAGAGATCCACCTGCCTCTGCCTTTTGAGTTCCAGGATTAAAGGCGTGTATCCATCACCACGCACGACTAAATGAAACCTTTTCTATAATTATGAATTGCTTACTATTTTGACTAAGAAAGTCTGAATAATGGATTGGGCTTTGCTCATGTTATAACCTGAGAAACGTTTTTATTCCCAGATGCCAAACTTGCCAGTAGGGAGAAGGGAAAGTTTTGCTTCAAGGCAGTAAGATGTAAACAAAAAGAAGGTAAATTTGTTTTACTTTCACACCTTAAGTGTCCATTTCATATCTTACAGCAGTGATATGATTAGTTTTCCTGTGTTTTTTTTTTTCTTAGCTGCTATACAGTCCTCAGAAAAATACACTTTTGCAGATATCATCTTTGGAAATGAACAGGTATGCAATGATCCATAGTAATATTTGATGTTAAAAAAATGTCAGTTCTGGGGTATCTATTTTGAAAAAAACTGTAGTGTCACTAATAACTATCTCTGAATAGGGAGCATTTGAATTTTATTGTTTTATACCTAGCTTTAATCGTCAAGATCATGCCATGTGGATGAACTACAGCACTTACTACATAAAGCTGACTTCTGAAGACACCCAGTGAAATAGGCTCAACTACTCAGAATCTTAGAAAAGCCATACTGACTCGAGGAAACGGTTCTGTTTTTGGAAAGCGGTACAATACAGAACATAGATAGACTGGAACCTTTGTTTCCATGTCTGCTTAGAATTCTTTTCTCATGCTGTCACCTACAAATTTGGGCGTATCACATGGTTCTAAGACCTGAAAACATTGAGTGTATTAGCTATCTTGGAATTGGAAAGGTTTTCATAACACTTGACCATAATATGCATGAGTCTCCTGGAACAATGCTCTTCAAATGTTAAGAAGAATGCACTGGGGATCTTGTTGAGATGCCATTCTGGCGTCAGGACTGAGGTGGAAGCTGAGGTTCCATGTGGTTGTCTGTTCCTTGGTGATACTGTAGACCTTAGTAGTAGCTCAATCTTTAGACCTTAGGTTTGAATGTCAGGATGTAGATTTTGTGCTCCATTATGATCTGCAATAGTTTGAGAATATGATGTTTTAAAATTTTCCTAAAGACAGGGTATCATGTAGTCCAGCTTGGCCTGGAACTCCTTATGTAGCCACAGATGACCTTGAACTTCTCATCTTCCTATTTCTACCTCCTGAGTGCTGAGATTACAGGTTTATATCACCATGCCTGGTGGGATTGCAACTTGGATTACTATGTCTGACTTTCCATGTGGAGTTGGAGGTTGAACCCAGACCTTTGTGTATGCTAGGCCCTCACTTTACCAACTGAGTTATGAACCTACCTTGGAATGTGCATTAACATTTTGTTTAATTTTGTGTGTGCTCACATATGTGCACTGGTGTGCATGTGTGTTGCCACAGTGGATGTGTAGAAGTCAGAGGGAGGACCGCTTTCTGGAGTCAGTTCTCTTTCCCCTTGTTGAGACAGGCTTTCCCCTGCTGCACTCTGTATGTTCCCAGGCTAGCTGTCCTGCTTCTCCTATATGCACTTTTCCATAAGAATGCTAGGATTCGGATGTGGGCTCTAGAATCTACTCCAGGTCATCAAGCTTGTGTGACAAAGGCTTTCACTGTTTAACCATTTCCCTGCCTGTGCATTTTTAACCAACCCTGCTGTAATCTGGAGAGGAATTACCTAGTGAGCCATACTGTCATCCTGTATGACTGTGCTGTTAATGAAATGACTTTTTCATGCTCTTTAACAATTCCAGACATCTCTAAAGTATTGCATTTCTCTGATCAGGAGTTCTCACTTGACTCACTTCTGTGACAATATTTGAGGAAACAGCTGTTTAAGGAACATTTGAAAGCTACGAAGGCCCAATAATTGCAAAACATGTGTGTCTTTAAATGTTAGAATTGGCACTATTTCAGGTCTACACTTGTATGTTTTCGTCATTTCTTTTTCTTTGTTGTCTTTTTGTTTGTTTGTTGATTGTGATCCTACTGATCCCAGGAATTGAGCCTAGGGCCTTCCACATACAAGATAAGCACTCGACCACTGAGCTGCACCCCACTCACTTTTTACTTTGAGAAGGATCTCACTAAGTTGCCTCTGCTGGTATTTTATTTTAAAAAACTGTAAATTTATAGAAGCATCAATAGAATCCTTAAAGTATATTAAAGTTGTAACTTTTATTAGATTTGTTGTTAAATAATACTGTATATGAGCACTGAAGAATACAGAAACAAAGACCCCTTTTTGAAGTATTTTGTTGAATAACATGAATAACACCACCTATCACAGATTAAAGAGAAAACTATGGGGATAATATTTACCAGAAGAAGTTCATCAGAAGAAGGAAAAATGTATATATTTTGTTTGTTGATTGGTTGTTTGGTTTGGTTGATTAGGTTTTTTTTTTTTTTCCTCTTAAGTGGCTGAACTGGGTGCTAGGAACTGACCTTATATATTTTTGGTTGTGAGCCTACCCTTTAAAAACTGAGCCATGTCTCCAACTCAACACGTATTTGTTAACATTTCGTATTTACTTTGCATCTAAATGATATATGCATGGTAATTCATAAAACTGTAACTGTAGAGATTTTACTATGAGAGAGTATTTTATCTGTTAGGAGAAATCTAATAGATTGGAATCTTTTCCTCACATTAGCTCTTCTAAGTAAATACAAAGGGCAAGTTAGTGCCAGTGGTTATTTGTGTTGTTCCACTAGATGTGTGCTAGATAGTATCCTAAGTTTCTCCTTAATTCAGCCAGACACCTCAAGAAGTACTCATGGTAAAGTTATTTAACAATAAACATAATGAAAATGAGTTTTGGTGCAATTCAAGATCTGATTGATGTTTCTAGGAATTTAAATAGAATGAGAAATGCTTTTCTTATGTAAAATTGTGTTTTTTCTTCATCTTCCCTGTATACTTGGGCAATCATGGAGCATAAACTGTTTTGTAGCACCTTTTAAGATTCTGAGTGATTTGTACTAAGTCTTTTAGGTATTCAGATGGCCTTCACAGATTCAGCTGTCCACACAAGACATTAATGAATGAACTTTGAGGTTTATATGAGTTTTAGAATTGTAAATTTTGGCAGAGTATATTTAAATGAGTAATAGAGTAAGTTTTGACAGCATTTAGTTAAAATACTTATGTAGACAAGTGGTTCTTCTTTCAACAGATAATAAGTTCAGCAAGTCCATGTGCAGATTTCTTTTACCGAAGTTTATCCTCTGAATTGAAGAAACCACAAGATCAGCTTTCTGCACATCCAGAGAAACGTGCAGCAGAAGATGCCGTGAAGATGGTTGAGAAGTGCAGTGCGGTGGACCTGAACATTGTCGTGTTATGGAAGGTATGGCACTCCATGTTGTCAGCAAGCCTCACTTAGAAAGTTTTGTCTGGATTTCATTTTACATTTTGAGACTGGGTCTTTCTTTGTTACACAGGCGGGGCTCAAACTCTTTGTGCTCTTGCTTTAGATCCATGAGTGCTGGGAATACAGGCCTATGCTGTCACCACACCCTGGTTCCCACTGCCTGCTTACCTGCCTTTCTTTTTCTTTTTCTTTTTTTTACTTTTGACATAGAGTCTCAGTACGTTGCCCTGCCAGCCTAGAACTTGCTATATAGACCAGGCTGGCCTTGAACTTAACCGAACTTCATCTTTCTGGGATTGAAGGTGTGTGCTTCATTCAGGTCTAGATATTTTATTTTCAAACAGGAGAACAGCTGTATACTCATATTTTTTCTGATTAAAATTTTCACTTTCAATATTGAAATTATTTAATAACTTTTAGTAGTTCCATAATGACATTTTGAATGTTTTTGTCTAAAGAAAAAAATTGAATAAAAGCAGATGAGTTTCTTCTGTGAGTTAGCGTTGTTTCTGTATGTCACCAAGAATATTGTGGACATGCAGGTGTATGAGAGAGAGTGCCACTAAGCTGTTTATCATGAGCATTTCCAGACACTGTCAGGAAAGAAATTGCTCTGTGAATCTGTGGGTGCTCAGTTCCCTGGGTCCAGCAGCCACGGACTCATTGCTGTCTGTGTTCCATCTTTTTGTGTGCCTTTCCTTCTGCCACCTGTTTTTAATTTTTTTATTTTTTCCCCACTTTTACATTTATTTATTTATTTGTTTGTTTATTTATTTATTTATTTCTACTAGAAGTAGTTTATCTTTTTGAAACCATGCTAACTTTTTTTGAAACACTGTTTAAGTAAGTTGCATATATTAATTATAGAATATATTTTATGTTAAAAAGATTACTTAAATATTGTTGTTATTAGCTTATAATCATATGCTCTTGAATGCCCCTTGATGCATTTAATGTAAGATTTTGAGTAATATATGCTGTAATTTTTACCTGGTTGGGAAGAAAATTTTACTTTCCCACAAATGGCCCACTGCTTGCTCACATTTCAAGAAAATGTAAGATGTAATCCTTGATGGGAAATAGAGGCTGATGTGTCAAATACTATGATACAGAGCTTGGTGGTAGGTAGTACCTCGAGCTGCATTTAAATTGAGTTGAGAAAATGTCTGTAAATCAAAGAGAATTTAAAAATACTTTTTTCCCCTTCTTTTTTGGTTTTTATTTTTCTGACAGGATCTCATATAATCAAGGTTGGTCTTGACCTCCTGATCCTTACCGTCCCTCCCAACTGCTGGGATTACAGGTGTGTGTTATCACACCTAGCAAGCTACTAAACACAGGAACAGGAGGATTTGTGAATCAAACACTATTCCGGACCAAACTCATATCTTGGGCATCAAATTATTTTGTTATGTTTTGAAGCACAAAACATAACAAAATGTAGCTCAGATTGGCCTGGAAGTCTGTATATAAAAGATATTGTCTCAAGACTTAATTGGTGAGCTCCTGTAAGGTAAAGCCAGCAGCTGTTCAAGTTATTTACTTCTGGGTTCTGGGCTGACTGGGCTGTGAACTGTCCTCTGCCTTAGGGCAGCAGTACTCAAAAGCTTGACTCCCAAATGACAAGCTGTCATTTGTCACTAAATACAAAAATTAAATGTTCTCAAACATTAAGACTCTTGAATCTAAAGAAAATTTGGCTTATTAAAAACAAATAAGTCCAGCACTCGAGAGGCAGAAGCAGGTGGATCTCTGTGAGTTCAAGGCCAGCCTGGTCTACAAAGGGAGTCCAGGACAGCCAGGGCTTTCACACAGAGAAATCCTGTCTCAAAAAAAAAAAAAAAAAAAAAAAACAAATGAACAAAATAAAACACAAACAAAACAAAAAACAAATAAATCAGGAATGAAGAGATGGCTCAGTAGTTAAGAGCATTTGGCTGTTCTTCCAGAGGACTCAGGTTTAATTCCTAGCACCCATGTGGTGGGTTATGACCCCAGTCCCAGGGTATCCAACATTCTCTTCTGGTTTCCTCAGGTACCAGTCATACACACAGTGCACAGACAGACATGCCAACAAAATAATGATGCACATAAAATAAGTAAATAAATAAAATTAAAAACAAAAAAACTCAAGATAAATTTCACATATTTATATAATGTAACAATATAACAAATCAGAGATGTTGACAATATTTCTCAACAGAATGGATTCAAGACACAAAAATTACAAATTGGAACAAATATCTTAAAGTATATACATTCAACTTACTAGTAGAAAAAAACCTTTTTAAAAACTATGTAGCCAGATGTGGTGCCATGTACCTAATTCTAACATTCAGAAGGCTTAAATTTGATTCCATCCTGAGCTACATAGCAGATTCCACTCTAGCCTGTGATATACAGCAAGAGTCTAAAAAAAAAAAAAAAAAAAAAAAAAGGCCAAAACCAAAAGAAAGTGTGTGGATTAAAGTGGACATGCTGGCACACACCTGTAAGCATAGCACTCAGTGCAGACAGAGAATCACAGGCTTGAGGCCGCCCTGGACTACAGTTTGACAAGGCATTGTCACTCACAGGATTCAGTTATAGTCACCTGCATTTGGCAATTGAGTAAAGAAGCTTATATATCACTTCTTGGTCTTTAACTGAGATCGCCTTAAGAAAGCAGCCTTTCTTGGGCCTGTGGAAACGATTCAGCAGGTAAAGTGTTTGCTGTGTAGGAGCTCAGTTCAGATCCCCAGTACCCTGGTAAAAGCCAGGTACTTACTGCTTGCATATGTAACCCTAGTGCAGGATGGGGTGGAGAAAGGTGGATCCCTGCAGTTCCATGAGAGCAAGCTTGTCAAGGAGAGAGTAGACATAGAGCTCTGGTTCTCAGAGGAACCTGCTCACGTGCACATATTCTCACACCACACACACACACACACACACACACACACACACACAAACACACACATGAGGCCTGTGTTGTGGCATACTTCTTTGAAGTTATTTCAAGAAAAAAAAAAGTCTAGAGAAAACAAGAAAAATCAGCCGGGCGGTGGTGGCGCACGCCTTTAATCCCAGCACTTGGGAGGCAGAGGCAGGCGGATCTTTGCGAGTTCGAGGCCAGCCTGGTCTACAAAGCGAGTCCAGGACAGCCAGAGCTGTTAAACAGAGAAACCCTGTCTCGAAAAACCAAAAAAAAAAAAAAAGAAAAATCACTCAAGATTTGTCTCTTGGGTCAGTTGAGTTTTAAAAGCTCAAACAGATTGAGAGGGAGGGGTAGATAAAAGTTGAAATGCTGACATGGAACTATTGATATGCACAGGTGTCATGCGTCATATTTTCTTAACACCAGATGTTGAGATGGTTACTTTTGAGGTTTCTACCAGGTGTGAAAGGTGACATTTCTGTTGGTTGTGTTTTTAGGCGTATGTTGTAGAAGATAATAAGCAGCTTATTTTAGAAGGCCAGCATCATGTTGTTCTTCGCACTGTTGGGAAAGAAGCCCTTTCACACTCTCAGAAACAGGTAAGACAATTCCTGGGAGGCTGTTCTGTTTTATGTATGCATGTCATTGTACTCCCCCCATACTTGTGATCTCTCCCTGCTGAGCCTCTCACTCCCTCTGCCTCTGTTGTCTCTATTTTGAGACATGGTCTAGTTATGTGGCTCTGGCTGTCTTCAAATGTGCAGTCTCTGCATTGGCCTCTGGTACTTGAGTTAGAGGTAAGCGTGTCACATGCCTGGTTTGTCTTTGGCCACTATTTATGTCTTTCCTTCTGACAGGTGACATGTAGAAATTTATTTGGTGTCATTTACTTGTTTTATGCTGGGGACTGAGCCTGAGCCTCATACATGATAAGCCTACACTCTATCACTAAGCTATGCCTTTAGCCCTTATTCAGTATAATTTAGAAGTCATGCTATTTTAGATGACTTGAATATATTAATAATACATTAAAATTTTTAAGTTATATATTTTTATTTTATAAGTGAATGTTTTACCTGCATGTATGTCTGCACCATGTGTGTGCAGTGCCCACAAATGTGGGAAGAGGGCATTGGATCCTGGAAATGGAGTTTTGGATGGTTGTGAACCAGGTCCTGTAGAAGAGCACACAGTGCTCCTAACTACTGTACCATCTCTACATCCCTAATAATGCATTTTTTTAAACTTTAAAATCAAAGGTAGAGCTTTTACAAATGGAGATATACTCCAACACAAAACTAGGGTGGAGAAGAAGATCCTAGTGGTTCTAGAGAAAAACAATTCCTGTCTTCATCTGCTTTTTGTCTTCTGGGTTAAACCAGACTGTGTGTGTGTGACTGAGAAGCTAACAGCAGAGCTGCTGGTTTCGAATGTCCTAAGGTATTTATTGTCATCTAGGTCCTTCAGGCTAGGCCACATTTGTGAATCCTTTCATAGCGCTTTAATTTCCAGTGGCCAATTCAGTGTAGAAACAATTGTTTTCCAACCAAAAGAACAGTGGGCTCCTGGAACAAATGACTGATTCCAAGGTTGA
This sequence comes from Lophiomys imhausi, assembly GCA_907164525.1. Lineage (NCBI taxonomy): Eukaryota > Metazoa > Chordata > Mammalia > Rodentia > Muridae > Lophiomys > Lophiomys imhausi. The sequence goes on from CAJQZJ010000225.1 coordinate 817,887, forward strand.
GAAAGGAGGAGTGCAAGGGGAGCTGCAAGCCCTTGTGGTACCGAGTGTGAGTTGTCCACGGCTTAGGAGAGCGCGCTGCTTGTCCCCCTTGTGTGTGACGGTGCTGCTGCTGCTGTTCTCCTTTGGTCCTCATAAGTATTCTGCATAGTGAAGATAAAATTAGCCGCTGCTGCTGCTGCTGTTGTTGTTGTTTTTTAAATGAAGCTCTGTGAAATGAGTAGAGTTGTATTTATGATTAGTGTGAGGTAATTTTGATGCTGTTGTTCAATTTCTTTCCTTAAGAAAAAACAAAACACTGTCTCAAAAAAACAAAAAAGGAAAAAGAAAAGAAAAACAAAGCAACTCAGGTGCCTTCTGTGTAGGATAGGCTGGCCTCAGACTCGCTGTATAGCTTAGGTTGGCCTTAAATCCCTAGTTTTCTTGCTTCCATGACCCAAGTGCTGGCACACAGGGTGTGGAATTACAGTTGTGCCACTGGGCCTAGTCTGTAGAGTGTCTGGGCTTCAACCTGTGCATGCCGGCAAGCAGTGTACCAGCTGAGCTGTCTCCCTGGCACATGTTAGCCTTTAAATAATATATTTGGAACTGTAAATCTGTGAAATAAAGCAATATATTTTCAAGGTGGGATTTTTTTTTTTTGTCAATTCTTGATCTTCAGCTGTTAAAACTGCTCCTATACAATTGAATATCCACAGTCTAAGTATTAAGCAGTTTTATTAGATAAGAATCCCATCAACCACCTTCTCTAGGGCCTTCATACCAGCAGCGGCTGTGCGAAGCTGGGCTCAGCCAACATGTACTTCTTTTTGTTTTTTTTTTTTTTTTTGGTTTTTCGAGACAGGGTTTCTCTGAATATCTCTGGCTATCCTGGACTTGCTTTGTAGACCAGGCTGGCCTCGAACTCACAAAGACCCGCCTGCCTCTGCCTCCCAAGTGCTGGGATTAAAGGCGTGCGCCACCACCGCCTGGCTAGCCAACATGTACTTCAAGTTTAGCAGTTTCACAAAGAAGTTGACTGGAGCTTGGACTTCAGAAGCCTGTAGTTCACAGGGGTTAAAGCCGGTTTCCACAGAAGCACCACTTGTCACATTTGCCACACTGCTTAAACTCATCTCTAATGTGACAGCATATGATCATACCATGAAGAAAAAAGTTCCAGAACTGCAGGAACTCTTCCATAAGGCTAATGGTGTGCCCGTGCACCTGAAACGAGGCCTTCCTGACCAGATGCTTTCCCAGACCACCATGGCTCAGGCTGGATGAAAGTCGCTCCTGAGCTCATTGATGGCAGTTGGTGCTCAGGGTCTCTGGGACACTCGGACTGTGTCTAAGCAGGAGCCACCAAAGCATTTCTGGGTTTAGGTGTGACTGAGGAAGACAAAAGCCAGAGGTTGGTCATGTGAAATGAGGGGTTTGAGTTAGCCACCTGGGGGATTTTTCCACCTTGCAGTAAATGTTAATAGAAATTTGTAATCTGCCTCTTATTTATTGGGTAGTTTGTTTCAAAGAGTTATTTTCCTCACCCAGATCTTTAGTGAAATGTTATGTGTTTTTTCCATTTTAGGAAAGAGAACACCTGTCAGTGTTAGACTACAGACAGCTGTACCAGAAATTCTCCTTTAATAATGCTGTGGCTTTGAGTTTTGATTTATTTAACTATGGAGTAAATAGGCGAATAAAAAAAGAATCACATCAACCATTGAAATGATTGATTATAGAACCAAAATTTACATATAAGAAAAGTATTAAGGTAATTATGTAAGATCACAGAGCTGATGTGTGGAATTGTTAGGTGAACAGGAAACTAATGTTTATCCCAGGTTATATTCTAGATGACAGCAGGTAGTTTAAATAATGGCAAAAAAAAATATTGTTCATGGTTAGGTTGTCGTCATTGGTTTTTAGCAAGTGCATATGCTATTAACTCTTACAAAGCATCATTTGGTTATTAGTCTCTTTTATCTATTCTCAGGAGCCACCAGAAATGGAGTTATTAAAGTTTTTCAGGCCAGAAAACACGACAGTTTCCACAAGACCATCGGTAGAGCAGCTTTCTAATCTCATTAAAACAAGTCTCCACTACCCGGAATCATTTTATCATCCATTTCATCAAAAAAGGTTTGAAAGTTATAAATTTTCCTGTGTACATATACAGATACCCATTCTTAAAAATTAACATTATTTTGGTAACAGCATTAATCCACACACCGAAAGAAGTTTAAAATAATATTGAGTCTTAAATGATTTAGCCTTTGCTGTAATTAGTGTTTGTGAGTATGTATATACACTAACACACACAGTCTCTCTCACTCACCTTCAATGTTACTGAGGATGGGTGTTGGCCCAGCCACTTCTGAAGTGTCAAAAGCTTTCTTTTTGAGTTGTAAAGTTTTTCATAAAGTTAAAACCTAGGGGGAAAATTATGTTGTTTTGGTTTAGACACAAATCAAACTTACAGCCTGACCAACAGTGGGACTCAGATTTAAACTATATTATTCACATCTGTTTATATTGTTTGTATATATGTATGAATACATTCCATGACATTCTTGTGGAAGTCAGGACAGCCTTCAGGAGTTCATTCTCCCCTTCCATCATGTGCGGCCCAGGTATCAAACTCAGGCTGTCAGGCTTGGTAGTAGCCTTCTTTGCCTACTGAGCCATCCTGCAAACTAAACCCATTGGGAAGTTTTTAAGTACTGAATATCATAGGAAACCATTTGTTTATAATTTTGATAGACAACTTTAATGTATAAACAAAGTTTTTCAAGCAGAAAGTTCTAAATTGATGACACTTGAAAAGGTTGCCCATTTGAAGATGTAAGATGGAGTGGAATTTTCTTGGAACCAGTGTGTGTGTGTGAGACAGTTGATGTTCAAAGTTTTGGGGGAGTCACTCTTGGTAGAGCTGGGGAGAGATGTGATGAGACAAAAAAGAAATGGACAGCGCGTCAAGGAGAAAGTAACAGCTGAAGAAGTCTGGAAAGGAGCAGCAAAAGTAGGAAGACCAAGATGAAAGTCTCAACAGTACTCAGGTGGAGAGAGAAAAGGGTAACGGTTTAAAATGCCCCAGAAAGGGCTAACGTTCAGTGGACCATAATGATATAGGGTCTGAAGAGTGAGGGAGCTGATGGGGGCAGGAGTGAGGGGTGCTGCTCTTTGACCCAGGAGACAGGCAGACGTCCGCATCTCTTTCTGGTAGCATGTTAGTAAGGTATGAGTGGTTTAGTGTTGGAGGCTCAAATTGGACCAGCATAATGTAAGTTCCTGGGTTTTTGCTTTGGCTTCTGAATTACGAATGTATAATTTAAACGAAGCAGAC
>CAJQZJ010000225.1:821608-848486 GCA_907164525.1 Lophiomys imhausi
AGCATGGCTTAGGGTATGCTGCTTCTAGGCCCAGTATGCAGTATTGCTTGTGGAACATGTGTATTCTGATATTTAGTATGGAGAAATCTTTTTTGTTGTTGTTTGGTTGGTTTTCGTTGTTGTTTTTTGAGACAGGGTTTCTCTGTGTAGCCCTGGCTATCCTGGGCTCACTTTGTAGACCAGGCTGGCATTGAACTCACAAAGATCCACCTGCCTCTGCCTCCCGAGTGCTACAATTAAAGGCGTGCGCCACCATGCCTGGCAGTATGGAGAAATCTTATTAGTGTATTTTATTTGCAAAATAAATTACTTAGAAGATTTTGTAAGTCAGCTTTTTTTTTTTTTTTACTTGAATTTGATTTTGAACTTGTGTCCAGTTAAGTCTTCTTGGGTTATTTTTAAGAAACTTGTTTCTAAGAAGAAAGTGCATGGCTAATGATTTTGTCTGTCTGTTTTCCACAGCCTTTGCTTAGTACCAGTTACCCTTTTTCTTTCTAACTGTTCTAAGGCTGATGTAGATGTGATAGTTGATCTCCGGCATAAAACAACAAGGTAAGAATTCATTTTGTACCCCAAAGTTTAGTACTCATTTAAAGCAATTTAGTGTTTTGAAATTATGCAAATAATTGCTTAACATAAAGTTAACTCAAGCATGCCTTAGATTTGTTTATATTGTGTCAGAGAAGTGTTACAGAGCTATTAATTGTGAAAGATTTTTCCCCTGATTTGAAAATAATACTTAAGAAAGGAGTCTCCATTATATTGCAATATCCAGTTCTCCCAGAGTCAGCAGTTTTGTCTCAGGTGTTTTTGTATTAGAAAAGAAATCTGGGGCTGGAGCAATGGCTCGGTGGTCAAGAGCACTTGCTGCCGTTGTACAGGTTCTGTGTTTGGTTCCCAGCATCTGTATGGTGGCCTCTAGCCATGTGTAACTCCAGTTCCAGGGGATCTGATACCTTCTGCCTCTGTGGGGACCAAGTCATGTGAAGCACACACTGCATGTTACCATGTTATACCTCAGATGGTGCCCTGAAATCCAAGCACAGTAGATTGTATGGTGCTATCTTACAAACTCAGTAAGTTATGCTATGTTGTTGGGCCCTGGATTGTTTCCACTTTCTAGTGTTATAAAGTTTAATATTATAAGCATTCCTTTGCACACATTGTTTTTTTATAAGTAGATAACTAAGAGGTTGAGCTCAGTTTCAAATTAGGCCCTATTGTTTACTAGATGCCATGATGGGCTATTCTTAGCATTGTTCCTAGAATGTAGCAATAACTGTTAACACATGGTTGATTGTTACAGTAATAATGTTATTAATAATAGTACATTTCATAAATAATTCCCAGAAACAAAAGGATTTGATGAACGAAAGATGTAAGACTTCAAAGAAAAAAACATAAAGGAAAAAAGTTTACGACTTTAACCATTTCCTTCTTCCTTTAGTCCAGAGGCATTGGAAACTCATGGATCATTCACGTGGCTTGGACAGACACAGTATAAACTTCAGCTGAAAAGCCAAGAGATACACAGTTTGCAACTGAAGGCATGCTTTGTTCATACAGGTGTTTATAACCTTGGAACTCCAAGGGTATTCGCCAAGTTATCGGACCAGGTTACAGTATTTGAAACAAGTCAGCAGAACTCTGTGCCTGCTCTGATTATCATCAATAATGTGTGACAGCCGAGAGTCCATAATCAGACTGACCTTGTGGAATTAGTTTTACAGCAGCATTTGAAATGCCCAACTTGTTAAGGAAGTTCTGTGATCACTGCAAAATACAAGGACTTGGCACTTAGTTGACACACAGTATGCTGGGCTGAGAATGCTTCGATTCCTTTTTGTTTTTCTTTTAAACCTGGTAATAATTTACATGCTTATAATACAGAATTCAACATATCTGTACACCTTATTAAGCCGTGTCTTAAAAAAGTCAAGAGTCTGAAGTTGCAACTTACGAATGGATGTGTCTCTTAGGAGGTGGTTTTGAGAAAGGAAAGGACTTGCTGGCAGTGTTCCCCTTAAGCCATTAGTCTGAGTTCTGCCTTTACTCTGAAGTTCTATAGAGTGCTAAGTACAGATTTTCCTGCCTCACCCCATACAGTTCTACAAGGTCTGTTTTGAACTTTGGTTACGGGCATTCACATTTCAGTCTGGTATCCCGATGGCTTATACGTAACTGTAAAAAGAAAAGCTTTTCTGATACTTTGAACATAGTTTTGAAAGGAGTTTGACTTTATCCCTTGCTCATCTCTTACTGTCACACTATTTCACAATAAGATTTTTGTCATTAAATCATATTCTTTATTATATAACTTTAACAATTAAGTTGATCTGTTTAAAATATAAATCTACTCAAGTTAAAAATAAGCTTTTCAAAAATGTATTATATTTATAACAAATTTACTGTAAATAGAATAAAGACATACTATTCACTGTATAAATTTATTAGATGCCTTTTTTAAAACCTGACTTTGTGAGGACTTACTCTATTCTTTATTTAAAATAAATGTCAACCATGTACAGTAGGCCCCAGCCTAGTCTCCTGTGAAAGCTTCATTACCATTGTTCAGAAATGAAGCATGGCCTTGGCTCTTGGAGAGCAAATGAACTCTCTTTCTCTTTGCACGTTTGCTGTCTGATGCTGTGTTCAGGGCTGCGTGGTCTAGCCTGACCCCAGTGGGAAGGGCATCAGTGCTCCCACACCTGCTGTCACAGCCGCATAGCCTCTGCTACTGGCTCTCTAGACTTCCTGCTGGGAAGAAGCACAGCTTCAGAGCCTAACAGGAAGCAGTCCTAAAACAGTGTCCTGAGAGTCTCTGACCAAAATTTGGAGCAGAATAGAATTGGGGGGCTGGTATTGTGGGGACTGTTCTGCCAGGGTCTGTTTCCTTCAAAGAAGCAGCCTAGAGACAGGCACAGTTTTAATGTGGTTGCAAGGGAAGATGTGTATGTAAGTGAGGAAAAATATTTAAATTGAAGCAAGCTGGAGAAAAAGGTTGAACTAGGGGGAAAGGTAAGAGAACTGCTGAGAAGGTTGAATCTGGAAAGAGAAGAGGAAGTGTAACCGAACTTTTAAATTATTATTTATCACTTATTTATTTATTACTTAATTCACTTATAACAAACACCAACAATTTCTTAACTATTAATCCTATAAATTCCTACAACCCCTTTAACCTATCCACTAAACGTATTGATAATCATAACAACCACTTTCATAACCTTTTAGAATGATACAGTCTCTGGGGCAGGTCCTCAGTCGTCAGGAACACAGTCTTTGTTGTAGATTCTTTAACACACTTAGCAGTCCTTCTTCTGGACCTCTCAGATGCAGGTTCGTCAGGGTCGTTGGTTATTGCAGTCTCACCTTAAATAAGGCTTCATGCTTTCTTCTCTGTGGGAGACCCCAGCCGTCTGCAGGCCAACTTACTTCTTTTGAATCAGGAACTCAGCTGCTCTGCCTCAGTCCTTAAAGCCAGGCACCATTTCCTTTAGGCCACTGTTTGGACAGATCAAACCCCTCTAGGCAAAAGCTGAGCCACAGGGTCCAGTCCTTGGCCTTTTGGTGTCTTGCTCAGGCTTTCTTTGCTCACCGGCTTCTTTCTGCTTCAGGGAGAGAGCTGGCCATCAATGGCCAGCCGTTTTTTCAGCAGGACTCTTGGAGCTCTCTAGCATCAGGGGCCTCTTCTCTTCTGGGCTCCATGCACTGTCCTCAAATAGGAGGAACTCTGTTTCAGCTTAATTTGGGCTCCGCCCACTTAGCAGCTGAAAACAATGTCAGGCCAGATACTTTGTTTCTTCAATTCTATTGAGTCTTTCCTGTTTTCCTGACTTCAAACTTGTTTTTCAGTCTATTGAGTCTTTCCTGTTTTTGCTGACTTCATGCTGATAATGCTCTTCAGGCCTCGAATTAAGAGACAGTATCAGAAACTCCTATATATTTTCTAAATCTAATTTATCTAACCCCTACAAGGAAGAATATAGGCAGTGTTACGTGAACCTCACAGATTTCTAGATGATTGTCAAATCTCATGTTACTTCTGTTTGAATATGGCCTGGAAAAACCACACAAAGCGGGAGTCAAAGGCCAGAGGCAGATGTATTTCCTTCCTCCCCGACTGCCTGCATGCAGTGCTGGGGCAGCCATGTAGGACCATATGACTTAGACAAGTCAGCCCAGCTCCAGAAGAGTGGCAATGGGTAAAACTGACAGATGGCTTCAGAAAGATCACAGAAAACAGTGGAATGTCTGACAGGGTTGAACAGCATGCTGTTTTATTTTTGAGGCAGGTCTTGTGCACCTTTGATTGGCCCTGGACTTACTGTATAGCCAAGAATGACCTTTTATTTTTATTCTCTGTCTACCTTCCAGGTGTTATTACTACAGACATGTATCACTGCACCCAGTTTCTGCAGTGATGGGGCTGGTGCCAGGGATTACTATAATTCTTATCATAAATGAGAGGCTGAAAGCAAAGCTAGTTTATCTGTCAGGAGTTTAAAATCCTCAGTACCATCAAGTCTTGCACAGGGAGAGTTACACTAAATATAGCATGTGTTGAGGAAGCATGTAAAGCCAAAATAGCTACACGCCCAATCCTAAGCCAGAGCTTTAAACTCAGCAAAAAATAATCTTGCAAAAAGGGAGTGAAGCATATTTTTAGACTAACCCAGAGTATTCAGTTCAGGTGGCTGTAAGCTAATGGCAGCTACCCAAATCCTCCCTTTCATTCTCCAGATATGTATATGAACCCACAGTAAGAACAGTGGAGCCAAACTTGATTCTTGATTCCAGTATAGCTAGGAAGAGGATGCTATCAACTCCCCAATTTTCCATTAGTGGGAATTCAGCACAAAAATCCAACAAGCTTATATTGGAGCCTTTGTAGAGACTGGAAGTGGAGACAACAGGAAAACAGATTAGGAAGGAGAGAGGTGAAGGCTGAGCAGGAGTCACTCCAGGGAAATAATCTTGGTGTATTTTGGGAACTCAGATAGGATGAGACTGCAGAGGGGAAAAGGAGACAGTGTAGGGCCTGAGGATTCCTTTCTTTGCAAAGTTTCACTATAACAGGGGTTGCTGGAGGTTCAGTGGACCATCAGTACTGCCATTGATAAGTCTTTCAAGCCCAAATTAGTGTTGTAAGAGGTGATACTAAACAAAGTTGAAGGAGGAAGGTGAGTAGCTTTTGCTTTTTAAAGATTTTTACCCAATTTTTTAAATGTGTGTGTGTATGTACCACGTATATGCAGGTGTCCCCAAACGAGCTGGAACCTAAAGTCTTGCACCAATTTATTTGTCCATTAAGTTTTGAGACAGGCCCTGTCTGGCCCCCAGCTTAGTGAGGATGACCTAAATCTGATGCTTCTCCTACCTTCTGGGTACTGGGGTTGCAGATGTGTGCCTCCGTGCCTGGTTTTATGTGGTGCTAGGGAGGAAACCCAAGGCTTCATGCATGCTAAGCCAGCATCCTACCAGGTGAGCCCCATTCCCACCCCACGTTACCCAGTTTTTAAAATATTTTTTAAAAATATTTATTACTTCAGGTTACATCTCCATCACAGTGTCCTCTCCCTGTCCCGCCCTCCCACCCTCTACCCCCTATCCCTTCCATCCCACTCCTCTGGAGTGGAGTGTCCCTACATAGCAGTCACCCGCCACAGTTCAGCAGTCATATGAGGCCCAAGAGCCTCATACACTGGGGGCCTACAAGGCAGCACCACTAGGGCAACATGTCTCATTGATAGGAAACAAAGTCTATGTTCCTGTTCCCTTTGGTGCCTTGGTTGTAGGATAGTTATCTTGTACTATATAGCTAAAATCCGATTATAAGTGAATAGATGCCATGTGCATCCTTCTGAGTCTGGGTTAGCTCACTCAGAATGAGCTTCTCTATTTCCATCCATTTGGCTGTAAATTGCATGATTTCATTGTTTCTGTTGGCTGAGTAGTATTCCATTGTGTAGATGTGCCACGTTACCCGTTTTTAATACAGCAGTCAAGCTGAGCATTGCAGTCACTGACAGTTAGTTACCTTGTGACTTTCCAGAAGTCATCTTTGAACCCTTTATATTGCATTTTAATTAATTTTTTTTTTTTTTTTTGGTTTTTCGAGACAAGGTTTCTCTGTGTAGTCCTGGCTGTCCTGGACTCAATTTATAGACCAGGCTGGCCTCGAACTCACAAAGATCCACCTGCCTCTGCCTCCCAAGTGCTGGGATTAAAGGCGTGCGCCACCACTGCCCGGCACATTTTAATTAATTTTTAACTGTGTGTGAGTGTGCATGCATATGCACAAGTACCATGCACCATGTAGAAGTTAGGATCACAAGAGAGTTGGTTTTCCACTTCTTCCATATGGGTCCTGGGGTCAGACTTAGCTTGTCGGGCATGACAGTGAGCACCTTTAACAGCTGACATTTCTTTCCAATCCTTCATTTTTAAAAAATAACTTCTTTAACCAGCTTCCGGTCTCCACTGTCCAAGGATGCTCACACTGTTCTATTATCTGGCTGTCCTTATGACTGTTTCTGACTTCCAGAACTGCCTCTGAACATTGGGCAGGCAACAGACTTACTTTCTGCAGCTTTCCCTGTGAATTTGTGGATCAGCCATAAACCAGCCCAGTTCACTTTAAGGCCACAAAGACAACTAATAGTATAACTTTGGCAGTGAACCAGAATTAAATGAAGGTAACTAGGTGTGAGTCTGTTTCAAAGGAAATGAAATGACTCAACACAATTTCCAAGTTTAAAACATTTCTGTCGAGCCGGGCGGTGGTGGTGCACGCCTTTAATCCCAGCACTTGGGAGGCAGAGGCAGGCGGATCTTTGTGTGTTCGAGGCCAGCCTGGTCTACAAAGTGAGTCCAGGACAGCCAAGGATACACAGAGAAACCCTGTCTCCCCTGTCTTGAAAAGCAAAAGGAAGAAGAGATGTGAAAAAATTGTCAGGACTTCTGGACAAGTGTCACAGACTTGGAACACTCTGGTGTAGTGTCACAAGCAGGTTGGGTCAGATTTGTTGGTGCTCCACACCTGACAGTCGTCAGAGGGTCTACAGATAGAGGAGATCGCTCTGCAGTCTGTGTGTCTTCAAACAAAGCGATTCCAGACTTCCTAATCATCGTAACCTCAGGTCCAGGGCCATCAGACACTCTCTCCTAGCCTCCCCAGACACTACATGCACATGGTGCTCATAAATTCATGCAGGCACACCCAAACACATAAATTCAAATCTTTAAAAAGTTGTTTTTATGGGTCACTGAATAAATTTATAGCTATAAAAGATTTCTGTAACATACATACACATGTATATGGCATTTTCTTACGTTTTTGGTTGTGAGCCTAGACTTTAATAACTGAGCCATCTCTCCAGCCCAACATGGCATTTTCTAAGTCATAAATGAAAAATATATAATTTTTACTCCCAATAAAGTGATCTGCTACTTGATATGAAATTCAGAATTTACTTTCTTTAGTTAAGTTCAGCTTTAAAAGTTGTATTCTCACTTGGGAGGTAGAGGCAGGCAGATCTCTACGAGGTCAGCCTGGTCTACAAAGTGAGTCCAGGACAGCCAGGGCTACACAGGGAAACCCTGTCTCAAAAAAACAAGAAAGAAAAAAAATTATATCCTAATATTCTAATCTAGATTCTTTCTCTCTCTTTTTCTCTCTGAAGAGTAAAATACTACAAAATGGGCTGGAGAGATGGTTCAGCAGTTAAGAATACTGGCTGCTCTTCCAGGGACCTGAGTTCGATTTCCAGCACCCACCCAGTGGCTTACAGCCATCTATAACAGGAAATCTCTGAACTCTGGGTATCAGTGATGCATGTGGCTCACAGACAGACATGCAGGCAAAACACCATGCACATAAAATTAAAGGAAATGAACTAGGAAATGTGGGAGTGTTGCACAGTACTGGGGTTTGTGTAGGTACAAGGCTCTGGGTCTGATCCCCAACACCCATGCCACCGCCAACAACTATGAAAGGAAAAAGTTGTGGCATTCCTGCCATAAATAAGAGGCTAGTTTATCTGGCAAGAGTCTCCAATCCTCAATAATGTCACCCAATCTCTCACAGGAAAGGAGTTACACTAAATATAGAACATTTTGAAAAAGCACACAAAGCCACATGGTGAGTTAATAAAAAGAAAGAAATAACAAGCTGTGAACCAGGTCTCAGCTCGCTGAATAGAAAGCTTTTGTGAATATCTGGGTGCTGGGAACTGAACCAGGCTGTCTTCAAGAGCAACAAGTGCTCTAAATCATGGAACCAGCTCTGCAGCCCCAGCAATAACTTTAAATTAAAATTTTGGCTAATGTACAAAGAAATGGGTTTCATTGGAAATAGTTGTTTTGAAAATTAAAACTGCAATTTCAATTACTTGGAACTGGTTTATGAGGCTTATGCAAATGAGCCTCTACAATTTAATTTATTTAAATTAAATTCAAATTTCCACCTGTTAAACTCTCTAAGTGCACAGAATCTTGCTGTGGTCATGTTATTAAGCCCAGTTGGTGCAGAAGTCTGACAGTGGCCAGAAGAAGATTGGCTGCTCCTCTCTTCAGAAAGTGATATCAAGCCGGGCGGTGGTGGCTCACGCCTTTAATCCCAGCACTTGGGAGGCAGAGGCAGGCGGATCTTTGTGAGTTCGAGGCCAGCTTGGTCTACAAAGCGAGTCCAGGACAGCCAGAGATATTCAGAGAAACCCTGTCTCAAAAAACCAAAAAAAAAAAAAAAAGAAAGTGATATCTACCTCCTCACATCCCTGCTTGCAGTAGACAGTTCCAAAGCCTTGGCTTCCCAAAAATTTGTTTCTTTAATCAAAAAGCAAAGAGGAAATGAGTTTATTTTATAGATGTTGTAAGGCATGGTTCTGAGTCCAAAGGGCATCTGCTGAGATGTCCAGATTCTTGTATCTAGAGCAAAGAATTGGACCAGAGCCATGTGGTTAGTTTTAGAAATAGAGATAGTTTAATCAAGTCATGAATGGAAGCAGGCTGGAGAGCTGAGACAAACAAGTAGGAGCTGAAATAACCTCCAGCATGGAGTAAGGTGAACCCATATGGTCATTTGCATCCTGCTGGGAAATCTCAGGCTTTTTCTTCACATGCTCTATTTCATTATACATAGCTCAAGGTGTGGGTGGGGATAGGTCTTCCTCTGCCAATGACTTCTGCTCTGTGCCTTGATGCCCTATTCTCCTGTCACATTAAGGAATTATCTAATGAGGATTTATTTGTTTTATCCTTTTAAACACAAGATCTTATTTTTTAAACACAAGATCTTATTGTAAAGTCTTAGCTAGCCTGGAACTCACAGCAATCCTCCTGCTGTAGCCTCCTAAGTGCTAGCATTATAGACATGTGTCACCATGGATAGCTTCTGGTGAGTTTTTTTTGTTTGCTTGTTTGTTTTTTCTAGACAGGGTTTCTCTGTGTAGCCCTGGCTGTCCTGGAACTCTGTAGACCAGGCTGGCCTCTAACTCAGAGATCCACTTGCCTCTGCCCCCTGAGTGCTGGGACTGAAGGCATGCATCACCACTGCACGTTGTGAGTTTCTTTTTTTTAAAAAAGACTTATGTGTATGAATGTGTTGCCTGCATTATGTATGTCTACCATCTGTGTGCTTAGAACCCATGGAGGTCAGGAGAGGGAGTCAGATTCCCTAGAACTGGACTTATGGATGATTGTGAGCCACCAATGGGTGCATGGAGCCAAATCCAGGCCCTCTGCAAGAGTAACAAATGCTCTAGACCACTGAGCTATCTCTCCAGCCCCTCTGGTGAGCTTTTTAAACTATAGAATTGGTGCTGAAGAGATAGCTCCGTGGTTAAGAACACGATCTTATTTTTTTAAACACAAGATCTTATGGTAAAGTCTTAGCTAGCCTGTAACTCACAGCAATTCTCTTGCTGTAGCCTTCGGTAATACTCTTACCGAAGATCTGAAATCAGCTACTAGCATTCACAATGGGCTACTTAACAGCTTCCTATAATCCCAGCTCAAGAAACAATGTCTTCTTCTGGACTCCAGAGCCACCCACACTTACATGCACACACATGCACACATGGGAGGCCAGTGTTTTGACTTACTAGCAATTGATTAACTCTGAGTCACCAATAATGCATCACTGTCGCATTAAGAAAAGAAATCAAAGCATTTCTTTGGAGTCATTTAACCAAGAGCTCTCTAATTCATACTCTTCTGTCTTCCATTCTCTATTGTATGAGTCTGAACCTGGGTCTGTCACTGTGTGTGTCCCTTCTGTGAGTCAGTCTGTTTCTGTGTGTGTGGTAGAAGTTAGACCTTTAATGAATTAGTATGCAGTTCAACTTGGCATCTGGAAACACATAAAGCTTGGTATCCCTTAGGCTCTCTGAAGTGGACAAAGCACAGTTGAGACCATAGTTCTGTGAACTGCCCTGTTGAAGGGGCGTGGCTAAGAAACTAGACAGGCTGTGAGAGGACGTTGGTTGCTGAAAGAAGAAATTGGACAAGCTGAGAGAGGATGTTGGTTGTAAGAAGAAGACCAGGTTAATCCCAGCACTTGGGAGGCAAAGGCAGAGGGATCTCTTGAGTTTAAGGCCAGCCTGGTCTACAGAGTGAGTCCAGGACAGCCAGGGATACACAGAGAAACCCTGTCTCGGGAAACCAAGAAGAAGAAGAGGAGGGGGAGAAGGAGGAGGACTGCTGGAGTGTTGGGCCTAAGTTCCTAAATCGGCCAGATTGGGGCCTATAGTGCCTGACCAAGCCAGACTGGATTTTGGAGACCTGTCACAAAAATGCGGAAGTCCAGACGCGTCTGTGCTGTATCATTCTGGCATTAGCCCTGCCTAACTGCAACCACACTCATTCAGTTTATTGGCCCTCTCTATACCTTCTCTCTTACTTCACTGCCCATGTAACCTCACACTACACTTTCACCTGCCCCCCCTCTCCTACCCTATAAAAGAAACTCCCTGTAAAAATAAAAATGAAATCCTGCCTTGATGGGTCTCCCGACTCAGTGTGTCCTCCCCGGGGGTGATAGGGGATCTGAGCCCGTCAACACTCATCATCTTGCTTAGCCCCGGAGTGAGGGCTGGCTGGTCCAGTCCTTCTCCCCATAACCCAAACCTGCTGTGGGGAGCAACCCCGGCACTGGAGAGAGAGTTCCTTAAAAGCATCTGCCTTGAGGCTCCAGAGCGCCAGAAGAGTGAGTGAAGCAAGCAGAGTTTTAGAAGCTGCACGAGATGCTCTCAGTTTGACAATTGGAACAGACTGACTTGAAACAAACTGGCTTTGAGAACTGACAAGGTAAGTCCCAATGGACACTAAGCTTGAAAGGGACTGCTGTAAATAAAGTTATCCTGCATGGACCTATGCTATGAATATTAATATCCTTTTAAGAAAATTGAAATAGGGTTAGTTAGGTATTTTACAGGTGTTTTATAGGTACCAATAAATATAAGGGTTGTAAATGAAAACATTCAGTTAGAGGTGGTGCCCAAAGTCAGTTAGGCATGGGTAACTTGAGTTTTAAAACGGGAGAGGAAAATACAGGTTTGAACATATGAAAGAGATTGTCAACAAAATGACAATTATTGCCACTAAGTTCCAGTCAGGAGGGATATGTTAATGTTATTTTCTTTTTTCTCCTTTATTGGTTTATCAAAAGGATGAACCTTGCCACAGCTTTGCAATTTGAAAGCTTGAAAATGCAGGTTGAGGGAATTAAGAATCTGTCAGGGTTGGTGTTTGAAATTGGGAATTTGGCACAGGATGAAACAGGGAAGCAGGCAGGGTTGCAGTGCACATTGCAACCTTGTCTTGCCCCATATACCTTTTGTGTCCAGGTTAGCACAGCCACTGCCTGTGACAACCGAAGTTGGTAAACCAAGTGCTTGGGCCCTCAGAGGAGCTGCCTGATACTCCATAGGCACCATTAGTATTTCCAGTGATTTATCAAAATAGGCCTGGTATTAATGAAGGTCATCCTAATCAGGAATTAACATGGTATCCAATAGACATGTTGGACTTAAAATGATTCAAGGAATTTATTATGTCTTACGGTGTGCATTCATCTTTTGTTAAGCAAATGCTTAATAACTGGGCAATGCAGAATAGAGTTATTTCCCCAGATTGGAAGAGACTAGTATCAGCTGTGCTAGAAGGTAGCCAGCAGTTATAATGGTTGTCATGGTAGAGACATGAAGTCACAAAATTAGAACAACAAAATATGGAAGGGGTATAAATGTCATAACTGATCAGATGCTTGGTGAGGGATGGTATGCTGACTTAAAGAAACAAACTCATATGGATGATATTGCACTTGAAAAATGCCATAATACAGCTTTAAGGCCTGGGATAAGGTTGCATAAATTGGAAAAATATGTACTTCATATACTAAGATAATACAAAGTTGTAGAAAATGCTAATTGTAGAGAGCTGCGAAGTGCCGCGCCCTAAAGATGGCGCTGGTCTCCGCCTTCCACCAGCCCGACGGTGAGCGCTCTTGATGATAATAAGTTCATATTTGGCAAAGACCGCTGATCTGGCTTGCTTCCACATACATGGGCCTCTAAGATAGCACCACTTGGCTTTACTTGACTGGCTGTTCATTTAGTATTTAGCCTGTGGGTTGGGTCTGCCCGGGCATTTTGGAATTCAGAAGACTGTTTTCAAGGGACCTGAATAAACTGCTGGAGAAGAGTTTTGTGAGTTGCGTCATTCCTTGCTGGACAAGGGGGGATGCGACAAAGTGGTGGCCCGTACGGGGACCCAGAAAAGACTCAGAACTCCTGCAGTCAGGTGCAACGCGTTGGTAAGTTCCTGGGATAAATCAGGACAATAAAGTTTCACGGAGATAGTGAACAAAAGGTAAAGTTTCGCGGAGACAGCGAACAAAAAGTAAAGTTTCGCGGAGATAGCGAACAAAAGGTAAAGTTTCGCGGAGATAGCGAACAAAAGGTAAAGTTTCGCGGAGATTGCGAACAAAAGGTAAAGTTTCGCGGGAAGTTGCGAACAATAAGGTCTCCGGGAGGGAGCAATAAGGACCTCGGTAAAGAGGCAATAAGGTCTCCAGGAGGGAGCAATAAGGACCTCGGTAAAGAGGCAATAAGGTCTCCGGGAGGGAGCAATAAAGTTCCGTGATTTGGACGAGTAGAAGACACAACTGGCAGAGCAAGGTGAGGAAAGCAGAGAGTGCCTCACAGAAATGGAGCGAATGCTGGCCTTGCCTTTATCAGTTGCTGGGAGAAGCTTGGGAGAGATCTTGGATTTTGCCTGGGGGCGAAGTACATTGCAGGGAGGAGCACGGCCTATTTGGAGACTTGTTCGGAGTTGTTTAGGAGATCAGAGATATTGCAAGGCAGTGGAAAAAGGACAAAAGACATTAGAACAGTTAAAAGAGGAGCGCTTGGTCAAATCTGGGAAAGATACTTTGGAAGAGGATAGCTCAGAGTCTAAAGAGGAACTTAAAAGGTTAACAAAGAAAATGGAGAAGTCATCTTTGAGGAAGAGTTCTGACTGCACCCGGATAGAGCCCTCAGGTCCGGGGCCGCCTGTGCTGGTATGGGTGGAGCTGTTGCCATGGCGCCTGACACGTCAGCGGCAGTCGGAGTGGGTGGAGTTGTTGTTACAGCGCGTTCAGCCACGCTGGTGGCAGCTGGTGTAAACAAAGCCGTTGCCATGGCGCCTTCAACTCCTCCCCCATATCCAGAAGACACTCAGACAGAGCAGCCAGTTCAGTCCCTGAAAGTAGGGAGATCTTTCTGCCCGGGGATGTGGACACAAGTAAGAACAGAATAGAACATTATCCCACTGCACTTGCTGCTTTAGCCTTGAATGATATCCAACAATGCTTGCAGTCTTTTGGAGTTGCTCCTGCCAGTATAATAGTGCCTTATTCCAGTTATCAAATTAAGATTTTGTGTGGCACTGTAGATGACTGGGCAATATTGCAATGTAGCTTTGAAGGAGTGATTGATAACCATTATCCTAAACATCCATTGCTATAATTTTTTAAGGAGCACCCAGTGATATTCCCTAAGGTTACTTCAGCAGTACCACTTCAAGGGTCACCAAATGTGTTTACTGATGGCTCAAAGACAGGCTGTGGAGCCTATTTGATAGAAAGACAAGAGCCCGTGTTATGTCAGTTTCAACCGGGCTCCCCCCAAATAGTAGAGTTGAAAATAGTAATTGAGGTGTTTAAAAGATGTCAATTTGCATTCAATTTGATTTCAGATTCAGTTTATGTGGTCAACGCAGTGAAAATATTAGAATTAGCAGGTCCTATTAAGAATAGTTGTACTGTATGTGCCTTATTACAAGAGTTACAAGTTTTAATCTGGCAGAGAAAAAGATGTTTTTATATTCAACATATCAGAGCACATACAGGATTACCTGGACCATTAAGTGAGGGTAATAATAAAGTTGATCAATGGACCAGGATGGAATGCATTTTTTGGAGCTCATTCCTGGATCAAGCCAGACAGTTTCACCAATTATTTCATGTAAATGTAAAAACTCTACAGCAGAAATTCCATTTGTCTAGAGCAGATGCTAGACAAGTAGTTTTGGACTGTCCTCACTGTGTGATTCATCATCATCCTCCCAGTGTGGGAGTGAACCCTAGAGGGTTGTTGCCACTCAAAATCTGGCAAATGGACGTTACCCACATTTCAGAATTTGGAACCTTAAAATATATTCATGTATCTGTGGATACCTGCTCAGGTATCATACATGCTACACCTATGAGTGGAGAAAAGGCTCGCAATGTCATAGGACATTGCTTAGAAGCCTGGGCTGCATGGGGAAAACCACAGCAGCTGAAAACAGACAATGAACCAGCCTATACGGCTCAGTCCTTTGTCTCCTTCTGTAATCAGATGGAGGTACAGCTTAATCACGGATTACCATACAATCCTCAAGGACAAGGAATTGTGGAGCGTGCTCATCGCACCTTGAAAGAATGCTTGCAAAAACAAAAAGGGGGAATAGGCCAAGGCCGTACCCCCAAGGAGAGAATGTCTTCCGTACCCCCAAGGAGAGAATGTCTTTAGCCTTATTTACTTTAAATTTTTTCAATTTGGATGCTCAAGGCCGCTCAGCAGCGGACAGACATCAGGATTCCCATGGTTCACCTAAAAGCATGGTGAAGTGGAAGGACATTTTGACAGGCTCTTGGTGGGGGCCTGACCCCGTGCTAACATGGGCGAGAGGGTCTGTTTGTGTTTTTCCTCAGGATCAACAAGATCCAGTGTGGGTGCCTGAACGCCTTGTGAGGAAGATTCGTCATGAAGACCTTCCTAAGGATCCTGGTGATAGTAGCAGTGAGTATGTCAGGAGCGCAGAGCAGTTTGGGTTCAACAAGATTATTTTTCCTTTAGCCCCATGATTAGTAATATAGTGAATAAGTCTTGTACAGGAATGCTTGATATATCTACTAGGGATCCTCAGCAGACTGCCACCAATCCTTTTGATTTATGGCTTTTGTGTGGAGTAAATGGAAGTTGCATGGACTTGGGACCTGTCATTATGCTTGGGGAAGGAATTTATCAAAGAGGTAATTTTTCCCTAGGGTCTGCTACCAGATTGGATTTCTCTAGCGGTAGTGGCTCTGGTACTTGGAATTCTTTATTTCATTCTTACCGCAACAAGAACTTTTCAGCTTCGTCAGTATGTCTCTGGCCTCCTTTTCTGTGGATTGTAAGTAATGGGAGTGCATCCTTAGGTGAAGAAAAGTTAGTATGCACTCCGGGCACATGTTTTTATGCCCTATGCTGGAATGCCACAGCCTTTCCTGTGGCTGTGGTGACTAGAATGCCTCGATATGTACCAGTTCCTGTAGAGGCTCCTAATACCATGATGCTATTCAGATTTAAAAGAGATTTTGGCATCACTGCAGCTATTGTTACTGCTATCACTGTTGCTGCTGTGGGAGCTACTTCCTCAGCTATTGCCTTGTCTAGTTCTATACAGACTGCCAATGCCCTGAATAACATCTCAGCCACTGTGGCACAGGCATTGGATACTCAGACCTCTATGAATTCTCATCTCAAAGGAGGTCTTATGATAGTTAATCAATGCATAGATTTAATACAAGAACAGATTGATTCTCTTTGGCAACTAGCACAGTTGGGGTGTGAGTGGAAATTGCAAGGTTTGTGTGTTACTTCCGTACAATATCAAAATTATACAAAAGCTGCTAATTTGTCTAGACAATTGTCAAAGTTCCTCTTACAGGATTGGTCGGCTGAATTTGAAAATTTGATGAGAGAGCTGAGAGCGACAATCATCCACATCAACTCCACTCGGGTGGATCTGAGCCTGGCTACTGGCTTGACTTCCTGGATACAGACGGCTATGGATCATCTTAAGGAGTGGGCGGGCGTAGGCTCTTTGGCGATACTAATGATACTAGCCTGTCTGGTTTGCCTATGGTGCATCTACAAAATGAGAGCCAAACAAAAGCGTAACGCAGCCATAATTATACAAGCCCTTGTCGCCATTGAGGTGGGCCAGTCCCCTCAGGCATGGCTTGCTGCCGTGAAGTAAATCTTCACTAAGCATAGTCCCTGCCCACTGAGGAATTCGTTCCATGGATATTAGGGTCTGGCAAGTCAGTGACGGAGTTGACAGGTAAGTCTCGGCCACCTAAGACAGGGCAGTCCCGAGTGGGGAGGCTGACCCAGAGACGGGTAAGAGTTTGAGCACCGCCCTCCTACAGGCTCAGGCCCACCGTGAGATCCCCAGATAGAGGGATTACGAAGCCTTTCCAGGGACTTTTACCAATTTTAGAAAAAATAAAAAAGGAGGAACTGTAGAGAGCTGCGAAGTGCCGCACCCTAAAGATGGCGCTGGTCTCCGCCTTCCACCAGCCCGACGGTGAGCACTCTCTATGATAATAAGTTCATATTTGGCAAAGACCGCTGATCTGTCTTGCTTCCACATACACGGGCCTCTAAGATAGCACCCCTTGGCTTTACTTGACTGGCTGTTCATTTAGTATTTAGCCTGTGGGTTGGGTCTGCCCCATGATTCGGAAGACTGTTTTCAAGGGACCTGAATAAACTGCTGGAGAAGAGTTTTGTGAGTTGCGTCATTCCTTGCTGGACAAGGGCGGACACGACAGCTAATTAAATTATTGTATTTATATTATCATTAATTGGTTGGTGGTGTTAATCCTTAACCTGCCATTATAAATGAGCATACAGACACCACATGGATTTTAACAATACTTGGCCTGGATTGAGCAATCATAGCCCATCTAAGCTAGCTCATAATTCTATTACCCAAATATGACATCAGAGGTAAATACATCCCTTTGGACTGCTATTCTCCACACTATGCCCATGTTCCTGGCCACGTGGAATGATGTTCTTTTCTCTAACCTATGGTGTGTGTTCTCCTTTCTGCTCTGCTTCTTCTCTTAGAGGCTTCTTCTACCATGAACCTCTCTGCTTCAGAAGCCTGCACCTTAGTCCCACCTACCACTGTCTTTGCCCAGTCTCAGGCCTCAGTATTTATTCAACCAATCAGAGACAATGTAAGTAACAGACAGCAAGCGCGACCAATTAATTAACATTTAGAATGCATAACATCACCCCATCACAAAGTCCTGGACAAATCTTTACTGACATTTTACACAGGTTGACTTTAGCTGTGGAAAGAGCTGTATTAAGCCCTGATGCCAGACAGGAGTTAATAAATACCTTGGTGTTTGAAAATGTCAACGATTATTGTCAAAAGGTACTTAGACCAATAAAGGCTTGATCCCCAGTAGATCAATGGATAAGAGAAACAACTGATATTAGTCCTCAAGAATATCAAGCTAATATCATAGGACAAGCAATGGCTAGGGGTTTTAACCAATGTTTTAAATGTAGTGATTTTGGTCATTTCTAAAAAGATTGTTGGGCTACAACTTCCAGAGATCAAACTGACAGGTATCTTGACTCTAAGAACATGGTCAGAAAAGGGAATGAATGGTTTCTAGTAATAATGGAACGTCAAGGCCTCCAGGATTTTGTAGTCATTGTGGTAAAGGTAAACACTGGTACTGGGATTGTAGATCCAAAAGGGACATCAGAGGTAACATCTTGTAGGGAAATGAAGGGAGGGGCAAAAAATATGAAACATCATCCATCAGCCAGCCAGAGGGAAACAAACAATTGTAGAAAGAGTGAATCGTACATTAAAATAGATGCTTACTAAACAGAAGGGGGAGTTAAGGAATCCCAGGGACAGATTACATAATGCTTTACTAACATTGAATTTTTTGAATGTTGATTTAAAAAGGTACCACTGCAGTTGAGAGACTCTGGGTTATAGGGAAAAATGAGGAATTAAGTCAACCAATTTGGCTTTAGATTGGAAACCTGCAATAGTTTTAAGATGGGGGTGTGGTTATGCATATGTTTCTATAGGGAATGAAAAAATGTAGTTACCAACAAATATTATAAAGATTAGATCTGACCAGGGAGAACCTTCTATTAGCTAAGACAGGAATGTTTTCGCAAGGTTATCTTGCATATTTGTAGGAATTTAAAATTGTTTTGTTTATATCTTACTTTAATGTATTTTGATTGTCAAAAGATGTAAATATTAGTATCTATATATATAGATAGAAAGTTATAATTATTTTTATATGTATTGTGCATAAGCAATTCATTTATATTGTATATGTAATTCTTATGATTATTCTTATTCTAGAATATTAGAGAAATATTAGTTATTTAATAGAAAGGGGGATATGTGGTAAAAATTAGGCCTCTAGTAAATTAGTATGCAGTTCTGCTTGGCGTCTGGAAACACATAAAGCTTGGTGTCCCTTTAGTTGCTGAAATGGCACAGTTGAGGCCATAGTTCTAAAATCAGCCCTCTTAAAGGGGTGTGGCACAGAAACTGAACAAACTGCAAAAGAAAATCAGTTTGAAAAAAAGAAGAAACCGGACAAACTGCAAAGAGGAAGTCAGTTGAAAGAAAAGAAATCAGAAAAGCTGCAAGAGGATGGCAGTTGGAAAAAAAGAAATCAGACAAACTGCGAGAGGACATTTGTTGGAAAAAAGACACCATACAAGCTATGAGAGGACGTCAGTTGAAGAAAAAGAAGATGTTGGCTGCTGAAAGAAGAACAGGACTGCTGGAGAGAGAGTTCCTTAAAGGCTCCAGAGGGCCAGAAGAGTGAATGAGGTGAACAGAGTTTGAAAGCCGTTCGAGCAGCCCTCAGTTTGGCAGTTGGAACAGACTGTCTTTATAAACTGGCCACAATTTGGTGGATGAAATAAGCTGGCCTTGCGAACTGGCAATGTTAGGACCAATGGAAACCAACCAGGCCTAAAAGGAACTGCCTGCTGGGACTGCCGTCAATCAGGTCATCCTGCATGGACCTACACTAAGAATATTAATATCAGCCAGGCGGTGGTGGCGCACGCCTTTAATCCCAGCACTTGGGAGGCAGAGGCAGGCGGATCTTTGCGAGTTCGAGGCCAGCCTGGTCTACAAAGCGAGTCCAGGACAGCCAGAGCTGTTAAACAGAGAAACCCTGTCTCAAAAAACCAAAAAAAAAAGAATATTAATATCATTTTTAAGAATGAATTAAAACAGGGTTAGTTAGATATTAGATAGTATTGGTAGATAGGTATTTTATAGGTAGTAATAAATATAAGTGTTTATAAATAAAAACGTAACATTACATGTGTGTCTCTGTCTGAGTGATTGTGTATGTCTGTCTGTCTGTCCCTAACAGAGGGTTTGCTCTGTACTTATTAAACAGCATAGAAGCACCACACGGGGGAAGGAATGGGATACTTTACAGAATCTTTAACAGTTTTACAAGGGATTAAATCACTGGCTGCAACTGATCCCAACTGACAAGGTAACAGACATCATTGAATTATCAACCAATAACCATAAATGGTTGCTTTCAACCTTTATAATAGATTTAGGAAGTTACTTTCAACTTCTATATTTTTTGCTTTCAGCAAAGGGCACACATGCATTATCAGGGACATGAATAAATACATAATTTAAGATTATAGCTATGCATTATCTTAGGTTATAAAAGTTAACTGCATAAGAAATCCGAGGCAGGTAATATTGGCAGTTGCATTGTTCTCTTAGAGACAAGTTAAACAAATAGTAGACGAGCAGTCTTTTTTTTTTTTTTTTTCTGAGACAGGTTTTCTCTGTGTGACAAGCCCTGGCTGGACTCACTTTGTAGACCAGGTTGGACTTGAACTCACAGGGATCCACCCCACCTGCCTCTGCCTCCCGAGTGCTGGGATTAAAGGCGTGTGCCACCACAACCGACAAGGCTAGCAGTCTCAAGAAGTAACCATAGGGATGGTCAACTCTGGCTGTGAGGTCCACCAAAAGTTCCAGTCTCTTAGAATGTAAGAGATATTTTTGGAGTGTTGCATCACTGGGTGGGGTAGCTTAATTAAAAATAAACTGTAGAACCGTGCCTTCTTAAGGCATTTGAACCATTAGGTCTGGGCTAGTTCCCCTAGGATGTGTTTATTTCCAGGTGATTCTGAAATCCTGCTTTATGTGGATGTGTTAGTAGTGCCAGGCAGGCATGCATTGCAGGTCTGATCAGTTATGCTCTGAACTATAGGGTCAGCCACTGAAGGGATGAGGTAGAATTACTTGGCAGCTGTTCTAAGAAGAGAGTGGGGGATACAGTCTGCTTGGCCCACATGGCCGTCCCAAACACCTTGTCAGAAACACATGGTGCATTTGATAGGCAGAGTAAAGACCCCTGCAGGGGCGGGGCTGTGAGTCAGAGCTGACTTATGGACTTGGGTTTTGACACCTTCATAAATAAGCCACATTCTCTAAGCTTCTGTCTGTCGTTTTCTGTCGAGTCGCCTGCTTAGATAAGGCTACTTGAGTCCAGAGCTAACACTGCATGCTCACAGGGATCAAACCTATGTAACACACACTCACAGGGAAAGGAGGACAGAGCAAACAAATTAACCATGTCCTTAAAAAAAAAAAAAACAAAACAAAAACAAACCAACTTACAGGTCAGATCAGACATGCATGGTGGCACATGTTATAATCCTAGCACTTGGGAGACTGATCCAGGGCATCCTTGGTTACATAGCCAGTTTGAGGCCAGCCTGGGATACATGAAACTTCTCCACCCCCCCTACAGAAAAGATCTTGAATATGAGGTATTCACTACTGATTCACTGAGATTCTCTTGGGAGGTAGAAAAAATAACTCATTGTGAAGGTGGCTTTTTATTTTTTATTTTTTTCTTTTAAGTTGATGATTTCTGTAGAGTATCCATTCCTGCACTGTGGAAGGTCTGTTTGCGAGGTGCTAACTGACTAAGTAGACCCTATAGCAGAAGCCACCAACTGGTGTCTTGTGTGCTGTGTGCCAGGCAGTAAATAAGCTAGTGGGCGGGCTCTGCATGGTGTCTGTGCTTCATGGAATCTTGAAGGAAAACATAATATGGTGGATTTGGGTTTTTTACTTGTTTGATGTTTTTTTGAGACAAATTTTTACTATGTAGTCCTGGCTGTGCTGGACCTTACTCTGTAGACCAGGCTGGGCTTGAACTCAGATCCACCTGCCTCTGCCTCCCAAGGGCTAGAATTAAAGGCATGCACCACCACTACCTGGCACTAAGAGGCTGTCTTATATATAGTCAGACACCACTACACCTACTGGAAATTGGCATTGATCAAGGAATGTATTCATTTTTACCCTTATGTGCAAAAGTGAGAAAACCTAATCAAGTCTAAGAAGGGGTAAATGGGCACCTGGCTACCAATACTCCAAACTTCTCTTCCCCTCCTTAATACTACATCTATTTATAAAGTTTTCAAGCTGGGCAGTGGAGGGGCATGCCTTTAATTCCAGCATTTGGGAGGCAGAGCCAGGTGGATCTCTGAATTAGAGGCTGCCCTGGTCTACAGAATGAGTTCCAGGACAGTCAGAGCTCTTACACAGAGAAACCCTGTCTAGGGAAAAACAAACAAACAGCAAAACCAAAAAATTCATACAATAAAATTTATTCTTTTGGTGATTAAACCTCTTCCATGTTAACATTTCTATGACTCTACCTAGATGGCTCTAGATAATAGTCATGTTAGTTCATAACTCTTCAGGAGTCTATCTATACACTGGGTCTAGGTGGTCAATATGTTTCCCATTACATACTTAAACAAAAAACTTGAAGAATGGACCCAAACACAAGCTGAATGTATGTCATAAGAAAAGTCATTGTCTTGGTTGTCTAGCTAAAATTTTTTGGGCTGGCTTAAGGAAGGCCAGGCCAAAATGGATGATTTGTGCCGAAACAAAACAAAACATCATACCTCTTTCTTCATCCAGAGCAGAACCTGGCATTTACCCATGTGAACCTATGGCACTTAATGGCCCTGCATTTGCAGTTGTGCCGGCTGTTTCAGAATAACTTGCACTACCCACATTGGGATTTCAACTTTCTGAACAAATCTGAACTCTCAATCCTGTTTACACTTGAGAAAATGTACCACTCATAGACAATTTTGGAACATGGGCTTTTAAGAAAGATACTCAATTGAACTCTACAGGTGACATATATGGTACACTACCATGAAGATTATAACCCAGGAAGACAAACCCTCCCAAGCTTTGGACTCTAGACACTTGCACCTCTGGGCTAATTCTCTAATTAAAAGAGAAGAGCAAGAAATATCTGCCAGACGAGTGTGTATAAACCAGGATCTGTGCTGGTCAATGTATATGTTTTCATTTATGGATTAAATAAAATATATGACAACAGTAAACATTTTTTTCAAATTCTCAAAGAAGACTAATGCATCAGTTTTATTCTTAGAACATTTTTCTTTTGCTAGAACAAATAAGTATATTTAAATCCATCTCATTGAAGAAAATGCTTAGAGAAACTTAAAATCCTCCAGTACTTAATTTTAGACAATAAAATGCAAAGCATGATAATGATATTTTATTGGAAACTTCTCAGGAAAGCAATGATTTCCCTCCCATCTGGTGTCTCATCTACTATCACAGATGAATTCCCGAACTCCCGTTAAGTAGTCTGAGGGCAGCTCCTGGAGGGCAGGAACAGAGCTTGCCTATGACAGACTATAGTGTAGACTGATTGGGGGATTGTGGACAACTTGAAAACTTAGAATCATCACCAATGTAACAAGTTCAGATCCATGGATAACAGGGCATTGTTTAAAAACTTAAGTGTGACCAGCTAGACCTGGTAATGCATGCCTTTAATCCCAGCACTCAGGAGGCAGAGGCAGGTGGATCTCTGTGAGATTGAGGACAGCCTGGTCTACAAATAGAGTCCAGGACATCCAGGACTATTACACAGAGAAACTCTGTCTCATAATAATAATAATAATAATAATAATAATAATAATAGTAGTAGTAGTAGTAGTAGTACATAATTAAGCTTTGCTTTAAAAATTTTTTTTTGCCAGCAAATCCATGAAGAAGAGGGAGATTATATTGCAAATCAACTTCTCAATCTGCTGCAAGGTACATAATAAAAGAAATGAGGGTGCCGGGCGTGGTGGAGGGCACCTTTAATCCCAGCACTTGGGAGGCAGAGGCAGGCAGATCTCTGTGAGTTCAGGGCTAGCCTGGTCTACAAAGTGACTCCAGGAAAGCCAGGGATACACAGAGAAACCCTGTTTTAAAAAATCAAAAAAGTAGCCGGGCGGTGGTGGCGCACGCCTTTAATCTCAGCACTTGGGAGGCAGAGGCAGGCGGATCTCTGTGAGTTCGAGGCCAGCCTGGTCTACAAAGCGAGTCCAGGACAGCCAGAGCTACACAGAGAAACCCTGTCTCGAAAAAAAAAAATCAAAAAAGAAAGAAAGAATGGTACTGAGTATACTGTTGAAAGCATTTACTACCTGGGAGCAGAGGTAGGTGTCTATCTTCGGGTTTGAGGACAGCTCCGCTTGCATACTGAGTTCTAGGACATCCAGGACAGCACAGTAAGATCTTGCCTTGAAACAAAGAATAAAGAGAGAGAGAGAGAGATTAGGGCAGATATTTTCTTAATTGTTTGAGGACAGCTTTTTTTTTTCTTTTTTAGAGTCAGGTAGACCAAGCTGTCTTCAAACTCACTATGTAGCCAAGGGTGACCTTGAACTTCTACCTCTCCTCACCACCAGAATTCTGAGGTTGCAGGAAGCACCACCACACCCTGTCTATGTTGTGCTGGGATGGACCCCAGGGTTTCACACATGCTGGGCAAGTCCTCTACCAGCTGAACCAAATTCCAGCCCTCTTTCAGGGCATTACCATTAGTCAAACTATCTTGGCACTGGGGATTTCAGTTCGTGGATGGAGTATAAAGGGATTTAGACTCTATTACAAGTCATTTAAGTGGCTGTCTTGGATCTGGCTGGTGTGAGCTAAATAAAGAGGAACTCACTCTTGACCTTCAGACATTTTATCTCATCTTTGAAGACCAGTGAAGTAGAGACTCAGGCCACATGGGAGGCACAGAGGGCTGTCTGTAGTCTAGCAGTTCATCTCAACCTGTTGCTTCCTGGGTCTCACTGGAAACCCTCTTTGCTTTCTTTCTAGCTTCTCACTCAGCTCAGCTGGAATTTTCATCAATACACTCACTGTCCCAAGGGCTTGTCAAAGTGCTGCTCATGCATTTACACTTAATTCTCTCCACGGCCTTGTAATGGACATCCTGTCATGTTTGCAAGTGACGTAACCTGCAGCAGCCCATCCAGTTACCAAGTGCCAGAGTTCAAACAGAACCGCAAATCCAGACACTAGCTTGTGGAATCTCTCAGATACCCTAAGCTCTTCTGAATCCAGTTCTATCGGATATTTCCTGTCTTCACATTCTTCTCATTAACCATTTCCAGATGTGGAAATACCCAAAGCCTTACTTTGAACCCATCAATCTGAGTGCTTTCACAGGAATGGATACACCATTGCCCTGATGTGCAGTGTCCCAGAGTATTACTGTAGAGGGACAGGTGTAATGCCCACGGAAACCAGGCAGCAGTTACTGTTCCCCGAGATGACACTTGAGTGTCTTTCTTTTAGGAGGCCCTTTCTGCTTTATCCTTTGTTCTGCCTGGTTCTTGAGACCCCCAAAGACCACCAAGGAGCCATCACTGATGCAAAAGCATAAGGGTTGTTTGTTCAAGACAAGTTTAAGCTTGAACTCACAACTCTCACTGACACAGCAGCTGAAGTTGGAGTCCCGAGTTCAAGAAGCATAGAGCTTATATAGCAATTCAGACAAAGAAGCAGTCTTTTTACCATATTATTGGATAATGTTTAGGTAACTAGTCATGTCCATTTCTGATTGGCTCGTTATTATTGATCAACCAGCTGTGGTCAGTTTGGCCACCAAAGTTCAGTTTTGACATCCTTTTGTGGAGCCTGACTGAATCCATCTTAAAAAAAGATTCCATTTTGTATTAAGTTTGACTCAGAGCTGACCTCCAGTTCCAGAACAACAACAAAATGTACCCGACCTTGTATTCCAGGGGCGTTCCCTCATCATCACCAGACAGCTCACTCTGAGAAAGCACCCAAAAAGTCTAAACAAACTTTGTGATGATCAAGCTGACCTCAACTGGTTAGTCAGTAACAACAAGCCAGTCAGAAATGGACATGACTAGCTACCCAAATGTCATCCAATCATATGTTAAAGAACCTGCTTCTTTGTCTGGGTCTCTATATAAACTCTGTACTTTTGAGTATGGGGGCTCTCAACTCAAACTGCTCTGTCAGTGAGTGTTGAGAGTCCAAGCTCTGAGCTTGAATAAACAACCGTCATGTATTTACATCAGAGTTGGCTCCTTGGTGGTCTTTGGGGTCTCGAGAACTGGGCAGAACACTTTGATAGCTATGGAATTCTTCAATAACCCAGACAACTGATGGTATGGTCAATATGACCTGGCCCAAATGGAAAGAATTTTTGTTTTGGTTAGGGATTCTTTTAAGAAAATCATAATAATATGTATGAATAACCGATCAGATGCCAGAAAGGGGCTACCTTGACCTAGTTGAAGGTCCTTTTCCTTCATCAGCACAGCAACAGCTGGGACCATTCCTGGGAATTTAGCTTTAAAGCATAAACTTAACTCTTCCCTTACAGTCAACATGAAGCCTAGGATAATAGCCACATTGGTGAACCTGTTAACATTTAGGACATCACAAATTTCCATTTTTGACAAAACTTTTTCAGATTCCACACCTTCAGCTTTTTTTTTAGCCTAAGGTCCTATAATTGTCAGGGTTGTAGCAATAAGACCGTTCTAACCCATCCTCCTAGATTGAAGACCCTTTGAGAACAGAAGTTGGATCCAATCTTGCTGGATATGCCTGATCCAGCATCTTGCACACAGCGAAGACACATGAAACAACATTTATTCTTTCAGCATTTTTTCATGTAGCAGATATTTTGTTGAACGGCTAGTATATGCCAGACATCATTCTTTTTGTTTGTTTGTTTTTGAGACAGGGTTTCTCTGTATATCCCTGGCTCTCTAGGACTCATATTGTAGACCAGGCTGGTCTTGAACTCAAAGAGATCCACCTGCCTCTGCCTCCCAAGCGCTCAGATTAAGGGCGTGCGCCACCACACCCGGCAATTACAGACAGCTGTGAACTTCCATGTGGGTGTTGGGATTTGAACCTAGGTCCTCTGGAAGAGCAGTCAGTGCTCTTAACCGCTGAGCCATCTCTCCAGCCCCCAGACATCGTTTTTGACTGTGGGGAGCTGGTACCATGTAAAGCAAATGCAGAATCTGATTTCACGTGCTCCAGCATTAGAGCATGAATGACTTAAGTCAGGTCATATAAAGAGATATAATTCACAAAGAAACCCTGTCTCGAAAAACCTAAAAAAAAGAAAAGAAAA
>CAJQZJ010000225.1:849280-863874 GCA_907164525.1 Lophiomys imhausi
GAGAGAGAGAGAGAGAGAGAGAGAGAGAGAGAGAGAGAGAGAGAGAAAGAGAGAGAGAGCATCAATCTCTTCCTTCTTCAGAGCACCACCCCACCCCCAATCCTCTCCAAAGTCTGGCATTTATATCCTTCTCCAGAGTCCTCAGAATTCAACACTCAGCAGCTGGCTAAGACACGCCCCTGCTAGCACCTGTGTAAAAACTGAAGCAGCCCCACACCTGGCATCAAAACAAAAAAGTTCTCATAACTCGGTTTTTTTAAAAAAAATTTTTATTTATGTATACAAGTACTCTACTTGCATATATGCCTGCGTGCCAGAAGAGGGCATCAGATTCCCATTGTAGATGGTTGTGAGCCACCATGTGGTTGCTGGAAATTGAACTCAGGACCTCTGTAAGATCAGCCAGTGCTCCAGTGCTCTTAACCGCTGAGCCATCATCCCTCTAGGCCCCACATAACTGGGTTTTTAAAGAAACAAAAACTCTCCCCACTGTATAGCTAAAGATGACCTTGAACTCCTAATTCTCCTGCCTTTACATCTCAGATGCTGGGAACACAGGCACGTGCCACCGCACCTATTTTATTCAGTATTTGGGGTCAGGTTTCCTGGTGGGGAATTCCCAGCCTGGTCTGGTATCAGACCTGGATGGAACAATCCTCACTGGAAGGTAAAGGCTAAAAAGGCCCAGGCAGAAAAAGGGGGGAACACAGACCAGGGATCCAAACCCGGTCGGGGAAGAAAAGGGTAGCTGGGCTGGGCAGAAAAGGAGTGGCTACGTGGGTGGAGGCCTAGGTGGGAGTTCTGCTCCAGGAGCCAGGCTGGGTGGCCAGGAGGATGGTGAGATAGAGGCAGGGTAAGGTCAGCTCCTCTCTGCAGGAGCATGCACCCCAAGGCAGCCAGGTGGGAGCTGGTGCTCAGGAGAAACGGTAGAGGCCTGGCGATGTGGCCTACTCTAGAAGCGAGCCTGGCTAGGCCCCTGGTGGCAGCAACAGGGCAGAAGCAAGCCCTGGCTGCCAGCGGTCGGAGACACAGCTAAGCTAGGCAGCCAGTGGATCCTTCATGGAAGGAAGAATGCTTCGCCCGCAATGCCTAAAATAAGCGGTCAGTCATGTTGGGGGGAAGAGAGAGAGTGAGTTTACTTCCACAGGAATATTACATACCTTTGGGCAGTGGGGTGGGGTTTGGAAAGTGAATGTGCTTGGTTCAATGGGTATTGTCGAATCAGAAGAAAGAAAATGGAATGCCTAATTAATTCATGGGCAGTGTGGGTGGGGAGAACTCCAGAGAAGCTAGAGGCCTAGACTGAATATCTCTGACTGAAAGCCAAGGCCCTAACAGACCTCGTTAGTGGGAAAGTTAGGAGAGGGTTAGGCCCCTGACACATCTCTGGGGATATAGGATCCCAAAATCAGAGGAAAGAGGGGGTTCAGCTGAATAATGGGAGTCCATCGTTCTGATGCAGGGCTCAGGGGCCTTTCAGCATCCCAGACTTCCACCCTCGTCAGCAGAAATGCTCACACTGGGGATTGAACACAGAGCCTTGAGCCCTTTACCAGTTGATGAACATTCCCGGACTTGTGACCTGAGTGAACAGAAGTGCACAAGACGGCTCTGTCAACAGGAACATGTGCGAAGCCGCTGGCTTAGGAGTTCCAGCCATGTATTTCCCTCCAGTATTTAATTAAGAAAAAAAAATGTAGAACGTCTAGAAAACACACCTTTGTCCGTGGTTGCCATTTTGTATAGCTGGTGATCTCTGCATGCTGATTATTTCTGCAGAATAAACGCTCTTTGCTTTTTCGTACTATTTGAGTCTGGGGTCTTTCTTCAGAGATTCTTGGACCATACAGTAGAAACAGGAGGATGGGAGCCAAAGGGTCATCTTTGGCTACATAGTGAGCTCAAAGTTAGCCTGAGCTACACAAGACTCTGTCTCAACCTCTCCCTTCACAAAATGGCCAGACACGCCGTTCAATAGTTTATAATGTGTAAATACTTGCTTCCAATCCAAATCACCACCACCATCACCCCTGTCATGGACATTGCTACGGAGAATTTTCCAGTTCTGTCCATAGTACTGAGGTTGAAAAGTACAGGTGTAAAGTATTATCAGCATCTTCACACCCATCAGGTGTTATTGCCAGCCATTGTTTATTAAATATGGGTCTTTAATTTTAGACTTGTAATTTTTTTTAATTTTAAAAAAGGACAATATTTTAACCCTGCCCCACCTTAAATTTTTTTTTTTTTTTTGGCAGTTCTGAGAGTCAAACCCAGGGCCCTATGCATGCTAGGCAAGTGCTCTGCCACTGAAGTACAGCTCCAGACCCAAATAAGTTTTAATAGAAAAATTCATTCACCAATAGCAAGCACATATTGAGGGAGATTTGGGAATGGCTCTAACCTGGGAACCATACAGCCTGTTGATGAAAACTTCTGGAAAAGCCTAGGCTCTGCCATTGTTGGTCTCTGCAGATAACAGGAAATAAGATTAGAAATGCTCATCTTGCTTTTCTTTTCTTTTTTCAGTAATAACAGAAATGGCTATTTGATCTAGAGAAGGCTCTGGCTGTCACCTAGCTTTATTTGTTCCCTTCCTGAACACAGAAATAGACTAGTTGGAGAGCAGGTAAAAGAGGCAGGCACTTAGAAATGGTCTGTTGCGTTTTCACACAAAAGTTATCAACTGTGATACAGAGGAAATTAGGTTAATAAGACGTATTGGAGAAAAGTTACATTAAGTGTCTCATAAATACAATGACTACTGTTTTGAGCATTCTCTTATCAAGATTGCCTCAAGGCTAAGTTTCTTGTTTCAGCAAGAGCTGTGATTAGCATTCAGATAGCAGCCAGCCATCACAGAAAGGACAGAGCAGAGAGATCTGCTCCCCAAGCCCAGCTGTTACAAGTGAGCCAGCCAGATGACTCAGTGGGTAAAGATTCTTGAGTTCAAGCCTTTATACCACTTGATAGGAGACGCAGATGCTTGACCCTTGTGCAAAATATATGGGAAAAAAAACAGATTTTGGAAGACTGCAATCCAAATAAAAATCAGAGACATTTTCTAAACTTCTGGAGAATTCTCTCAGCCCCCGCAAGGCCTGTTTCACACCACATAAAATTGTTTGCCTAAAACCCAAGATCTCATGTGAGCATGTGAGAAAAGGGATGTTTGGAATAGAAGTGAGAATAGTGTGTTGTGGAAATCCTCAAACTCTAGTTGCTCAGAAGAAATGCTCCTGAAATAGAGTCTAGGGAATCTGGTGTTAGGTAGTGAAGGGGGGAAGGGGAGAAAGGGGAGGAGTCGGGGGAGGGGAGGCAGTGATGGCACAGCAGACAGGTTGTTTCAACTGCCCTGCTTGACAAGGCTTGCACAGGCCATTAACTGCCTTAGTTCGAGCATGGTACACATCCAAGTATGACTGATAATCAGGAACTAAACACTCCCCATCAATTATTACTCTAATGACATTATTTGTCCTCAGGATACTAAGGTGAAGAGGTTAAAGGTTAAAATTAACCAATTCCTTAGGCGTAAGACTCCAGAGAACATGACTGCTCTCCACCATGCCTGATGGGAATTAATTTGAAGTCCTTATTCATTTGTTTATACTTTGACATACATATGAATCACAGTATCTCATGAAAATGTAAAAACTTACTTAAAATAATTTAGGCACACAATTGGCATTTTACAGAGATTTATTTGTGTGTGAGCACAATCGGATGTGTGGGTCCGTATGCACAGAGGCCAGAAGAGATGTTAGGTGTGCACCTCTGACCCTCTTCAGACATTCTTTTGAGGCAGGGTCTCTCCCACTAAACCTGGGTTCATGTTCCCAATAATCTCCCTGTCTGCCTCAGAGCTAGGCTAACAGATACAAGATGCCGAATAGTTGTGTGGGTGCTGGGATCCGAAATCTGGCTGTTATGGTTGTGTAAGAAGCTCTCTTATAACCACTGAGCTATCGCCCATGATTGGCATTTTCAAAAAGGAACCTTTGTCCTTCCCAGTTAACATGTATATCACCAGAGGTAAAAGGCCAAGGCATTGAGAACAAAGCCATCCAGTTACGAGCAGCTTGGCTACACACGACCAAGCCTTGCTTATGCACACACAGCCTCCTGAGCTGCTACAGTGTGTGGCACGCTCTCCCAAACATGGGTATTCACTAGCTCCCAAATGCAGAATGCCCCAAGCGGTGTGGTATTCTGATAACCCATATCATACTATATCTACAGTATCTGTTAGGGAACGTTGTAATCTTGCCTTTCTTGGGAACAGAATTTTCACAAAAAGGTCAATAGGCCTCTAGCTAGAATTATTGGCAAGGTTACAGTTGAAACCCTGTATTTTCTTAATGTCCAATTTAAAATGAAACACAAAACAACATACTACACTCAGTGTGGCATTTTTCAGAACGTGTCATCAATGCATTATTGTAGAAAAGGCGCAAGGTGCACTTGTGGCAATGAATGCCCTTTATCACACAAATCTGAACTCATCTCTTCCTTTCCCCTGAGTCAGTCCAATCAGTGGGCCCTAATTCACCCTGGCTGGGGGTGTCATAACCACTCTATGCCCAAGCAGCATCTGTGGGTTATCACACATTCACAAGTTGACACATTCACCAGCTTTACTTTTTTAAAGCGTTTCTTTGTTTGTGAAGCAATGCATTTAATTAGGGTTACTTAACCCATGAGGATGGGTGAGGTGTTGCTTATAGGAGCAGGGACAATGTATTAGTGCCTAAATCACTGAAGAAACACATTTCCATTCCCCAAACACTGTTCTGTTCCCCAGACTGTACCTTCTAAGGAAGGGTTGGCACCTCATGAGCCCCCATGTCTAGCAAGGTTGTGAGTCCTCAAGGGGGGTGGGGGAGTTCTCAGACAGTACTCTCAATAGGTTTCCTGGAATATCTCTGAGGTGTGGCCTGAACAGCTGTCTGGACTCTAACATGATGAAAGAAAATTAATATCATGTGTATACACATGCTATTATGACCATATAGTATACACATGCTATTATGACCACATAGTATTCACATGCCATTATGAACACATAGTATTCACATGCTATTATGAACACATAGTATACACATGCTATTATGACCATACAGTATACACATGCTATTATGACCACATAGTATACACATGCTATTATGACCACGTAGTATATACATGCTATTATGAACACAAAGTATATACATGCTATTATGACCACATAGAATACACATGCTATTATGACCACATAGTACACACATGCTATTATGACCACAAATGGCCACACCCTCGTAGCCATACAACACTCCTCACACACACATACAGAAGAAAAAGAAAGAAAAAATGATGAATTTATCGGCAGCTGTAATCTGAGTCTGTACTAAATATAAATATTTGGGCCTTCCTTCTCTCTGCCTTCAAACTAAGTACATGGGTACAGAATATGCAGTGCTTAAGCAAGTTGAACAAAAATTCAACACAAATTCATTACTGAGTAAATGGCTTCTCCAGTGACACAATAAATTGAATTGAGCTGAATTTATAATAAAAAGGCAGGTTAGCTGGGAAGCATCTCTTGGGTAGGTTCACCTACCTCACAGGAGGGAGTCAGTGAAGTCAGGAGGCTGGGCTGCGATAGGGACTTCTTAAAGGGGAGTGGGAGGGAGCTGTGATGTCATGGTGGGGTACTGGGGTTACAGCCTTATTTGGTGAGTTTAGGGCCCTGTTGGAGGGTCTGTGGTCCAGCGGTCACTTTGGAATCCAGAAGTAGGAGCTGGCTTTGTCCAGTGCTTGGCGAGGACTTCTGAAAGCATGGGCTTCTGGTCAGAAGAGAAAGGTGGTTAGTTACTGTAGAGACCTGAAAGCTCTGCATGTATTTACCCATCACATGCACTGCATACACAGCAGAACAAAATACGCAGATCATGCAGAGAAACAGCAAAGGTCCACGTGTAAATGCACTAGCACGTTACTTTTGCAATTGCTTCTTTCCCTAGCCAATGAATGAGACAAACTGCACACAGAGGTAATGTCTCAATTCCTTTCCCCAAAGAAAGACTTCATGTGCATTTCAGTGAAAAGATATCTACAAAATGGTGTTCACTACCTTGACGTTTAACCTGCATTGGGTCCTTTTAAATATACCAACAGACTTGATGCTGCAAAAAGAAAAAAAAAAAGTCTCAATTTGCCCACTGTGCACACAGCAGCCTCCAGTCTGCTGAATATTTGCAACTACAGGACTGAGCTGCTGGAGACATGCTTCAGTGGTCGAGAGTGCTTGCAGAGGTTCCCAGCACCCGTGTCAGGTGACCCCCAACTGCCTGTAACGTCAACCCCAGGATCTGATGTCTCCAGCTTCCATGAGTACCTGTCCATATACATACATACACAGAGCTTTCTCTCTCTCTCTCTCTCTCTCTCTCTCTCTCTCTCTCTCTCTCTCTGTCATGTCTGCCATGATCTCTGCATCTCATGCATCTCTGATCATGCATATCAATAAAAAATTAAAAAAAATTGTTTTGAGACAGAGTCTTACTATATAGACTTGGCTGGCCTGGAAACCATGACGTAGACCAGGCTGGCGTCAATCATAGAGATTCATCTTCCTCTGTGTCCTGAGTGCTGTGACAAAAGGTGTGTGCCATCATGCCTGGCCATCATTTCTTACCTCTGGGGGCCTAAAGGTCAGACCACCTGCTTTGCCTAGAGACTAAGGATTTGGTTCATGGCTCACTTCAGGGGTTAGAGTGATTGTAGACACAGGTTAATGACTTTTACTTGTACTCTTTCTTTAAAAGCTAAGGTGCCAACTGGGTGTGGTGGCGCACGCCTTTAATTCCAGCACTCAGGAGGCAGAGGCAGGCGGATCTCTGTGAGTTCAAGGCCAGCCTGGTCTACAAAGTGAGTCCAGGACAGTCAAGGATACACAGAGAAACCCTGTCTCAAAAAAAAAATCAAAAACAACAACAACAACAACAACAAAAACAAGCTAAGGTGCCATGTTTGGGTGTTGGAATGATGTTTTTATGCTCTGTGTAAAGATAGCCTCTATTATTAAAATGCTGATTTCTGTGCAGGCAGAGGTCTGGTTACAGGTCACTTTTCTGAAGCACCTCCTCCTTTAGTATGTTGTAAACATTGTTCTTCCATCACCTTCTGATTGGTTAAATAAACAGCTGAATAGCCAATACCTGGGCAGGAGAGGAAGGCGGGACTTTTGAGCCTAGTGAGAGGGTCTCAGGTGGGGACCAGAGAGAGGAGTCACGCTCTGGACATTGATGAAGAAGCAGGTGCCAAAAATGAGACTAAAGTGGCAGGTAATGACACATGGCTGAACGCAGGCAAGGTCACTATTGTTGAGTTGGAATAGCTGAGTATCTGCCCAGCTATAGTGCCTGAAGGTTGTAATAAATATAAAGGTCTCCATGTCATTAATCAGAGCAAGGGTGGGCATATACAAAGCATTGTGGTTACATTTGGGGGTAGTATATTCTATGGGCTACAGGCATTAGAAAGAAATTTCTCAAGTCTGTCTCAAAGCAGGAGTTTTCAACCTGTGGGTAGAGATCCCTTCAGAAAACCTCTGTCTCCAAAAACATTATGATTCATAACAGAAACAAAGTTACAGTTATGAAGGACCAACAAGAATAATTTTATGGCTGGGGTGACCACAACATGAGAAATTGTATTAAAGGGAAGCAGCATTAAGATGTTGAGAGCCACTTGGGAGGCAGAGGCAGGTGGATCACTGTGAGTTCGAGGTCATCCTGGTCTACAAAGAGAGTCCAGGACAGCCAGAGCTGTTACACAGAGAAACCCTGTCTCAAAAACAAACAAACAAACAAAGGATGTTGAGAGCAGCTGACTTCAGAGTCTAACTCGTCTTCAGCAGTGCAGGTGAGGAGTGAAGTTGGGTTGGGTTGTTGGAACATGAACAACTCAAGCCGAGGTGTTTGCAAAACTGTCAGCCGCACAGAACTGTCCATGGTGGGCTTCCTACTTCACATCTGCCCCACACCGTAACTGACGTAAGAATGTATTTCAGCCTTCCAAAACTTCAGCTAGTAAATCTCAGTGTCAGTCAGTCTCCCTCTCTGCCTTCCCCCACCACCATGGAGAGCACATGCCATTGTCACTCTGCCCGTCCTTCCATGTGCACAGCATCCAACCTACTCCTTCCGCAGTCTGCCTTGGGAAATATTCAAGGAGCACAGCACCTGGTAATGTCAATCACAGGCCAAGCAGATGCTCTCAAATGACTGTTTCTCTCTCCTATTTAGGCAGCTATGTAAAATTCATAGGCAGGTTGGGGGAAGCTCTGTAGGAGCTGAGGCGGGGATGAGTCATCCTTGGGGCCCAGATGCATGGAGGGAACATGGCTTCCATATTTCCTTTACAAAGAAATTCTACATAAGCGCAGCTGGTTCTGAAAGTGACTTCCAGTCTGGTGTGGCCAAGAAAATAGTCAGTGTCCCTGCCTTGTTGGAAGCCTTTTTGGTCTCTACTAATACGAAATAGTTCCTCTTCCATGCATTGTCATTTCCTCATTTAGCTGCATTAACTTCCTCTTTATTTCCATGGTACACAACCCCCTAGTCATCATTCTGAAGTCCAAACTCTGTGAGAATGGAAGTCATAAAGTGACAAAGTGATGCTGCCCTGTGAGGAGGCTCTGCGTGTGCTGTCATGTGTGCTCTGAGCCTCAGATCACCCACCGCCCCAGAGTTCTGAATGAAATTATGGGCATTTATTACAGGCAGTTCATCTTACTCTTGACATCTGCAGACACAGCAAGTATTCACTCTGAGGACAGAATCTTGACCTTAGTTTTATGGAGTAGTATTTTCTACTCTCATATCTTTTACATTAATCTGCCAATCTGCTGCTGGTACACAGTGAGTGGCTACTCACAGCCACACTTCCTTTGCTGAGAACTCTGCCCTACTCCAAAGTCTAACAATATCTTTCCTTCCCCTTACCCAGGTCTTTCACCTGTCCCTGTAAAGCCATTAAATGATTTCCTAGGAGTAGGAGTGCTGAAAATTTCCTACTTCCCATCCATAATGTCAATAACCTCAATAAGAAGTATAAAAAACATTAAAACTATAAAAATAGGGACTGTTGAGATGATTTGGTGAATAAAATCACTTGTGAAAATCTTGCATCCAGATTAGGTCAATGGAAGTCACTTAAAGACAGAAGGACAGAACAGATTCCATGAAGTTGTCCCCTGATCACCACGTGTATCAAGACACATATCTCTGCCTCATATCATGCACACAACACACAATAAAAATAATCATGGACCACATAATCTTATTCTGGCCAATTGTGGATGAAGAAACTGTATCCATCTTGATGTATGTACGATGCTGAGATGTTCACATGATATTGGATGTGTCTAAATATTCATTTTGAAATGTGGATAAGTAGCATATTGATGACCCCAAGAGAGTAGGACTCAGAAATCTGGTTTGTGTTTTAAATAAATCACTATATCATTGGTGCCTTTGAGTAGCTTTAGAATTAATTAGTTAAAAAGATATTTTTAATGAAACAGTTGTCAAGCTGAAGCCTTGCTGGGTAATGCTGCCTACCCTATTTTTACACCAACTCAGCTGCTTTGATTCTACAAATTGCCCATTTTTGGCATGATATGATATTGTTTTCTATACTTAAAATATCATACAAGGACTTGCAAGATGGCTTGGTAGGTAGGGACATGCATGATAAAGAGAGACACAGAACCTGAAACCTCTGCTCTAACCTCCACTCCTGCAACTCTCCTCCAACACATAAAGAAATAAATGCAATAAATGTCATATAATATTAATTAAAAACATCATGTAATGTTAGTGCTGTACATTTTCTGTTTCGAAATAACTTCAGAAAGGGTTCTTTGGTGACAATATATACTCGGCAGGTAGAACGAACAGTCTGTACTTGACAGAACTGCCTACAGAGGGTCTCAAAGATAAAGAATAAGATAAAGATAAAGATAAAGAGTTCTGGGGGGAGCGAAGATGGCGGCGACCTACACTGACACATTCTGAACGCGGGGGAAAAAAGAGCCATAAAAAACACAGAGTTACTGGGCACTGTGCAAAAACCGGAGGGGCTAGACCCCCCCCCCCCCGGGAACGCTCACAGCTCCCAAGGGACTGTTAAAAGTCCCAGGGCAAGGCTCTCCCCATCTCTCACAGACACGGAGGCCACTAAACCGGGGATTCAGGAACTCCCATTTGGTGAGGCGCCTGGTAAGATCTATCCCAACTTACAGCAGGCAGAATCAGGGTCCACTTGGCCATAGATCGCTGTCCTATTGGGCTCCCCACACATCAGGTTGAACTTATACCCACTTAGAAAAGGTTGCGAGATAGTGGAAGCCTTAGCAAGGAACAAACAGGGGGCTCAGCGGGTGGTCCGCAGCCTCGTGAAGCGGAGGGCGGGAGGTTCCGAGAGAGCGCAGGAAGCGGGGAAAACAAAAGCAGGCGGGAGCGCCAAATCTCGCACACTCACGAGAGCGCAGCTGGGGAGGGAGCACTGCTGGCAGGGCCAAATCCCCGCGAATCCACGGCAGGTTATCTGGGGAGAGAGACAGGCGTGGGTGGGACCAGGGGTCCGTGCACCCACGGCGGAGCTGCTGGGACGAGAGGTGCACTCAGGCAGCCGGAGGATCCGGGGCTTGGGGTACGGAACCTTGGCGCAGACAGGAAGGGAATCAGGCACAGGGTCCAGCCCTATGGCGAGAAGACTAGAGAGAAACCAGAAATCGGGACCATAGCTGTATCCTGGAAAATCCAGACATATCAGGTGTGGAGCCAGACCCTGTCAGCCTCCGGGACGACAAACAAAGCCCACAGAATCTGTGCCTGGGCAAACAGGCCCATATCATCAGAACCATTACAGGCTGATAACTCAGAGTGCAACATAGAGAAGTCTGAATTGGGAGCAGTGAAACAATCCTGGTCCATTACTCACAACCTGGGAATAGGCTGCACCAGATCACAGTGCCTCTGGCCATTAAAATCACAGTGACCTTGAAATCCCCCTGTAAGCAACGACAGATAGCCAAGTAACTCGTCCCCTGCACCAAATCATCCACTGTGGTTCCAAGCACAGAAAACAGACAGCTAAATGCATCCAATGGCGAAAGGTCAAAAAAAAAATAGAAATCAAGGAATTATGACTCCAACAAAGCAGAACCACCCTAGCTCATCCAATTCGGATGACCACACACCAACAGAAACACATGAAAACATTGACAATTCTGCAGTATGGAAAGTGATAGAGTCCCTGCAAGAAGAACTTAAATCTATGAAGGAATTCAAGGAAACCACAATTCTACAAATCAAAACAAGGAACAACACCATTAAAGAGCTCCAAGCCAAGGTGACAGAGCTTGAACAGGAAAAGG
This sequence comes from Lophiomys imhausi, assembly GCA_907164525.1. Classification (NCBI taxonomy): domain Eukaryota; kingdom Metazoa; phylum Chordata; class Mammalia; order Rodentia; family Muridae; genus Lophiomys; species Lophiomys imhausi. The sequence goes on from CAJQZJ010000225.1 coordinate 860,706, forward strand.
AAAAAGCCATGAAAGATTTTCATACAAAAACAAGCAAGCTGGAGAAGGAAATGTACAAAACGAACAAAACCATACAGGACATGAAAATAGAAATAGAAACAATAAAGAAAACACAGTCAGAGTTAAAAGAGGAAGTGGAGAACCAAGGGAAGAGAACAGGAACTACGGATGTGAGTATCAACAATAGGATGCAAGAGATGGAAGACAGGATCTCAGGCATGGAAGATTCAGTGGAAGAAATCAGTACATCATCCAAAGAAAATGAGAAGGCTAAAAAATCTCTCACCCACAACATCCAAGAAATCAAGGACTCATTGAAAAGACGGAACCTAAGAATTATAGGTATAGAGGAAAGAGAAGACTCCCGACTCCAAGGTCCAGGAAATATCTTCAACAAAATCATAGAGGAAAACTTCCCAAACCTGAAAAAAGAGATGCCAATAAAAATCCAAGAGGCATACAGAACACCAAACAGATTAGACCAGAAAAGAAACTCCTCTCGCCACATAATAATTGAAACCCCAAATGTACAGAAAAAAGAAAGAATATTAAAAGCTGTAAGAGAAAAAGGTCAAGTCACATACAATGGCAGACCCATCAGAATTACACCTGACTTCTCCCCAGAAACGATAAAAGCTAGAAGGGCCTGGTCAGATATACTACAAGTCCTAAGAGATCATAGATGCCCAGCCAGACTACTTTACCCAGCAAAACTCTCTATCAACATAGATGGAGAAAACAAGATATTCCATGACAAAATTAAATTTAAACAATATCTACCCACAAACCCAGCCCTACAGAAAATCCTAGAAGGAAAATCCCAACCCAGAGAAGAAAATTCCACCCAAGAAAACAAAGGGAATAGAAAACCCATCAGCAACTAAACCAAAAGAGGAACAGAACCACCGCCTATACCAAACTAATGGGAAATAACAACCCCAGGTCACTAATATCCATCAACATCAATGGACTCAACTCCCCAATAAAAAGACATAGGTTTACAGAGTGGATCCGCAAGCAAGACCCTTCCTTATGCTGTATACAAGAGACACATCTAACTACAAAAGATAGACACTGCCTCAGAGTAAAGGGCTGGGAAAAGGTTTTCCAAGCAAACGGACCCAGGAAGCAAGCTGGAGTAGCCATCCTAATATCAAACAAAACAGACTTCCAGCTAAAGTTAATGAAGAAAGACAAAGAAGGACACTATATACTCATTAAAGGGAATATTCATCAAGAGGAAATTTCAATACTGAACATCTATGCCCCAAATACAAAGGCACCTACTTTCGTAAAAGAAACACTTCTAAAACTTAAAGCGCACGTCGATCACAACACATTAGTAGTGGGAGACTTCAACACCCCACTCACAACAAAGGACAGATCATCAAGACAGAAGACAAACAGAGAAATATTGAGTCTAACAGAGATCATGAACCAAATGGACCTAACAGATATCTACAGAACGTTTCACCCAAACACAAAGGAATACACCTTTTTCTCAGCACCCCACGGAACCTTCTCCAAAATCGACCACATAATTGGTCACAAAGATAGTCTCAGTAGATACAAGAAAATTGAAATAACACCTTGTATCTTATCAGACCACCATGGAATAAAGCTGGTCTTCAACAGTAAAAGAATCAACAGAAAGCCTACACACACATGGAAATTGAACAGCTCCTTACTGGATGACCACTGGGTCAGGGAAGAAATAAGGAAGGAAATCAAAGACTTCTTAAAATCCAACGACAATGAAGACACAACATACCCAAACCTATGGGATACATTGAAAGCTGTGCTACGAGGAAAGTTCATAGCACTAAGTGCTTTCAAAAAGAAAATTGTGACAGCTCATATTAGTGAACTAACAGCTAAGCTGGGTGAATTGGAAAAAAAAGAAACAAACACTCCCAAGAAGAGCAGAAGACAGGAAATCATCAAACTTAGAGCTGAAATCAACAACTTAGAATCAAAAAGAACTATACAAAGAATCAATGAAACCAAGAGTTGGTTCTTTGAGAAAATCAACAAAATAGACAGACCTCTAGCCAAATTAACTAAAAGGCAAAGGGAAAGAACACAAATCAACAAAATCAGAAATGAAAAGGGAGAAATAACAACAGACATTGAGGAGATCCAGAAAATATTCGGATATTACTTTAAAAATCTATATTCCACTAAATTTGAAAACCTAAGCGAAATGGACAATTTCCTCAATAAATTCCACCTACCAAAACTAAATCAAAATCAGATTAACAGCTTAAACAGCCCAATAACACCTAAGGAAATAGAAACAGTCATTAATAATCTCCCAACCAAAAAAAGCCCAGGGCCAGATGGCTTTAGCATGGAATTCTACCGGACCTTCAAAGAGGAACTAACACCATTACTTTTCAAACTCTTCCACCACATAGAAACAGAAAGATCACTGCCAAACTCATTCTATGAGGCCACTGTCATTCTGATTCCTAAACCACACAAAGACCCAACAAAGAAAGAGAACTTCAGACCAATCTCCCTCATGAACATAGATGCAAAAATACTTAATAAAATACTAGCAAACCGAATTCAAGAACACATCAGAAGTATCATACACCATGATCAAGTAGGCTTCATCCCAGGAATGCAGGGATGGTTCAATATACGAAAGTCTATCAATGTAATTCACCACATAAACAAGATGAAAGAAAAAAACCACATGATAAATCTCGCTAGATGCAGAAAAAGCATTTGACAAAATCCAACACCCCTTCATGCTAAAAGTTCTGGAGAGAACGGGCATACAAGGACCATACCTAGAAATAATAAAGGCAATATACAGCAAGCCAGTAGCCAACATCAAATTAAATGGAGAGAAGCTTGAAGCATTTCCTCTAAACTCAGGGACAAGACAAGGATGTCCACTTTCACCATATCTCTTCAATATAGTACTTGAAGTCCTTGCTAGAGCAATAAGACAACTAAAGGAGATCAAAGGGATAAAAATTGGAAATGAAGAAGTCAAATTATCCCTATTCGCAGATGATATGTTAGTATACATAAGCGACCCCAAAAACTCCACCAAAGAACTCTTACAGCTGATAAACAACTTCAGCAAGGTGGCTGGATACAAAATTAACTCAAAAAAATCAGAAGCCCTTCTTTATACAACAAACAAATATACCGA
>CAJQZJ010000225.1:868874-887861 GCA_907164525.1 Lophiomys imhausi
GGGGGAATAGGGAGGGGTTTGTTACTGAGATGTAACTTGAAGAAAAAAAAATAAAGTATTTAAAAAAAAAAGATAAAGAGTTCTGGTCAAAACACACAGTTTGGTTAAAAAATATATATGTATATATATATAATATAACAATAATTATGCATATATATATATATATATATATGCTTGGGGAGGTGATATGGCTTAGCAGGTATGTACCCTTGCCACCAAATCAGATGAGTTGAATTTGCTGTCCAGGACCTGCCCCAGAGTTCTTTCCTTGGTTTCCCTTGATGATGGATTGTAACTGATAAGACAAATAAGCCATTTCCTCCTCAGATTTCTTTTGGACAGAATTTTTTCTCAATAGCAGGAAGGCAAACTAGAGAGAGCAGTTGAAGGGGGAAGGTGGGAGCAGGAGGGCACTTGGGTGATGAGTGCTGTTAAATACGTGGTATACTTCAAAGAACAACTGTCTATGAAACCCATCACTGTGCGTAACAATGCACACAAAAGGCTTAACAGGACTAGGAAGGTAGCTCAGGTGGTAGAGTGCTTGCCTTGCGTGCATGAAGCCTTATTTCAACCCTCACCACTCCACAGAAGCAGGTGTAGAAGTGAAGCACCTGAGACACGAAAAAGCACAAGTCAAGGTTTTCCTTGGCTACAGGTTTGAGGTCAGCTTGGGTTAAATGAGATATTGTATTAAAATTGTTTTTAAATAAAAACCAATAAGATTAATACTAAAATTGGAGTGTTATAAAGTGTGTTAGACACAAATAAACCGTTGACTATTAGCTTGGATTCAAAGGAAGAGGAGTCTTAAAAATTCAGAATCAAAGTAAGTGTAAGTGTTTTGAATACATTTACATGCCACACTTTTCATTAGGAGTCTGGAAAGATCTTCTAAGATCTTCAAGCATTCCGGTCCCTGCACTGTCACTAACTCTGTGACTGACAGCAGTCCTATCCCAGTTATCAGAAGAAGCTCATTGCAAACACTTTCATGCTGGGCATGGTAGCACACACTTTTACACCAGGACTCAGGAGACACAGTCTGGTGGATCTTTGTAAATTGGAGTCTGGCCTGTTTGATATAGTGAGTTCTAGGTTAGCCAGGGCTACATACTGTTAGGATGATCTGAAAAGCTTGTAATTCAAATGTTGATTGTTTGCCTCCTGCCTTCCTTAACGATGTGATGTACATGAGCAAACATGATGCTGTGTAACCTCACCTATGAAGTCATGTCTGATTGATTAAATAAAGCAGCCTATAGCCTGGGCTAGGCAACGGAGAGGCAGGGTGACGATTTGAGGGCTTGGGAGGAAGGAAGGCAGAGAAGATCAAGGAAGGAGGGAAGAGGGTGGAAACACCATGAGATAACTAGGAGCACACGGCAGAAAATAGCTTGCTCTGAGAATTACCATGATGGTGTATATGCATGTATTATGGGGTTCTATCTGGGGAGGTAAAAGGCTAGCATACAGGGTTTAGATCTGCTTAGCCCCTATGCTCAAGGCTTATTAAAATGTAACAGACCTTTATGAGCATTTATTTGTGGGTGGCTGGTTCAAGGATAGCTCTGCCACCCTAATAACTATATATATATATATATATATACGTATATATATATATATATGTATATATATATATAGTTATTATATATATCAATTATATATGTATCTCAATTATATATATATATCTCAATTATAAATATTAAAAATTCATGCTACAACTGGGATCCAATGTGTAGCATGATATCCATACCTTAAATTTCATAATTATACATTAAAAGAGTACAGAAGGGAGAGGGCAAATCAACACTCCCCAGGACCAAAGGTAGTTTAGGCGCAGAAGGAGGTTTTGCTTAGCCAAAGAAACAAAAGGAACAGAAGACCACTCTTCTTGTTCTGTTGGTCATGGCAGGAGGATTAGCTCTTCAAGACTTAGCCTATGCTACAAAATACAGAACTGGTCGGAGATGTGGGCCCCAAATCTGAGGCTTGGCATAACTTGATGAGTGTTGTCCCAGTTGGGTTAGCACTTAGATTCAGGCAAACCTTGGTAACGTGGGGCAATTCAATCCAGGCTGAGACTCTCCCAGTGTACTAGAAAACCAAGCAGTCTGATCCTGCAAGAGGAATTTCAAAACAATTTGGCCTATCAGAAAGAGGAGTCAAATGCTGACTGCTGGAGAAACTCCTGCTGTGCAGAGAGAAAGTTCAAATATTAGACAGAGTTCTGATAGAAATAAGGGAAGACGGTGCTCCCATGGAGTTATGAGTCTGTGCTACAGCCTGGTACTGAATAGGCACACACTGCTGAGCTAAACCTGCCTGCTGCCCACCCACAGGATACAGAGCCACAACTGGCATCTGTACTTCGGGCCATGGCTAGACCAAGACTAAAAAAGATTTGGAGATTTTGCTCCCACCTGGGAGATACAATTTCTAGTTAGACAGAAAGCTAATGAATCTATTCTTTCAAATCAAAACCAGTAGCCTCCTAGATTGAGCTAGGGGGTGGAGTTAACCACCTAGATTAAAAATGGAGGAATTTATGTCTCAGTACATTTGGATTCCATTTGAGTTTGTTTCTCTTAGCATGCAAATGATTTTTACACTGACAATTATGGTTCTGTGTATCCTTTTTGAGAAAGGTTGGACTAGAACAGACTTAGAGAAGGAGAGAGCTTACAGATGGAATGCTAAATTGGAAGCAATGAAAACGGGGGAAGGAAAAAGATCTTTCCTGATAGAGAATACAAAATTGATAGCAACCAGAGCTCAGAGGTCCTTGGCTACAAGATGCCTCTCAGCTCTATCTGGTAGGGACCCGCCAATGCAGTGCAGCAGCAACTAGATTCCAAGGAATGATGAACAGAACTGTTGTAGCATGGGATGGCACAGCTGGACCAAGGCTTGAAATGTTCTTGTTTCTTTGCTTAATTTTTGTTTATAGATGTCTTTGATTTTCCCTATGTCAGGAGGTAGAAAGGATATTGTGGTTTGGCATTGTTGATATGTTGGAGAGTTTTGAGGATTTTGGACAGATTTGGAGTGTCACTGTAGTTGGTTGCAGTGTTACTATGATTTGGGATTAGGGTGAAATATTTCAGCAGGGTGTTGGTGGCATACACCTTTGATCCCAGCACACAGGAGATAGAAACAGGTGGATCTCTGTGAATTCTAGACCAGTCTGGTCTACACAATGAAGTCAGGGCAGGACTCCCCCCTGGTCATAAGATGAGGTCACTTGCTAAGGACAATCTAGAATTCAAAATGACACAATTTTTCTCCTTGAAGGAACTATATAGGTTTTTTTTCTTAGTGATAGATGGTGATGTCCTTACTGATCCGAAAGATGGATACACATCAATCTTGAATTTGTATAAAGAAAAAGACATTTTTGTCAAATAAAAGATATTCTGTTTGGAGAAAGGGATGTCATGCAGGTAGCCAGTCTCCTTAGGATGTGGGGTTCCCACGGGACAATTGATGCCAAAAGACATCTTGCCCTAGAAAAGACATTCTGTTAGATAATGTAAAGACCCAGAATTAGGCTGGGAGATAAACATTCAACAGGTGTTTTGGGACATCATATCATGGAAAATGTTCCAGAAATAGCTTATAGGTCAAACAATTATGAAATTATGCCTTGTTTAAAAAAATCTTGTTGGCTACATAGAATCTGTGCAGCTAGTTGTTACATGCCATTCTTTCGTGTGGCATGAATGGAGATTTGCACATGTCTTTCTTTTGCTCAAACAAAGAGCATAAAATCTTCCTTAATTGATCTGTACATCCTATGCATTTTTATGATTTCATAACTGCAATATTACTTATGAGATTTTATATGTTTACAGAGCAATCAGCCATTGCAGGTGAACTATGGTGGCTGGTACAGGAGAGGTGGCAGAAACTTAGCACCTCTTGGCAAGCTTCACCTGGGTGACTGGCCATGATCAGGGCATGAGCCTGTCTGGCAGCAGCGAGGCAGGAGTCCGTGCCTGTGCAAGCCTGGCTATGCAGGTGGTAGTGGTGGTGGTGGTGGTGGTGGTGGTGAATTCTTCATGGCAAGAAGAGTGCTTCCCTCTCAAGCCTCAAATAAACAGTTGAGTTTCAAATGGTCATGGTGGAGGAATGGAGAAAGAGAGTTTATTTGGTGAATAAGGACATTATAAACCTTCGGACGGTGGGGAGGGGTTTTGGAGGTGAATACATTTGATTCACTGGACATAGTCCTATCATAAGAAAGGAAATGCGGTACCTAATTATTCCATGGGGAGCAGAGGTGGGGGAAGAACTCTAGGTATCGTTAGAGGTATGGAAAAATGTCACTGGCTGAAAGCCAAGGCACCAAGAGATCTCATTAGCATGGGGAAGTGCTTCCAGAAGTCCCCAGGTTTCTTACCAGGAAAGGGTTGGATCTGTAACTTTCCTAAGGGCTACATGACAATCCTGAGAGGATCTGGAGTTTACACAGATCAGACACAGGAGGGAACTCTGATTAAAAGGGAAGTCTGTCATTTAGCACTGAGCTCAGGGGCTTTTTGGTAATGCCAGACTTTAATCTTAATAGCAGAAAGTCCTCACAGAAAAACTTTACAAAGTCATTTGAGATGTCTTCCTTTGGAAGGAGAGTGCAATTTCCTTCACTCAGCTGTTCAGGCATTGAGAGGTGCTGCTGCTATGGTCCAAGGGCCTGCCTGGCTACTGCTCCAGCCAGAACCTGCTTTTACATGGATGCAGAATGCAACAGTAATAGCACAATGGAGGCTTGCACCAGCATTACAAAGGAAAGCGTGAGGCAGCTAGCCCCTCAGATAGTGAGATGTAGCTATGAGGATAAAGCCTCAATGGAGAGACCACAGGATGTTGGAGATCCAGTAACGTGGAAGGGCTGCCAATAAAAGCTGCAGGCAAAGATAGAGGCCATGAAGGCTTCAAATGGCAAGGCTATAAAGGTGAGTCTGCTTGAACCTGTTGGGACTCACACCATGCTATCATGTACCACAGATGCTGGATGGGAAGCTGTAGGTTTTAGTACTGGGTTCTAGTCTGGTTCTTGTTCCTACCCCTCCTTTCTGTGCTCTCCTTTTCCAAGTGGGAATGTTTTCTGTACGTGTATATTTTCACATCACTTTGATTCATATACCTGACATGAACAGCTAAGCAACTGCCTTGAGTTTCAGTAGAGACTTTATTTAGACCTAAGACGTTTGGGTAATGTTGAAATTGCTAAAACTATTGGAACTTGAGGTTGGCATGTTGGCAACATGCTTATAACTCACTTAGGAGGTAAAATAATCAGGAATTTAAGGTCAACCTTGTCTACAGAGTAAGTTCAAGGCCAGTCAAATTGACATGAGGCAAACTCTGTGTCAACAAACTACCTACCTAACTACCTAACTACCTAACTACCTAACTACCTAACTACCTAACTACCTAACTAACTAACTAACTAACTAACTAACTAACTAACTAACTAACAAGATGCATGGGAACTATCGAAGTAGGACTGAATGTATTTTGCATTTTGAGATGCCCTGGGCCTTTTGTGGCTGGAACAGGATGCTGTGGTCGGAACCTGGCACTTTTGCTATGTACTTGTGTCTTATGTTCCCCAAATGGTAGAGGCTATTTTGGAAGCTTCTGGAAACTTTGGAAGGTGGAGTTGGAAAAGGAAGTAGGCCTCTGGAGTGGGTCTTTGAGGTCATATTATCTCTGTCTACTTCGTTGCTCTTTCTGTTTTCTGGTCAGCTGTGATATGAAGTGTTCTGTTAGGCTTTGCTCCATACCAGGACGGCTGAAGAAATGTTTGATTGTGTTGGATGCTCTGTGGTTTGGCTCCTCAGCAACTGAGACTGGCATTAAAATCACACCTCCTCACTGCACTCCTCCTCAGAGCAGTTCTGGAAAGAGAAGCATGGAAGGATTCTCATCGCATGCCACATAATGAAACTGATTACTTTCAAGGCACACCTGATGGATTCCTTTATCATCATCATTTCTTGGTGTCCTGACCGCAGTCTGATATTTTAGGCCAGCCTGAGAGAAGACAGAGGCAGCAGTGATAAGGATGTCTGGAGCTTACTGCTCTCAATTATTATTATTATTATTTTAATTTTATGTCTAATATAGATATGTTGCCTGCATTACGTCTATACACCACTTGTGTTCTCAGTGCCTACAGAAGCCAGAAGAGGGTGTCAGATCCATTGGAACTGGAGTTAAAGATGCTCTTGAGCTGTTGTGTGGGTTCGGGGAATTAAACTCGAGGTCCTCTGGAAGAGCATTTGGTGCTCTTAATCATTGAGCCATCTGTCTAGCCCTATATTAAGCTTTTAAAGATATTGCTCTATTTTCATTTTATTTTTCCTTTGAGACAGTTTCCTGTGGCCCAGGCTGGCCTCAAGTTTGTTATGTAGCTGAGGATGACCTTGAACTCCTGGTTCTCCTGCCTCCTCCTCTTCAGTGCTGACATTACAGCATGGGCCACCATGCCTACCAGTGATTACTTATTAATTGGCAGATAAAAGTTACACATATTTGTAGTATGTAACATGATGTTTTGATATGTTTACACATTGTCAAATGATTAATTCAAGCAAATTAACATATGTATTAAATCAAAATTTAATCTTTTGGGGCAGGTTACATTGCTAAGAAAAATGTTAAATTTACTCTTTTCCCTCTTGGAGTGTGAAGAGTGTGAAGAAAGGGTATGGTCAGGGGAGAGATAGATAGGACTAAGAAGGGTGGATTAGTAAGCTAGGTCCTGGAACGTACCAAAAAAGCCCAAGTGATAGCATGCTGAATTTGAGAGTGATGACCAGGAGAATGCTCTTGAGGGTCCACCATAAGTATAAGCGGAGCTGGACTGTGATGATGGCTTGCCTGTGGTCACTCAACATTAACATCTGAAGAATTTGTCAACTCCTCCGGCCCTTGAAAAATTGGTTGTTACTTCAAGAATAAGAGAGGCTAGTGTGGTCATTATGGGGAGCATGAAATGAACAGGGTTCCTTAGCATTAGGCTTCAAAACATGGCCCAATGAGTAATTATCAAGTGATATCTGTGGACGAGGCAGCAGCAGTGAAAATGTTTCATTTTTCCCCCTTTGAATTTACTGAGCTGTGGGCATTATTAGGGATCATTATAGTTTTCAAGTAACCTCCAGTCTATTTTCAACTACATATTAATGTGTTATGGTGTAAAGCTATGGCAGTACTCATGGAATTTACCACAAACCTTAAAGTTCCATATTACTTTGCCCAGTGTGATGGCTAGCTTTAACTCTCAACTTGATGCAACCTGGAATTAGTTCAGAAGAGAATCTCAATGAAGAACTATCTACCTTTGGTTGGAATGTGTGCATGTCTGTAGGGGGTGTCTTAATTAATTGATACAAGAAGTCCAGCCCACTGTGGGCAGGACCATACCCTAGTTAAGCAGACCTGAACTGTGTAAGAGAAGAGAAATCGAGCTGAGAACCACAAAACAAGCAAGAAGCACGAGTGCACTCATTTCTCTTTGCTTTTGACTGTGGGCATGATTTATTAGCCACTTCGAGCACTTGCCACTGTGACTTCCCTGCTATATTAATTATTTTTATGTTGTGTGGATAAAATACCATGACTCAAAAGCAACTTATAGAAGAGTTTGTTTTGACTGTTAGTTCCAGAGGGATAAGAGTCCATCATGGCAAGGAAGAATGGCATGAAATGGCAGGCACAGGAAGGCGAGAGCTCACATCTTTAACTGGAAGCATAAACCTGAGATAGTGAACAGGAAGTAGGCATGGCTATGTAATCTCAGAACCTGCCCTCACTGAGGTACTTCTTCCAGCAAGGCGGCACCTACTAAGCCTCCCCAGACAGTGCCATAGCTGGGAGCAGAGTGCTCAAATATCTGAGCCTATGGGTGACATTCTCACTCAAACCACCACACCTGCTATGATACACTGTATCGTAGAAATGCAGACCAAGTAAATGCTTTCATCATGAAGTTGCTTTTTGTCTGGATATCTTATCACAGCAGCAAAAAGAGAAAACCTGGTGACACTTAATATAGTATATCACACACCAATGATTGTAGAAGCTGGTGACAAACTTCACTTGTGGTGGAGAAATTTCTTTAAAATATGTTCATTTTCATTTTATTTTATGTGTATGGGTGCTTGGCCTGCTTCCATGTCTGTCCACCACCAGAAGAGGGCATTAGGTCCCCTGGGAGTAGAGTTACAAAAAATGGTACAAGGGTCCTTGGGAAAAAGCAACTTGTGCTCTTAACCACCGAGCTATCTCTCCAGTCCCATGGAGAAATTTCTTAGTGACTCATATGCTGCTGTCAAATTCGCTGATGATTTCAGAGGTTTACAACCCTTGAAAATGACTTAGGAAATAGTATTGACTCACTGTGGATAAAAATACGCTTCTCTTCCTGCCTATGCTCGCAAAATTTTGCACTGTATTTGCAAAATTGAGCTGTATGAAATGCTCTGCAGTGGGTTTTAATTATAAGTAAAAGGCTGCTCACTCTTTTTTTTTTTTTTTTTTAATAATTTATTTTTTATTTCTTCAAGTTACATCTCAATCACAATCCCCTCCCTACTCCCCCCTCCAGTCCCACCCTTCCACCCTCCTCCCCCTCAGCCCCACCATCCTCTTCCCTTCTTTTTTTTTTTTTTTTTTTTAGTTTAAGGTATTTATTGTTCCCCCCAACCGCTCTCCCTTTCAGTCCAAATAATGGTTCTTTTTCTTATAACTATAAATACAATACAAAACAACAGAAATAAATAGGCCACGATTATAAGAGTTATATGGCTTATCATACATTCCCAATGTCCAGTCCATATGTATTTGGCACCTGACTTTAACATTCTACTATCTAACCATCTCCATGAGTTTAAAGTTCTATATCTAACTCAGCTTTCATACTAACTTGCCTCATAATTTTAAACATATCTTCTTAGATCCAGAACACCCTCTTGATTCCTAAACAACTCAAAATTTAACTATGAGACTCTAGCTATCTATTCTTCAACCACCTCAGAGACCTGAGAGGGGTAAATATATCTGATTATATAGGAAGTGCAGGGCCTGCAGCTTCCAAAACTAAAAAATGACATACCAGTGGCTGCCTGGACAGTTCCCATTTTCTCTCCATACATTACAGCATCAATCTTCAGCCATTTGGCCCCATTTCTCTGACAGACATTGGTTGTAGAGCAGGAATTATGAAGGACTTACCTACCCTGTCTTGGCAGAGCTAGGCTGTCGACTTACCTGCTTCCAAGTTTTGTCCTTTTTGGACAGAAGTCTGTCTACAGTTGAAGCAAGTGGTTTTTCTTGCCAAGAGAATGGCTTACCACCAATTTAATCATCTCCCACTGGAGATTCTTCGATGCTCATCTTCTACTTGGAGTAATATAGGGGGTGCTGTCAGGAGCTGACATGTCTCGATATCAAAAAATCTTAAGTTAAGAAAACATCTTTGAATGCCATATTCTGCAGATCTCTTGAGGTTTTTGAAGATGCCCTATCTATCTCTTATATTTAGATAAGCAAATATTGCTTGTCTCTTAGCAACTTGATTTCTGAGTAGCTTAGAAAATAACTGTGATAGACTGTCATAGTAACTAACAAAATGACACGTTTTCATGACTATTAGTTTCCGTTTCTTAATTATCCTAAACAGTTTATGTCGGTTGGTAGCGAGAGGTCAAAACTTGACATTTCATTTTTAAGTATTACTACAAACAATACCTTTAAGAAGCGTTACCCTTAATTTTGTATCAATATACAAAGATCAATACCAATGTGGCCAAATATAATCTTAATTTTGTATCAATATACAAAGATCAGTACCGATGTAGCCCAATACAATCTTAATTTTACATTAATATACTCGGGTCAATACCATTGTGGCCAAATATAATCTTAATTTTGTATCAATATACAAAGATCAATACCGATGTAAGGCTGCTCACTCTTGTCAATCACTGGCTGGCAGGATGAACATGGGGTCAGCAGATGGCTTCCCCCTGCTATGTCCCACTCACAACATGCTCTTTGGTCCTCCAGTCCAAATCATGATGATGAAGACTACTAGATGGTGCCCATGTCCTTCTTCCACTGAGTGAAGTGGAGAATGAACATGAGGGAGAATGTTTATCAGGAAGGGATCCCTCTGGAGAGCAGGCAGTAGAAGGGCAAGGAAAGCAGAGGGCTGGCATCCATTTGGAAAGTTCTCTGTAACAGAATGAACTAAAATAAGAGACCAATGCCCAAGGAAACTAATAACATCCTAAAAGGAACTTGTATGAAACTGAGGCCTGGGGAGCAAAGGTGATCAGCCATAGAGCCAGCCAGCTGTGGTGGCCAAGGCTAGTCTACAGGCAGCCATGGCTTTGAAGTGATGTAGCTGCCATCCTGGGGGTACCCCTGGAAACCATGCTTGTGGACAGGAGGGTCAGGGAACTTCCCAATGAAGAAGTCCTATGAGCAAGTCCTATGCCATGAGTTGAGCAAAGCCATCTCTTCCACAGCCCTCTGGAGTGGTGGTCAGCAGGGACAGGGACTTGAGTGTCTATGTTGTGAGCCTTTTCTTTTTCTACTCCCTTTGCTTCTTGTTACCTTTTGTTTTGCTTTCAGACAGAATCTCATGTAGCTCAGGGTGGCTTTGAAGTTACTATTTAGTTGAAGCTGGCCTTTAACTCTTGGCCTTCCAGCCTTGGCCCCCAAGTGCTGGATTATAAGTATGTGCCATCACATCTGACATCCACATCTTTTTCTGCTTCTGACCCCAAACATACTTCACAGGCTCAATAACGTGAAAAGAGGCATTGATCCAAGCATAACTGAGTGAGCAGCATCTGAAACTTGGGAGACAGGAGTTAGATTTTGCAGTGGTCTGTGGAGAAAGGCACTAAACCTTAGGCTATTAGATCACCAAATAATCTGCAATATGTCAGTCTTAATCAGACCTCTGAGCTTTGAGTCATTGCTGATGTGCATTCCTCATTGGGACCAGGGGTTAGATAAGGGTTGACATGGCCCATTAAAACTGGAAAAGACATTATAGACAGCAATAAGTCCGAGAGCAAAAAATAAGGGCCAGAGTAGAGATAAAGCTCATCCTATCACTGCCTCTAGAAGCACTGCAGATGTGGCTGCTATGTCACATGGCATCAGTGGGTGGCAGAGAGAAGAGAGGCTATGTCTACATTCAGTGTTCTGACCTATGGGCATCAGAATGAACAGTAGCCAAACATTCCTGAGGGAGTGGGGAAACAAGCCAATAGCAATACAACTTCTGTGTCAAGGGGCCTAGAAGGGAAGATAGTGAACCACTAGCACCAGATGGGCTCCCAAGACAGGAAGCAAGTCAGTGACTAGGGGAGCCTTGCCTGGCCCTGGATGAGGGGGTTGTGGGTGAGCCAGACCTGAGGGTGTGAGTGTGGGAGAGCCACCCGGCCTTTTGTTTGCTTTGTGGTGGTGTTGGCAAGAGAGATCCCCTCCTTTTTGTCCTCACCAGTGATGGTGGACAGGAGATCTGGCCCTGATGGGAAGAGCAGGAGAGCTGTCCCTGCTCCTCACATGCTGCAGCACTTGGGAGATCAGGCCCTGCATCCTGCCTGGGCAGCACACTACAGCTGGCCCTGGATGTGGGGGTTGTGTGTGAGTCATCCCTGAGAGAGTGAGTGTGGGAGACCTAGCTCTGCCTTTTGTATGCTTTGGGGTGTTGTTGAGGGAGAGATCCTCCTTACTTTCTTGCCATTGACACAAGTAGCAGTCAGGAGAATTGGTCCTGATGGGGTCATGAAAGTAGAAGAGCTGATTCAACCCCTTACTTGCTGCAGCACTCAGGAGAGCAAGTCCTGCAAGTGGGGGTTGCAGGACCAGAACCAGGGGTTTGAGTTGGCCCGCCCCATGGATGAACTGCTGGAGTGCATGAAAAGGCCAGTTCTACATACCCAAAGCTACAGGATCTTCACGACAGAGGATAACAACAGCATATTTGAGAGGAGTCCCAGTGAGGTTCCAGTATTGGCAAAGTAGCAGAAGCCAGAGGCCTCATACCAGACCAAGGAGTCATTATAATGAACATTTGCAAGCAAAAACATGTGGACAAAATGGAATATTATGGAACACACTGAGAGACACTACAGCTTCCATAATGAGATTTTTTTTTTATGTTGGGAGAGGTTGCAAGGGTGGAGGGGAGGTCTGAGGGGAGGTGGGAGAAGAGAGGAAACAGGTTGTGTTTTGCCCAGTTTAAGAGATCCAAGATACCACCTAGGAGCAAACTCTGATGTAAATACATAAGGGTTTTTTATTCAGTCTCAGAGCTTGGACTCTCAATGTTCACCAACAAAGCAGTTTGAGTTGAGAGCCCCAAACTCCAAAAATACAGGATTTATATAGGGGCTTACTCAAAGTAACAGATTTTTTTTTTTTTGTCATATGATTGGTTGACATTTGGGTAACCAGTTGTGTCCATTTCTGATTGGCTAATTGTTACTGACTAACCAGCTGTGGTAAGTTTGACCACCAGAAAGTTTGTTTAGATTTTTTGGATGCTTTCCCAGAGTGAGCTGTCCAGTGATGATGAGAGAACACCCCTGGTCAGGTACATTTTGTTGTTGTTCT
This sequence comes from Lophiomys imhausi, assembly GCA_907164525.1. Taxonomy (NCBI): domain Eukaryota; kingdom Metazoa; phylum Chordata; class Mammalia; order Rodentia; family Muridae; genus Lophiomys; species Lophiomys imhausi. The sequence goes on from CAJQZJ010000225.1 coordinate 881,520, forward strand.
GGAACTGGAGGTCAGTTCTGAGTCAAACTTAATACAAATGGAATCTTTTTTTGAAGATAGTTTCAGTCAGGCTCCACAGTTGCACAATGTGAAATTCACAAAATAAAAAAAAATAAAAAAAAAAAAGAAAAACAAAGCTCATCCTACCTTAGTCTGTTTTCCATTGCTGTATCAGAATATCTGAGACTGGATAACTTATCAAGTAAGGATGTTTTCTTTGATTCACAGTTCTGGAAATCTAAGAGTGTGGCATTGGTAAGAGCCTTCTGCTGGAAAAAAATAGATAAAGTGGGTAGGTGTTGAAAAGGAGCATGTGTGTGAGGATGGAGGAGCAGTGTTAGACTCACTCTATTGGAACCCCCTTTCTTGGAACTGGAGAGATACTTGCGGGTCCAGATACTGGAGACACCGAGAGAACTTGGGGGTTCTGCAGTTAGGGAAGCTTACGGCTCCCCTAAGTGCACTTCCTACCACCCCCACGAGATGGCATATGACTTACTGCACCTCAAGTTTCAGGGGATCTGACACCCTCTATTGGCCTCTGGGCCTCTGCACTCACATGGTGTACATTATCTTTTACAGGCACACCCATGTATTCACAAATAAAAATAAGAACTCTTTTTGTTGTTGTTGTTTTTGAGACAGGATTTCTCTGTGTAATGGCCTTGGCTGTCCTGGACCCACTTTGTAGACCAGGCTGGCCTCGAATTCACAGAGATCCACCTGCTTCTGCCTCCTGAGTGCTGGGATTAAAGGTGTACACCACCATGCCCGGCAAGAACTCATTTTTAAACAACTCAGATTCCTAGGTTTCATACTAGAAATTCTGATTGAATAGTTATGATTATAATAATACATAGAAATGTTTGCTCTTTTGTTCCTCGCACCTGGAACAGAGCTCATGAAACACTTTGACTTCCTAACTTCCTTCCTTCCCTCCTCCTCTCCTTCTAGACAGGGTCTCATGTAGCTAAAGCTGACCTCAAATTTGCAAAGAACCTGCGAATGGCCTTAATCTCCAGGTCTCACCCTTACTAAGGAGCTGACAGTTGGTGGCTCCTGGGAGAAGGGAAGTCTTTTTTTTTTTTTTCAGGGCTATGGCTACTGGTAGGTTGCCCAACCTCAAGTGGATTGCTCCATATCTATGTGCACACTGAGCAGTGCTAATTAGACATAGTGCGTTATTTTTAAAAAGAAGAGCAGCTAGACATGGTGGTGCATGATTTAGCCCCAGCACTCAGGAGGCAGAGGTGAGGGGATCTGAATTCAAGGTCATCATGGTCTACAGAGAGAGTTCCAGGACAACTAGAGATACACAGAGAAAACCTGTCCTGAAAGCCAGCTAATTAACTAATTAATTAACTAGAGGATATGAATGGGAAGAGGCTATGTTTAAGGGTGGAGGTAGAGTGAGGTGTGAACATGATCAATATTGTCTACATGGATGAAACTGTCAAAGTTAAGTAAAAACATTGTAAAAAGACTTGCCCTGTGTTCAGGTATCCTTTATTTCCAACAATGCATTTCATTTCAGTTTCTGGACAGTTGATTTCCCTTTTGGCTCTACTTGTCAAGGAAATAATCTGTAATGAAATAATTAGGATCTTGAATTTGTATGCTTAGGCACAGGCCATTTTGCTAATTCTATAATCATATCAACAAACAAACAAATTAGTGTTTATTCAATTTGTTACGAAATTTGGGAGCCCTCTTGAGGAGCTGGCTGTTTTTCCTGCCATATTAATCATAATGCATGATCTAGTTTCTTATAGAAATGCATTGGAAACGTTCTTAGATTAAACAGGTCTGTGACTAAGAGGCAGAATTATTAGCTTGCCCTGTGCCCCATTGGGCACTGTAGAAATTCTATCTGAGGGTTTAAAGCTAGATTAATGAATGTCACTTTGAAAGGAGACTTTGTTTTGATCATCTGCCCACTGGCAAAACTAGCTGGATGGAGCAGTTAGGGTCTGACATAGCAGTGGGGGTTCCAGGACTAACACTGCAGGTGGTCAGGAAACACAGGACTAGATTTTCACTCTATATTGCTAAAGGATTGGAAAGTTAGATATGCGTAGGTTTTGGGAAATCAGACCCTGAACACCTGACCTTGACCTATTATCTTATGTACTTTTTTTTTTAAAAGAAACTTTAAAAAAAAAGTTTTTAAAAGTTAGAATACATGGGTCTAGAGAGATGGCTCAGCTATTGAGAGCAAATACTTGAAGAGGACCCGAGTTCAGTTCTCAGCACCAGGTCAGGTAACTCACATCCTCCCTGCTAACTCCAGCTCCATGTGGAAACTGGTGTTAGGGTCATTGCCTTCATGTGCATATTCACCCAGACTCACACCCATATACATGTAGTTAGAAAATAGTGAAGACATAGAGTATAAAGTAATGAATTTATTCAAAAGTTTGTATTACATTTATTTAATTACTTTGTGTTTGTGCATGCTTATGTCACCATGGAGGTCAGAGGGCAACTTGCAGGAGTCAGTTCTCTCTCTCCACCGTGTGGCTTCCAGGGATCCAACACACACACACACACACACACACACACACACACACACACACACACACCAAACAATTACAAGGTATCATAGGGTTATTTGGCTTCAAGTTTTTTCATAGCTCAAGTGGCACTACCTAAACGCTCGTTTCTTTTTAGACTTGAGTGTTCAGTCTATCTCTTGGTTGCACTATGAATGAAAGAAGAGGGGAGAAAGGTTGGGGATAAGCAAAATAACTAAATGGTGATTGAAACAGTGTGGGAGAGAACGATCTAGATCCTGATATAAAACAGGGGACTCCGAGCTGCATAGGTAGTAAATTTTCACCTGCAGGCAGAGAGAGAACAGCCTAGGGTGCTTCTTGCTTCCTGGTGGACTAAGTAGATGATAGCGAACCCTGGCAAAGGAAGAGTTCTGGGACGTGGAGGGGGGACGGTGAGCTCACTTTTAGACACACCAAGTGTAATGCACGCAGGGAACAATCCCATGGAAAGACTCAGCAAGCCTGGAGTTAGAGTTTACAAACTGGTTACCTACACACAGATGCAAAGCCAGGATGAGGCAAGGCCTCTGGCTGTGAGCTTATAGAGGTACAGCATCTAGGATGGAGGAGGATGCAGCCTGGAGAGCACAGTTAACATTTGCATAGAGGAGAAGTGCCAAGGAGTTTATATCCAAGGAAATCAGAGTTTCCCTTTAAACTGATTAATAATAAAGTATCTGAACCAATCGATCCACTTCTAGACACTCAATACTCTTCAGTGATGAACATTAAAACTACTTACAGTAAACACAAAATGCTCCTTTGGCTTATTACTAAAACACACTTTTACATAATAGTCTGCTAGGAATTTAGCATCAATCAAAATAATACTAAATCAGCTTATAGAAGATTTAAAGGTTATGAATGTTTGCATTGACTTAAAAGATTTTATTAAAAAACAATAAAATCACCTCAGCCAAATTTGTACTATTTTTGCCAACCCTGCCAATATTATTAAAATTTTCATAGTTTTTAAATTGTCACTATTATGTCATAATTGTTTAACCAGGAAAACCTAAAACTTTTTTTTCCTTCTAAAAAAAACCAACTTTGATTTATTTTTACAATTGAATTTGTTCTCTGATAATTTCACACATGCATGTAGTGCATTCTGATTTTATTAAAAAAAAATGGGTTGGAGGGGGATCCAAGATGGCGGCGGCCTGCACAGACGTATTTTGATCTCGGGGTCAACAGTCACAAGGAGGCAAGTGTTTCAGGATGCTGTAAAAAGGGCACGACCCCTCCTAAATCTCACCCAGCTACACAGGGACCACGGAAGATCCCTGGGCAGGATGCCCCTTCCCGGCTCTCGGACACACTAGGAAGCCGCTGGACCTGGGAATCGGGATCATCCATCCTCCAACAGGAGAGACCCCTGGTAAGTTCCAACCGAATACCCAGCTGGCAGATTCAGAACCCACACAGAGATAATCCCCACCCTGCTGGGCACTCCCAGGTCTCACACAGACGATCCAATTATCTGGCGAAAGTTTGCGACCCTTGGAAGTGTGTGCAGCTCTGCTGCAAAGTGCCTTCAGACCGCAGATCGCAGTCTGTGACGTCACTGGCCAGTTTCCAAGCAGCGGGAGCGGCAAGGCTATTGGAGCTGAACTGAAGATTTACCCGCACAGGAACCAACCCTGGGCAAACTACGAGATACTTGAAACTGTCGTATATCGGACTTTTGTACTAGTATGGGCCCTTTTGGTGGGGAACCAGAGCTTACTTGTACACAGTCCACTACCTGGATTAGTTAGGTCTCCACCTGGGAGGCGGGACTGAATGACTCACCTGATAGGGGTGGAGTAAGGCAACGCTACTCCTACACCAAAGCACCCCCTTTGGACCCAAGTCCAGAAGACAGCAAAAAATTCCACATGGCCAGAGGCCCCAGACCAAAAAAAAAAAAAAAAAAAAAAAACAGAGTGAAATGTCTCAAACGAAAGAAAGCAACACTATTCTGTCCAGCCCGAACCACCTCGCCACAACTGAAATACATGAAAACGATGACAATTCTACATTATGGAAAGTGATAGAGTCCCTTCAAGAAGAACTTAAAACTATAAAGGAATTCAAAGAAGTCACAATTTTACAAGTCAAAACAATGAATAACACCATTAAAGAGCTCCAAGCCAAGGTGACCCAGCTTGAACAGGAAAAGGATAAAGCAATGAAAGATCTCCAGGCAAAAACAAGCAAACTGGAGAAGGAAATGTACAAAACGAACAATACCATTCAAGACATGAAAATAGAAATGGAAACAATAAAGAAAACACAGAGTTAAAAGAGGAAATGGAGAATCAAGACAAGAGAACAGGAACTACGGATGTGAGTATGAAAAATAGGATGCAAGAGATGGAAGACAGGATCTCAGGCATGGAAGATTCGATGGAAGAAATCAGTAAAACATTCAAAGAAAATGAGAAAGCTAAAAAATCTCTCACCCACAACATCCAAGAAATCAAGGACTCAATGAAAAGACGGAACCTAAGAATTATAGGCACTGAGGAAAGAGAAGACTCCCGACTCCATGGTCCAGGAAATATCTTCAACAAAATCATAGAAGAAAACTTCCCAAACCTAAAGAAAGAGATGCCAGTAAAAATCCAAGAGGCCTACAGAACACCAAACAGATTAGATCAGAAAAGAAACTTCTCTCGCCACATAATAATAGAAACGCTAAATGTAGAGAACAAAGAAAGGATATTAAAAGCTGTAAGAGAAAAAGGTCAAGTCACATACAATGGCAGACCCATCAGAATCATACCTGACTTCTCCTCAGAAACTTTAAAAGCTAGAAGGGCCTGGACGGATGTCCTACAAGCCCTGAGAGAACATAGGTGCCCAGCCAGACTACTATACCCAGCAAAACTCTCTATCAACATAGAAGGAGAAAACAAGATATTCCATGACTAAATCAAATTCAAACAATATCTCCTCACAAACCCAGCCCTACAGAAGATCCTAGAAGGAAAATTCCAACACAGAGAAGATAACTACACCCAAAAAAACAGAGGAAATAGAAACCTCCACAGCAACTAAACAAAAAGAAACACAAGACAGCCAGCTATACCAAAATAATGGGAAATAACAACCCCTGGTCACTAATATCCATCAACATCAATGGACTCAACTCACCAATAAAAAGACACAGACTTACAGACTGGATACGTAAACAAGACCCATCTTTTTGCTGTATACAAGAAACACATCTCACCATTGAAGATAAACACTATCTCAGAGTAAAGGGCTGGGAAAAGGTTTTCCAAGCAAATGGACCCAGGAAACAAGCTGGAGTAGCCACGCTAATATAAAAAAAAATAGACTTCCAATTGAAGTTAATAAAAAAAGACAGAGAAGGGCATTACATACTCATTAAAGGAAATATCCACCAAGAGGTCATCTCAATATTGAACATCTATGCCCCAAATACAAAGGCACCTACATTTATAAAAGAAACACTTCTAAAACTTAAATCGCACATCGATCCAAACACTTTAATAGTGGGAGACTTCAACACCCCACTCACAACTATGGACAGATCATCAAGACAGAAGCCAAACAGAGAAATAATGAGTCTAACAGAGATCATGAACCAAATGGACCTAACAGATATCTACAGAACGTTTCACCCAAACACAAAAGAATACACCTTCTTCTCAGCACCTCATGGAACCTTCTCCAAAATCGACCATATAGTTGGACACAAAGATAGCCTCAACAGATACAAGAAAATTGAAATAACCCCTTGTATCTTATCAGACTACCATGGAATAAAGCTGGA
>CAJQZJ010000225.1:896737-914503 GCA_907164525.1 Lophiomys imhausi
GTGATGAGATGATGGAGGAGGTGATGAGATGATGGAGGCTGGTGAGATGATGGAGGCTGATGAGATGATGGAGGAGGTGTTGAGATGATGGAGGAGGTGATGAGATGATGGATCTGATGAGATGATGGAGGAGGTGATGAGATGATGTAGGCTGATGAGATGATGGAGGATGGTGAGATGATGGAGGAGCTGGTGAGATGATGGAGGGGCTGGTGAGATGATGGAGGCTGGTGAGATGTTGGAGAAGATGATTAGATGATGGACGCTGGTGAGATGATGGATCTGATGAAATGATGGAGGCTGGTGAGATGATGGATGCTGGTGAGATGATGGAGGCTGGTGAGATGATGGATCTGATGAAATGATGGAGGCTGGTGAGATGATGGATGCTGGTGAGATGATGGACCCTGGTGAGATGATGGAGGAAGAGGAGGAGATGATGGAGGCTGGTGAGATTGAGCCTTCCCCAGTGAGTAGCACCCTTCCTGGTACTGGTTGTTTCTTGGGACTGGAGAGGACAAAGTGGATACAGGTTCACAGCCATCATGCTCTTAAATGGCTTCTTCCTTTCAGGCCTCCCCTCACCATGGAGCCAAGGTTGGCCCTTGGTGGTCCCAAAGAACTGGCTCAGGTGCCATCTTCTCAGAAATATGCAGACAGTTGTATGAGATATGGTAGGCGGCTGACTGCCACTGGGATTTATGGCAATTCTGAACATCTGGCAGCTTCTGAGCTTTGTTGTCAATATTTTCTTTTAAAAATGGAGTAAAAACACTATTCAAATAACATGTACATTTCAACAGATGTTAGAAGTAACCTAGGCAGGGCTTACGGTCAACAGGAATATAGACATAGGACAGGTACAAACACTGAGTTGTGCTGGATAGTTTTACGTCAACTTGACACAAGGTAAAGTCATCTGGGAAGAGGGAGGTTCAATTGAGAAAAGGCCTCCATAAGTTCCAGTCACACTCAGGCTGCAAGGCATTTTCTCCACTAATGATCAATGCTGGGGGGTGGGAGAAGCCTGTTATGGGTGGTATCATCTCTAGGCTGGCGGTCCTGGGTTGTATAAGAAGGCAGGCTGAACAAGCCATAGGAAACAAGTCAGTAAGCAGCCCCATCCATGCCCTCTGCATGAGGTCCTGCCTCCAGGTTCCTGTCCTGCTTGAGTCCTGTCCTGACTTCCTTCTATAATAAACAGAAATATGGAAGTATAAGTTAATAATCCTTTTTCTCCTCAACTTGCTTTTTGGTCATGGTGTTTCATCAAAGCAATAGGAACCCTAAGATGTATGCCAATTTACATAAGGGACTGAGTGTTGATTTTGGAGTCTGTAGGGATCTTGGGTCCAGTTCTGGGAGGTTCCAGGGGTGATTTTGGTTCTTTCAAAGATGACCCATCTGCCCCATTGACTGTACAGAATTCTTTGAGTCACACTTGCCCATCTGCCTCACTGACTGTACAGTATTCTTTGAGTCACACTTGCTTTTGGAATACTCCTATAGTCCCTTTGCCCCTTTCCCTCTTCTGCATCCATTCCTTGTGCTTGTCACGTACAAGAGCCACAGCTTTTGATGCAATAAGAGCCCTCGTCCTTGAGGAATGTATTCTTGGTGCATCTGGCTACACTTTGCTGAGAAGATTGTATATGTCTGAGTCTACATTGTACATCTGTCTTCTAGTTTTGCTAAAAATAGTTTGTGAACTTTAATCCACTTTCCTTGATTTCCAGAAAGTATAAGCGGAACATCCTGACTTACCCATGCTGTTCCTGGAAGTCCTAACTATTGACTTCTAACATTTTAGGTGCTGGCATTAAAACAAATAACCTGCTGCTATTGGGTCTAACAGTTGGTAATTCTTAGAATTTGGGGGAGCCATAGAGCTGGGGGCACAGCTCAGTGCTTGTCTTGCAAACACAATAACCTGGGTTTGTTTGCCTTACCAGAGCTTACAGAGAAGAGCTGAGGATGGTGGCTCCTGTTTGTGACCCGCCCGCTCTGGGGAAGTGGAGTCAGGCAGATCCCTAGAGTTTGCTGGTTAGCCTGACCAACTTGGCAAGGTGCAATTCAATGAGAGATTCTGTCTCCAAAGGGGAAAAAAAGTGCATGATACCTGAAGACTGACACCCTGGCCTTTACAGTTGTGTGAGCAACATGTGCTCCCACACATATCTGTTACTCACAGAAGGCTTCTGGGGTATATTAGTCAGGGTTCACTAGAGTCACAGAACTTATAAAGTGAATATATATATATATATATATTCATTTATGTGTGTGTGCCAGTGAAAGGATGGACATGCTAGCAAGGTAAGGACAAGCAGGCAAAGAACAAGAGTTTCCTTCTTCCACGTCCTTATATAGGCTTCCAGCAGAAGGTGTGTCTTCCCATCTCAAGATCTGGATCAAAGATGTGTGTCTTCCTCCCTGAAAGGCAGGAAGATTCATCCCCTTCAAACCAAGCAGAAAATCTCTCACAGGTATGCCATCCATTTATGGTTTGTAGTTCATTCCAGATATAATTAAGTTGACAACAAAGAATAGCTAGCCATCACGTGGGGTAAGAGTGTATTAGTTACTTTTCTGTTGCTGTAATAAAACACCATGGCCAAGGCAACTTACAGAAATAAGGGTATATTTGGGCTTACAGTTGCAGAGGGTAAGATCTGTCATGACAGGGCAGCATGGCAGGAAGCAGCAGGCATGGTGGCAGGTGGAGGAAGCTGAGAGCTCATATCCTTTCCAAGAAATAGGCAATAGAGATTGTTATGAAATACAATGCAGCAAAGGGGTACCTGGGAGGCCCAAAGCAAAGAGTGAGCCTGAGAAATTATGCCATGCAACAGATCTGGTATATAGGGGGCTTATTGGGGAAGGGAGAGGAGTGAGGGCCTGGAGAAGGGGTAGAGTCAGACAAGTGAGCCATGAGGGGAGAGAGCAGAGAGGGAGAGAGAGAGAGAGAAAAAAAGAGAGAGAAAAAACAGAGAGGGAGAGAGAGAGAGCAGAGAGGAAAGAAATGGGGGTTTGAGGGAAGAAAGGGGGGGGGGGAGAGAACACCAAGAACAGAGAGAGAGAGAGAGCTGGGGTAGCAGGTGGTCCTTTTATCCAACTGGACACACCTGGTGGCCTCAAGTGATGATGCAAGGAATTGCTAGGTCTCTGAGGGCAGGCCAGCACAATCCCTTGTATGCTAACATTCCTCCATTTTTGTTTAATTAAAAGGGAGGAATTAAGAAGAGGTGACAGTGGGGCAGGAGTAAGGACATTGTGTTCTTTAGACTACTTCCTGCTGACTGGGGGCAGCATTATCTTTGGGGACCCTAAGAAAATTGGGATGCTGGTCAAGTCCTAGGAGAGCAGGCTGTTTCACTTCTGTCCAGGATCTGTGGTACCATTTGTGGCTAGGAAAGTGCAGGCCCAGCTAAAGCAGTCTGTGGGGCTAGACCAGAGAGCCCTTGTCGGCGGCAAATCTGAAGCTGTCCTACGTGCAGATCTCCAGGAAGCACCTGGACTTGGCAGGATACTGGAACATACTTGTATATATTAAGGGCAGAAGATAAAGTTAAGTAGGTTAGGGAGAAAAACATTCTTCTTAGGTGTACATTTGAAACTTTTATGCCCATGGTCATGGTAGCTAGGGGGAGAAGAGTCCCAAAACCAGGGAGCCAGGGGGGAATCCCATTCTCTGAAATAGGCAATAGGTGGGAAATTTTGGCTGTCGATTGCAGGATTACTTATCGGGAGTCCATTTGACCCATGGGGGGTGCGTCTGAGTAGATTTCCTAAAGCTTATAAGAATCTTTTAAAGGTAAATTTTAGAGATGTTAGCAATACCATTGTTTATAATCTGCACTGAGATCTACATTTTAGAAAAAGGCAGTAGACACACATTTTTGTGTCATAGTGGAGGTTGGGAAATGACTTTGGGTTAAAAGCATGAACACTCTTTAAGGTGAGCTTAGGGAAGACAGAAACCTGGAAACCTTCCATGGAGCAGAAGGGGCAAAAGCTCACCAGATCTTGATTTTTCAGTGTGACTACAGACTGAGAAAGAGGGGTTTCTTCCCTTTATCTAGAAGACTGGATGCATAGAGTTTTAGCACAATGAGAAAACCTTGTTTTGTTTTGTTTTTGAGACAGGGTTTCTCTGTGTATCTCTGGCCATCCTGAACTCACTCTGTAGACCAGGCTAGCCTTGAACTCACAGAGATCCGCCTGCCTTTGCCCCCTGAGTGCTGTGATTAAAGGCATGCACCACCACACTTGGCTAGAGAAAACTTTAAGTCTATACTCAAAAGACAAACCAAAGGAAATTCAAAATCTTGAACTTGTGACTATGAAGTGGATTTTATGATGGAAGGCTTTACCAGAGTTAGAGCAATAGCTTATCAGAACTCCATTGATTAATTAAAGCTCTGAATTTTGAAGTCTTAATACAACAGTAGCACAGTAAGGCAAAGAAATATGAAGCACTTTTCATTTCTTTTATATACCTTAAATCACTTTCTTATCACAATTTAGGCTTTCACTTGCATTTACCATCTTTAAAACACCTTCTTAGAATCTAAAATATTCTCAAATGCTTTCTTGGACACTCATAACTTAAGCTTCTGAATCCTCAGAACTTACATAAACTTTACACTTTTTTTTCTATCCAGTTATTTAGCATGAATGAGACATAGGTGGTTGACTCCTGGGAAGAACCACTGTAAAGTGAGTTTCTTTAGCTAAAGAATAGTAAAAAGTTACATCTGAACCTGCTTATCTTTTAACATGAAGCCCGTGAGCAAGGCAAACCAGTTTGCCCTTTTAATTAAGAGACCTAGAGGTTTTGACTATATAATGAATTGGTTGATGAACTAATGTGGTGATGGATCTACCTGTCAAGTTACAATTAGCTTATCCATCAATGTGATCAGAGACATGAGAAGAATAAATTACAGTCTAAATGGCCTATATATCAATTAAAATGATAAAGACTAGTTCATAGTCCACTACCTAGACAGTTGTCCCAGGCTCCTGTGATCTCCATGGCACTGCAGGCAGAGGCAGACTTTGGCCATCAGGTTCAGAAGATGAAAGCTTTTTCTTTTTCTTTTTTTTTTAATTTTAATTTTATTTTTAAAATTTTCTTCAAGTTACATCTCAATCACAATCCCCTCCCAAAAGGCTTTTTCTATGGAGGGGGAACATAGTCTCTTATGATCAACCTCACCTTGTCTTAAGCAAGACAGGATAATTAAGTCTCTGGGTGTCCTTTTGTCCACAGTTCAACCTGGGCCCTAGCAGAGAGAGAGGCAATGGTGCAGTCTTTCCCAGTAGTTAGTGTACCACAATCCAGATGAGTCCTTTGTCATTGTGCTCGTATATTTTTGGAGACCTTGGAGCAGAGAGGGTCCCTGCTAGGATTTAGGAGTCTCTGTGTGTCATAATAAGCTTAAACATATTAAGTGCCATATTCAGTCGGTCTCTGACAGGCTTGAGGACTAGCATATCTGACTTAAACAGTCTTTGTATGCTTTTAGTTATTTCCTCAAACTGTACCTTGCAGACATAAAACAGGAGGCTAAAGAAAACTTAGTCTGGTAATTAATTGCATCAGTTCTTAGCATGATTTCAAATATATTTCTGAAGACACTAAAGGATTTGATCATTGATAAGGTTACTGGCTATCACTTTGAATTTTTTAATTGTAGTACCTTTCATAAGACTGGGACTTTAGGTCCCATCCCAGTTAGGTTTGAGCCTTAAAAATCATGACTTTAAATTGAAGCTTTTCCACTATCAAAATAAAACTATTTTTGGTCTTTTTACATGTTTTCTTATTTTGTGAATTTCACATTGTGCACCCTGTTCCCTCTCATCTCCTAACTCATCTCAGACCAGCCCTCCACCCTAGAAACCTTCCCCAACATTAAAAAAAAAAAAAACCAACACAACTCATTGTGGAAGATATAGTGTGTCTCAGTATATCCCACAATATTCCATTTTGTCCACATTTTTTTTGTTTGCAAATGTTCATTATAATGATTCCTTGGTGTGGTGTGAAGTCTCTGGTTTCTGCTATGTTGTCAATACTGGAGCCTCACTGCGACTCCTCTCAGATATACTGTTCTTGTCCTGTGTCATGAAGATACAGTAGTTTTGGGTCTGTGTAACTGGCCTCTTCATGTACTCCAGCAGTTCATCCATGGGGTACATGTTGGTGTGGGCCAACTCAAAGTCTCAACCTGTGTCTGGGCCTGCAACTCCCACATCCAGGGCCAGTTCTACTGTGCTACCCAGGTAAGGTGCAGGGCCTGCTTTCCCAAGTTCTACAGTATGTAAGGGGCTAGACCAGTTCTCCTCTTCTCATGAGCCCATCAGGGACAACTTCCCACCTGCTACCTGTATCAAGGGCATCAGAGAGTGCAGGGGATCTCTTTCTCACCAACACCACTGAAAAGCAGACACAGACAAAAGGTATGGCTCTCCCACACTCACACCTTTGTGGCTGGCTCACACATATCTCCCACATCGAGTGCGAGCTGTACTGTGCTGTCCAGGAGAGGTGTAGGGTCTGCTCTCTAGAGTGCTATAGCATGTGAGGGGCAGGGACAGCTCTCTTGCTCTTGTGACCCCATCAGGGTCAGATCTCCTGTCTGCCACTGGTAGTGAGGGCAAAAGGAAGGGGAGGGGATCTCTCCTTTGACAACACCACTGAAAAACAGACAAAAGCAGGGCTGGCTCTCCCACACTCATTCCCCCAGGGCAGGCTCACCCACAATCCTCAGATCCAGGGCCAGCTATATTGTACTATTCAGGTGAGTTGAAGGGCCAGCTGTTGGGGCTAATAACATTGTTTCTGATAAGCTGATTTTAATGCTGAGATCTGGTTACCACCCCTTCTGAGACATTCTCTTGATTGGTTAATAAAAGTCACTGACAGCCAATTAGCTGGGCAGAAAGAGTATAGGAAGGTGGGACTTCCTAAGATTAGCACAGGAACCCTATGCTTTACACAGAGGATTAGCTCATTCCAGCCAGGAGCAGGAAGAAAGAGGATATATACCATGGGCTAGAAAAAAGAAGCTCATTCCACATGGCCAGGAACATTGGCATAGTGTGGAGAATAGCAGTCCAAGGGGACGTATGTATATATGGAGTCATATTTGAGTAACAGAATTAAGAGCTAGCTTAGGTGGGCCAAGATTTCTCAATTCAGGTCAAGGCTTCTTAAAATCCATGTGGTGTCTGTGTGTACTCATTTATAATGGCTGGTTAAGGATTAACAACTGCCAATCAATTAACAATAATATAAATACTGTTAAACAATTTAATTAATTATTTCTACAGTCTGCTCTCCCAAGTGCTGAAACATGTGTGGGGCAGGGACAAGTCTCCTGTTCTTGTGACCCCCATCTGGGCCAGATCTCCTCTCTGCCACTAGTGGTGAGAATAAAAAGGAGGGGAGGGTATCTCTCCTTCACCAACACCATCACAAAGCAGACAAAAGGCAGGGCCGGTTCTCCCACACTCAAACTCTTGGGTCTGGCTCACCCACAACCCCCATATCCAGAGGAAGGGTTCTTCTATCTCTGGCTTGCTTCCTGTCCTGGAAGTCCATTTGATGCTTGCCTGAAGCGAGACTAGTGGTCATCACAGGAGACCAAACTGTACTGGTAAATCATCATTTACTCAGACAGGGGCCAGTGCTAAGAGCACACGTGGAAACAGTTAACTGGTACCAGGATTTTAAAGAGAACCCAAGAAGAAAACAAACAAACAAACAAACAAACAAACAAACAAACTTGCTGGAAACACAAAGCCTCATCCAGAAAAAATTGTTACTCACAGAAGCATTTAAGCCAAGTTAGAGGGAGAACTCACCAATTGCTAATGTTGGGTGGAGTGCTTAGCAATCAGGGGACCAGAAAGCAAATCTGTTGCATGAGGGTACAGCTGCAGAAGGGATCTCAGAGTGCTCAGATGTTGCAGGATGTTTGATCACATTGTGTACCCCAAGATTGTGAACTGGAAAAAGCCTGTTTCTTGTGGTGTGGCTCAGTCCTAGCAAATACCTGTCACCAAAGAACTTTCTGTTTATTCTAAACAAGTACTTGTGGGGTGGCTCAGCCCTAGCAAACACCACTAACCCAAGAGCTTTCTGTAAATAGGAGCTAAATAAAGTCAACCATAAGTCAAGAAGTAGAGCAAGTAACCAGCTGATAGGGAATGAACATAAGAAAACATACGAAATAGAAAGGAAGAACATTGAGTTGAAGGGTATTTAAGACAGTGTGAAGAAAAAGAAAGGGGCTTTTCCTTCTGGGATATTGGAGTAGGAAGGTCAGCTAACTGCTTTCTGTGCCTCTCTGAGTTAGCAGGTTTTCACCCCAGCATCTGGTTCCTGAGTCTTCATTGATAAAATTGAATGACTGGGATTTTGTTTTGTTTTGTTTTTTTTTTAAACAACATTTTGGGACAGGTGTGGTGGCACATGCCTTTAATCCCAGCACTTGGGAGGCGGAGGCAGGTGGATGTCTGTAAGTTCAAGGCCAGCCTGGTCTACAGAGTGAGTTCCAGAACAGAAAGAGTAACCCTTTCTTGAAAAATCTAAAAAAGTCCAAGAAACAAAACAAAACAAAACAAAACAAACCCACATTTTGGCACCCTACATGGGGCACAGCCCCAAAGACAGAGCGATCACTCTAGCTGGGCACAAACTGAGAAACCATCAGTGTGGAGAATGTTGAGATAAGCCATATGGAAGCCCATAGGGAATAGTGACTGAGGTGTCAGTGGCTCCTAGAGCGCCTCAAACCATCCTGATCCACTGCACATAGTTTGATCTACGAGGGACTTCCTAGCACACTGGTCAAGTCTCAAAATGGATCTTAGTCTAGGGCTGTGACTCCTTCCTCCTTCTTTACAGAAGTCTCCTGAGGTGAACTCCCCCCCCCCCCTTCCTTATAGCTACACCTACCTGACTGCTTGCTATTGGTGCTTCAGGCCAGCATGGGATGATCTGATTAGCCTTTCAAACATATAAAAGGTTATGCACTGCACAATATTAGATCTACACCCTCAGTCTGGTTCCCAGAATTCTGTGTGGCCTCTGTCACCATTCACACCCCCCCCCCCCCCCGTTCCTGATCCACATCACATTTGGTAATTCATCTGGGAAGTCTTCAAAGAGAGAGTTAAAGAACAGAAGTACCATAATAGAAGGCTTTAGGACCCTGTGTAGAACTACTCTAGATGGCTTGAAAAAAGAAGCAGCAAGCAAAAAGCTAAATGACTGAAATTTGCTCAATACTGATTATGATTATTATCATTTTGGCATTCTATTCTTAATAGCCAAATGACTTTCTATACCCACCCAAAGAAAAAACCTTTAGATATACAGGAAAAAGAAAAATATAAGAAGTATATTGATAAGATACAAGCCTTAGAAGGAAAATTAGAGAGACTTATAAATAAGAATGAGAAAAATACTCAGATACAGAGAAATTTAGACAATCCTTAGAAAGACATAAATAATAATAAGGAAATACTCAGACACAGACAGGGGAATATAGACAAGAACCTATCATGCCACCAAATAATGACACTGAAAGGGGGCTGCCCAAGGTTGTTAGAAAACCAGTCTTAGTTTATCCAGTTGCTATACAAGACATACCAGGAGACGATAAGTACCTCCAAGGTTATGGAGAAGTTAAATGGAATCCTACAAACATATTAGATTTGAAGAGATTTAAGGAAGCAATCATTTCCTATGGTATGCATTCACCCTATGTGAAGCATATGTTAAATTCATGAACAACTGAGAACAGAATTATCCCCCAAGAATGAAAAAATTTGGAAACAGCAATATTGGAAGCTGGGTTATAGATGTTTGTTGTCATTTGGGGAATTGCTTATAAGTTGTTAAATGGTCTTGATCAAAGAAGAAACAAGATATAGTAGATTAGGTGCAGGGATTTCTCTTTCTTTTTCTTTTCTCTATCCTTTCTTTTTTATGTAGGAGGGAAAGAGTTGAAAAGAAAAAAGAGAGTAATATAGAAATAATACAGGAATAATAGGAAAAAGGGTAGATTATTTAATCTATTCTTATTGATTGTATATTGATACAAAACTAAGGTTATATTTGGTTACATTGGTATAGATCTTTGTATATTGATACGAAATTACGATTATATTTGATTACATTGCTATATATCCTTGTGTATTGATACAAAATTAAGATTATACTTTGATTATAACATACTATGTATCAACTATTTTTAAGGTATTGTATATATTTAATTCTTACAAATGCAATGTGAGTTCTAGTCTTTTTGAAAGCTACTATCACAAACCGTTTAGTAAAATTTAAGACATGCAAGTTAATAGTCACTAAATCATACTTGTGGTTTTGTTAGGTACTAGTTTAGTTAACCACAGGTGTTTTCTAAGTTAATAGTAAATAGCTACAGGCAAGCGACCCTTGCCTATTCAAATACACTGAGATGGATAGATGGTCTTCAACAACTTCAGAGATCTATATGGCTTTGAAGACGTTTTATTAATTTAAGACTTTTTTTGACAATGAGACATGTCAGCTCTTGACAGCAACCCCATACTACTTCAAAGACGATGATGAGCATTGAAGGATGTTCTTATGGAGTTTCCTTCAAATGTGGCAAGATGCCACTGGGCAAGAAATGGCCCTTGCCTCAACTTCTGACAGTATGCTGTCCAAGCTGTGGCTAAGCAGGACACAAAGAAAGTCGATTGCCAAACTCTGCCAGTACAAGTTAGAGAAATCCTTCATAATTCCTGCTTTACCGAAAAATCTATCAGATATTTTGGGCCAGCAGTCTGAAGAGATGGTTGTTTCAACATTGCAGAGGAAACTTGGGTGACTTTTTTGACAAAATCCAAACATCCAGCAGTCTTTGTCATTTCTGTAGTTTTGGAAGCTGCTTGCTCTGCACTTCCTGTTTATTCAGATAATATTTATCCTCCTCAGGTATCTGATGGAGTTCAATATTAGATAGTTATAGTCTCACAGTTAAATTTAAGTTGTTTAGGATTTAAGAAAATTGTTTTTAGGTATAAAAAGATGGTTTTAGGTTGATAAATACAAGTTATGGTAGAAAGTGATTTAGGTGCAGAACTTTGGACTCATCAAGATAGGATAGATGGTAGAGTGCTTTCTCCAAGTTTGCTAAATACTAATGGACTGGACATTGTGAATGTAACTCTTACCAGATAGTATATAGTTTATTGATGTTAGAAAATGAGTTTTTTATTTAGACAAAAAGGAGGAAATGTTGCAGGATATTTGATCACACTGTGAACCCCGAGATTGTGAACTGGAAAAACCTGTTCCTTGTTGTGGTGTGGCTCAGCCCTAGCACACACCTTTAACCTAACAGCTTTCTGTAAATAAGAGCTAAATGAAATCAACCATAAATCAAGAGGTTGAACAAGTAAGCAGTTGACAGGGAGTGAACATTAGAAAACACAGGAAGTAAAAAGGAGGGACACTGAATTGAAGGGTATTTAAGACAGCATGGAGAAGGAGAAAGGGATTTTTCCTTCTAGGATTTCAGTGGAGTAGGAAGATTAGCTGACTGCTTTCTCTGCCTCTCTGAGTTAGCAGGTTTTCACCCCAGTACCTGGCTCCTGAGTCTTCATTGGTGAAATTGACCGACTGGGATTTTAGTTTTTAAAAACAACATCCAGACACCAGGCAAGCCCCCTGAGGACATGGCACCAATATTATGAAATATAATGCATCAAGGGGGTACCTGGTAGGTCAATGCTAAGGTGTGCCCCTGAGAAATTATGCCATGCAACAGATCTGACATAAAGGGGGATTATTGGGGGAAAGGAGAGGAGTGAGAGTCTAGAGAAGGGATAGAGGCAGATGAGAGCCATGAGGGCAGGTGGGGGGGGGCAGAAAGGGAGAGTAAGGGGGCTCTGAGGACAGAAAGGAATGCCAAGAGAGCTGGGGTGGTGGGTGGTTCTTTTATCTGGCCACACAGACTTGGGCACCTGATGGTTGCAGGTGATAATGTAAGCAATTGCTAGGTCCCTGAGGGTAGGCCAGTAGAATCACCAGTGTGCTAACAGAGATAATAAACAAGAAGTAGGGTAAGACATAACACTCAAAGCTAATCCTTGGTGACATACTTCCTCCAGCAAAACTACTCTTCCTAAACCGCCACAACCTGCACCATCAACTGAGGACCAAGTGTTTAAATATCTGAGCCTATGGGGAACATTCTTACTGAATCCTGTACAGCCATCATGTCCTCCAAAAATAAAGAGGATTTTTTTCATTGGCTTGTTAATGTTTACAGTATATAATTCTTTTCCATTCTTACTGTTTGGCTAAAACTTCTCAGGAATTATTTAATGTTGTTGGTGATTGTGGTCTCCCCTTCCTTAGGGATTGTCAGCCACTGGCCCATGAAGGCAAGGGGAGCAGAGGCAGAAAGCAGGTTTCAGCAGGCTGTGAGTATGATGGAAGACTTCCAGGAGACAGATTCAGTGAGATAGCTCAACTTTATTCAGGGTGAACAAGGGCTATATAGTTCTTTGGGGAGTGGGTAGGGATTCCCAGGGTGGGTGTACATTATTGACTGAGGTGCTGGGAATGCTTCATTTACATTAAGAAGAATTCCAGGAATTCCAGGTACTTGCCAGGCAGGTTCTTATTGGGAGAAAGGAAGTTAAATGTGAGATTTGGCCATGGACTACATGACTTTCTCAGAGCAAGATGAATTGGGAGTCATGCTTTGAGACACTCTCCAGATAAGGCCAGGAAGAGAAGAGGAATCCCTGCTGAGAAAGGGAGTCTTCCATTTTGTGCTGAGCTCGGAGAGCTACTCAGACATGGTGGACTACATGTCTGACTTAATAGCAGGGCCTTCCAACAGGTGAAAATTTTATTTCATTTTACCTGTAAGAAGAGCACCTCATCTTAGGAAAGATATTCTTTCTATGCTTGATAATACTTTCATTATAAAGAATGCCCTGGGATTTCACCATTAAATCCACTGTAATGTATTAAATGCATTATTACCCTTAGGCCTGACCTAGGTTATATTCTAATTACATTTTGTTTATTACTTAATTACTTTATTTTGTGTGTATGTGTATGTTCCATGGTACGTGCTTGGAAGTCAAGGAGAAGTTTGCAGGAGAAAGTTCTTTTCTTCTACTATATGGGTTCTAGTGATGAAACTCAGTTCTTCAGGCTTGGTTGGTGGCAAGCACCTTTATCTGCTGAGCCATTTTGAGCCCCCTGACCTATTCATTCTAAAATCATGGACAGTGAATACCTGGGCTATATTCTGACTCTTGCCCATTCCTGACCCTTGTCAGATCACCCATTCCAGCTCTGGATCCTCACAAAGATTTATGTGCGAGATAAAAATCTTTTTGCTATCCTTGTTTCAAATTTGATAAAGCATTCACCTCTCCATGGAAGTGTCAAGTAGTCCACCCAACTGAACCAAGACTCACTTCTAACAAAAGAGAGCATTCTGAAATCAGAAAACGAACCATATATGTTCTCTTTGGCTGGTAGATGGGGGCAGCCACAAGAGCATGTGGGATCACTCACAGCAGCAATTCTCATGAAAAGGTAATCACACACTAAAGCTGCAGAGGTCAGCAGGCCTGGGCTGTGCCAGCGTAAAACTATTGCTTATCTCTGGCAAATACTGGATTTATTTCTCTTTCTTTCTTTCTTTCTTTCTTTCTTTCTTTCTTTCTTTCTCTCTCACTCTTTCTTGGTTTCTCTCTCTCTTTTCTTTTTTTGATTTTTTTTGAGACAGGGTTTCTGTGTTTATCTTTGGCTGTCCTGAATTCACTCTGTAGACCAGGCTAGCCTCAAACTCACAGAGATCCACCTGCCTCTGCCTCCCCCGAGTGTTGGGAATAATGGTGTGTACCACCACACCCAGCAAATACTGTGTTTCTAAAGAATCCTCCTCTCCTTTCCTTTCTGCCTCAGTCCATTGTGTGTGTGTGTGTGTGTGTGTGTGTGTGTGTGTGTGTGTGATAGAGTATATGTTTGTGTGTGCATGAGTGTGTGTATGTATGTATGTGAGTGTGTGTATATGTGTGTATAAGAGATTGTGTGCATGTGGGTGTGAGTGTGTGTATGCATGTGAGTGTGTGTGAGAGAGTGTGTGTGCGTGATAGAGTGTACATGTGTGAGACAGATAGTATGTGTGAGTGTGGAGCGTGTGTGTAAATGACAAGAGAGAGATGTGTGTGTGAATGTGTGCGTGTGAGAGAGAGAGTGTGTGTGTGTTAGAGAGAGGAGAGAGTGTGTGTATGGTGCTAGAGACTTGTTGTTCTTGGAAAAATGACAGAAAATAGATTAAGAGAGACTTTTACCTCTAGAGATAATAGATGTAACAATCTTCCAATGATAGGTTTTACAGACTTAGGGGTAGGAACAGATATCTGTTTAAATGTTTTATTTGGGGAAGTACTCCCTCACTGCTGTAATACTGGCCTGGAAATAACTCATGAGGTCACCTGTCACCAGCCCCTTACTTTCCATGTACAATGACTATTTCAGATGGGCATGTGAGATCATGGGGCTTATTTCTGCTAACGTAGCAATAAAGACCATTAAGGGAAAAGCCTCTTCTGGCCGGGAGAATAGAGTGTCTAACCTGGGTGGAAACCTAACATTCCACCTAGGCTAGGTCTATCACCTGACCAAGGGACCACTGGGAAAGCAGGCTCATCCTAAGGTTTGCCAAAGAGATGGGCAGAATAAATTTTCTTTTAATGAGATATTACACTTTCCTTCCCAGCGATTGCAGCCTCCTCCAGCACAGTTCCCAGCAGCCACCATGAAGTTTGAGGTTTGGCTGGGTCTTCCCACCTTTCTGAGGCTTGAGTCAAAGGCACAAGTTTCCCCTTTTCTTTTCTCTGCCTTTTTTTCTGATACTTTGGGTTTCCTTGTTCACCATGTGTCTGATCACATAGCTTTTCCCCCTTTGTTCCTCCATTCTCCTTCCTCCAATTCACAGTTGCCTGTGAATTGCAAGTTTAACTTGAACTCGAATAAAATTGTCCTTGAGTGTCTGTTTGAGTCAATTCTTAAATTCTTTTGTTAGTGAGACTAGGAGCTCTGAGAAGGGACCCCATTTCTTTTCTATCATTTCTACCAAGGATGTTGTCTGAATAAAGACAAATATAGATGTTTCAGCCTCATTCAGAGGTTTCCCTTGAGCTTGAGTTTTAGTTTAGGAGAGTACTTGCCTAGCACACCTGAGGTCCTGAACAAAATCCTCAGCACTACCAAACTGAAAATTTTACTCTATTGAATTTTGTTCAGTTAAGCCCAGGAGATGACTCGGCTGGAAAACCCAAAAAAGCCTAAGTTCAATCCCTGGTACTCACACAAAAATTCAGTTGGGATAGAACATGTCTATAATCCCATCACTCCTGCAAGATAGGACTCAAATAAAGGGGAATTGTCAGGAGGCTTGAGGGCCAGGTAGTCTGCAGTGTGCAGTGCAGCCACAATATAGTAGACCCTGCATCACCAGGGTAGAAGGCGAGAACCCACTCTCGAACGTTGCCTTTGTAAGAATGTGCTGTTGGAATCCAACCTCTGTTCCAGTCTCTTTTCACAGATGTTGACTGGCACCCTGCTCGGGATACTGTCCAGCTAGCAGACTTGCTGGTGCCCTGACATCTCACCTGGGAAGCCAGGTTATATCAAAGCAGTACCAAAACTCGGTCCCTACCCACTTCTTTATCTTCTGTCTGGGAAGCAGAGAGCCTGGCTACAGGCTCCTCCTGTGAGATCCCTCTATCCTCAGAGAGCAAGAAAAGACGTTTGTCCACTTGTGCCACATGGACTCTGAATCACTTCAGGGACCCTACCATTCTGTTTGTCTCTGCTGGGGCCTTGGAGTCCCCACCATGCTGACACTCTCTGTCTGTTTGTCCATGGCATTAATACCTCTTTTGATCAGCTCTTTAGTTCTCAGTAATCCATCTTGGTGTATTTCTGAGCCACTTGACACACCCAAAATCTAACAGTCCTCTGACCTCCATGTAGAGAGCTGCGATGTGCCACGCCCTAAAGATGGCGCCGGTTTCCGCCTTCCACCAGCCCAATGGTGAGCACTCTCGGTGGTAAACAAGTCCATATTTGGCTAAGACCGCTGATCTGGCTTGCTTCCGCATACGTGGGCCTCTAAGATAGCACCACATGGCTTTACTTGATTGGCTGTTCATATAGTATTTAGCCTGTGGGTTGGGTCTGCCCGGGCATTCGGAAGACTGTTTTCAAGGGACCTGAATAAACTGCTGGAGAAGAGCTTTTGCGAGTTGCATCGTTCTTGCTGGTCGAGGGGGACGCGACAAGTGGTGGCCCGTACAGGGAACCAGAAAAGACTCAGAACTCCTGCAGTCAGGGGCAGTGCACTGGTAAGTTCCCGGGGTAAATTGGGACAATAAAGTTTCATGGAAATAGCGAACAAAAGGTAAAGTTTCACAGGGAAACTGCGAACCGAAAGTAAATTTTTAATCATGGGATTGTCTCAGTCACATCCAATTTTTCTGGCTCTTCAGGAGCTACTTTTAGCTAGGGATTTGAAACTTAAGAAGTCAACCCTAGAGAGATTTTTGAATGAATGTGACTCTGTGGCTCCGTGGTTTGCGGTGTCCGGGAATCTTACGGTATCCTGCTGGGACAAATTAGGCAGGGACTTGGATTTTGCTTGGGAGCAAGGTACTCTGAAGAATGGAGTAAGACCGATTTGGAAGATGGTGAGGAGTTGTTTAGAAGATCAGAGATGCTGTAACACAATCAAGGAGGGAGAATCAGCTTTGGAACTGCTGCAAGGGGAAAGATCTGAGCAGGCAGACAGTGAAAAGGGAAGTAACAAAGGCGAAAGATCTGAGTAGGCAGACAGTGAAAAGGGAAGCAAAAGGAAGGTCCCTCTCTATCCTGATCTTAGAGATTTTAGAGATTTTGAGGACTCAGAGGGTACAGATTCTAAAGGGGAGCTACACGCTCTAATAGAACAGTTGGAGAGGACTGTTATTAGAAAAAGGGAAAAGAAAAAGGTAAAAGAGAAAGACACGTTGGCGGCAGTCAGTGTAAGTGAAGCTGTTGCCACGGCGCCTTCAGCCACATTGGCGGCAGTCGGTGTAAGTAAAGCCATTGCCGTGGCACCTTCAACTCCCCCTCCATACCCAGAAGCCATTCAGATAGATCAGCCTGTTCAGTCCCTGAAAGTAGGGAGATCTTTCTGCCCGGATGTGGACACAAGGAAGAACAGAATTACAGTTTGCCTATCCGGTACACCAAGATCCACAAGGGAACAGGTACGAGGAACCGCTTGATTTTAAAGTAGTTAAATCCCTTGCAGAGTCGGTTCGTACCTATGGTATTACCGCTACTTTTACATTGGCTCAAGTAGAAGCATTAAGCAGACATTGTATGACTCCGAGTGATTGGAGTGGCCTGGCCCGTGCCTGCTTAAGTCCAGGGCAATACTTAGACTGGAAAGCTTTCTTGATTGAGTATGCCACTGATCAAGCAGCCATTAATCAGAGAAATGGAAATCCAGCCTGGGATAGAGATATGCTGCTTAGGCAGGGGAGATTTGCCAACCAGCAGACAGGATATCCCAATCAGGTTTATGAACAAATAAACCAGAGAGATATCAAGGCTTGGAAATCCCTTCCTAACAAAGGGGAGGTGAGTGGGAACTTAACTAAGATTCTACAGGGCCCCATGGAGCC